>JARGCV010000126.1:530000-957500 GCA_034064705.1 Bothrops alternatus | reverse complement strand
TATAGAGGAGGCGTGAGCTTAAATGGACTTCAGAAGATGGTAGAGGACAGGAAGGCCTGGAGGAACGTTGTCCATGGGGTCACGATGGGTCGGACACGACTTCGCAACTAACAACAAGAAGAGGGAGTCCCGTTTAGGAGAGTGCCAGCTTGCAGCTTATGGCTGCATCATATAACAAGCAATATATACTTTGTTTTTTTACAAAAAGATTAATCACTGCAATCATTTAGTAACTAAGATGCTTCTAATGAGATAACAGTCTTCTTTGCTACATGCAAACATCTTTCTGATATTATGCTTGAAATGGAGAAGCCATTTGGCTGTGTTTGCAAGCCTATCTCGGAAAAAGCATAGGTCAGATTCAGCAAATTAGCAGAAGGCTGTTCACCATCTGTTCTATAACTGCAGAGATCCACTCTAAATCTTTGGGGAAAAATAAAAGCATAATATTGGCTGCATCTTCCATTAAAGAAACTAATTATTGCCCTTTAACATACTTACATTCAGGTACCCATATTTGATGCAATGGCTTCTCAGTTATAGTTCCCAAATTCCTAGATACTGACTGCAATGGGTTACAGAAAATCTCTTTTTGTATGTATTTTCATGTTTCTACATCCCTGGGGGTGTAAATTTCAGATGAATCTACTTCTACAAGCCCAGAATTGATAGAGCTGCCTTGTTATAATGAAGTTACAAAATTGCATCAGATTTTCTATGTATGCCAGATATATATTGTAATCTATCCACCTAATGGTTATTTGGCTGTCACTGAATTCCACAAGGCTTACAATTTTAAAGTCGCTTAATCTTCATCTACACTTTCAAAAACCTATGATAGTAAGATTCACAACAGAGTGTTACTACTGAAATTGTAAATGGAGGGTCACATTTTAACATTTCCAGGAAATCTGAGAAGCTCTGTTCATGTAAAAAAAGTTTCCAATAAGCAGATAAGCTCAATACATAACAAGAACTAGAATCTTTCTCCCGTCAGGTAACACACACCAAAGTTGTGTCTCTTGCCTATCTGAAGTGCAATATTCTATTTTACAAAATCATTTTGCTGCCCAAAAGGGAACAGTAGGAAGAAAATGATGCTTCTTTATCACTTTTTAAAGTGTGTATCAAAGAATAAGGGTTGGAATTAACTTTAAAAAAATAAATAAAGCAGCCACTGAACTAAATTTGAACTACTGATTATTGAAAGCAACCAGTTTTTCTAGCCCATGCTATGTAGAGTATTTTACACGAATGCAGACTCTCACCTTTAAATTATATTGTGTATGTTGTTATGCACATACATACACAAACTACTACTGATATTGGAAGAATATTTGAAGGACAGTGAAAAAGCTAGTATACTACGAAGGCTTACTAAATACCAGAGAGATCCAATTGACCTATAAAAAAGACTAAATGAAGAATAGAAAAGAGGCAGGGCAGGGCAAAGGCTTACATGGCTAGTACATTAAAAAATAATAGTAGGCAAAGCAAATAACACGTCCTGTTGATCAATAAAAGCAGAAAAAGAAAGAAACACAGTGGCTACTTATGGCTACCCAAAACCAAGCCTTAAGAACAAAGCCATTGTTGAGAAGACAGCAACAGATAGCAAGTGCCACCTCTTCAAGGAAACTGAAGAAACAGTGCCTGGTTAGCTGTTGCAAGAAGATCACACAGATTGACTATCAACAACAGCATGACTAAGTAGCAACAATGGTGCATAGGAATATCTGCCAAAAATACTATTTGCCTGCAAGCAAGAATTGGTGGGACCACAAAATAAACAAATGTAATAGTAGATGGAGAAGCTAAGGTGCTCTGGGAATTTAAAATTCAAACAGACTATCATATGCCATATAACAAGCCAGACTTAACAATTGTCAATAAAAAAGAAAAAAGTTTGGATAGTAGATATTGCAATAGCAATGGAGACAACATAATAGAAGAGAAATAAATGGGGGGAAGGTGTCACAAAATACAAAGACCTGCAAACATAAATAGACGACTGCAGCAAAAGAAAGCAAAGAAAGTAGCATACTCATAGGCACCTTGGGTGCAATCCCAAAACCTCTGGAGCACTTCTTGGGCAGCTTTACTTGGAACAGCTTACATCCTGTGACAATAACTTTAACACCACTGAATATTATTTGCCTATCCTAGGTCCATGGGAAGGACTCAATAGAGGAATAAAAATACAAAATCCAATCTAATCATTTGACTGATTGTGCAACCAACCATACTATTAATAATAAAAATATGATTTATCTGCCTGCCTTGTATATTAAGGAGGGATATAATATTAGAACTGGGGACTTTTTCCATGCCACAGCAGCCCTTAGTTTTGTGACAATCATTTCTACTATTTAGGTAATAGCATTTTAATTCTTTTTCTTATAACAATTCACACAACTCTAGAGAACAATTAATGCTTACTCACAGGTGCATTTCATCCCCTGGTGCACTAGTCCGTACAGGAGTGAGCCACAATGATCACAAAAAGTGGGACTGCTATAGCTATGGGTTTTGAACTTATGCTTATTCCGGGGATCCTGCAAAAGAGAAAATTTATAAACACATGTAATTAGTGAAGGCACGTATCCATTATTGTGTGGCAGCCAGAAAACAACACTTTTGTTTATCTGAATTCCCATCTCTAAAAAGCCTATATTCCCTTTTCTCACCATATAGAAAAAGCCAATTTGGTATAGTGGTTAAGATGTTGGCCTACAACATCTTAACCACTATTAACATACAGTTAATTCTAGTTCTGCCTTAGCCATGAAAGCCAGCTGGTGGACTTTAGGCCAGTCCTTCTCTCTCAGCCCAGCCTACCTCACAGGGTTGTTGTGGAGAAAGCAGGAGGAGGAAGGAGTATTAGATATGTTCGATGTCTTGAATTATTTAGAAAAAAGTAATAAAAGCAGGATAAAAACAATCTAATAATATAAATACAGAAAATATCATGAAATGATTCATGGCAGATAGCATCAAAAGCTGCGCTCTAACAATTACACTATTCTAGCCACTCTGTGTGTGTGTGTGTGTGTGTGCATGCTTGTGTATTTTCTCCACAGCAGAACAAATGGAAATATGTTTGCATCTGTAAGCCATAAATCTGCTTTTGCATCCAGAATGGCTGAATATATCCCTAAACTTTTATGCAAGAAAAAAAGTTGGCAAATTTTATGCTTCTAAAAGAGAAGCGGCAAATCTTCCCATCTTTTCTAGTTTATTCCTTAATATTTCAGGCCAAGGACAACAGAAATAGGACCATGCCAGCTGCTGAAAGTATCCATTCCCTCTGTCAGCAGTATAAATAGCAAGGAAACCAGGACATTCACCTGGAATGGAGGGAGAGACCCACTGTCCAAGTTTCCAACCGTCCCCAAAATATATTTTTTTTCTCACCACAATCTCACTTATCTTTCAAAAGACACAGAATTCTGTAATGAAAAAGACACTTACATCGGTCTGGGGCCCTTTCCCAGCTCCTGGACATTCAAAAGTGACAAATTCATGACATCTTTTGTGTACGACAAAGCTGCATACTGAGAAAGAGGATACAGAAGAAAAAGTTTAATGAAAAATATAGGTCTGATGTGGGAAAAAGCAATTCAGCAAAGGAATCAGTAAAAGAAAGACACAATGGGAAAGAACATGGAAGTCCAGAAAAAAAAACATTGTTAAGAATTTAGAGTTAAAAACATTATTTGTTAAAAGAATGCTAAGGTAAGATAACAGAAACTGACAACAGAGAAAAGGAACATGTGAGATTGTGTTATCTTAATTCATTACTATCTGCTTTTAAGGCATTGGGTCTCTAATCTCTTCAGCTATACAAAACCGAAAATGATAAAACTGTAAATATTTACAATAAATATACGCCCTGCTCTCTTCACCTTATAATCTTGTCGTCCATCATATATGCTCTTTCCATATTACATGTTCTTTTTTCACTCTTAAGACTTTACTAAAACAGTAAAAGGGGTGGGGTAATACTTTCAAAATCTAAGGAAAGATGTGCCAGACATAAAAAAAGAAATTGAGGCATAATTCATAGTCCTTGACTTACACCCATTCATTTAGTGACCCTTCAAGGTAAAAACAGCTTGAAAAAAGTAATTTACGACCAGTCCTCACACTTATAACCATTGCAGCATCCCCACAGTCACATGATCACATAAACACTCTTGGCAACCAGCTTGTATTTATGACAATCGCAGCATCCCAGGGTCATGTGATCACTATTTGCAATCTTCACCGCCAGCTTCTGACAAGCAAACTCAGTGAGGAAAGCCAGATTCACTTAACATCTGCAGTGATTCATTTAACAACCAAAAAAGATTGCAAAATCAAACAAGATTCACTTAGTAACCACCTTGTTCGGCAATGGAAATTCTGATCCCAATTGTAGTTTAAGTCTGTACTATATTCACAAGACAGATTGGTCTATGGCAGTGGTTCTCAACCTGTGGGTTGGGACCCCATTTGGGGTCGAACGACCATTTCACGGGGGTCGTCAAACAACGCAGTCCGTCATTTTTTTCCCCTTTTCCTTAGCTGTGCTACTCCCTCTTATTCTATTGGCTTTTGAAAACCAATAGAATAGACTCTCTTGAATAGAGTCTAATTCTATTGGCTTTCAAAAGCCAATAGGAATTGTCCAGGCTGTCTCTGCTCTGCTGAGCCCGCCAAAAGTCCCAGTCTGCAAATGGTGCTGCAAGTTGTCTGCAGCAAAAGCGAGCTGTGTAGAAGTTTCCACCCCTCCCTGCTGAGCAACTACTAAAAATTTAAGTAAAAGAGGGCCAGGGGTGGGAGGTGGGAGGCCGGGGGGCGCAGGGAGGGTTACTGGCACGCATGGGGCCCGGCTGGTGCCTTACCTCCCTTGGGCTGGGACAGCTGGTGGCCCAGCCGGTGGTCGCCCTGCGCCGTCGCTGCCCCTTGCCAGCTATGCCTCGGCCGGCGCGGGGGGGCAGCACCACACATGCGCGGCGCTCCCGGGCAGGAAAATAGTCCTTGACTTACGACCGGTTGGGTAGTCCTCGGCTTACAACCAGTTGGGTAGTCCTCGACTTACGACTGGTAGGGGGTTGCGGCATTAAAAAGATTGAGAACCACTGGTCTATGGTCTGTGTGCACATGTAAAAATCCTGTTTTTCAATTTCCAGCCTAGCCCTACTTGAGAATGCATCAGTTTCTGCTTACATGTCAAAAAAAAATCAAATTTAAAAGAATACAGGGCTGCATGTGAGGCACTCTTTTAGTTAAAAGGCCTAAAGACATTCTGAGAAACATACCAAATTGCTCAGAAAGCATGAATTCTGAGCCAACATGCCAGACATGACATTTTAAAACGACACCTGCAGTTGTTTGTCTGCAAGTCAGCAAATATTTTACAGTATTGATCTTGAGTCTCCTGCTTAATGCAAGTCACTGGAACTTGTTGAGGGAAAGTCAAGATACTAATCCAAGAGGGCAGGTGTGGGGCGAGAGAGTGACTTTCTTCTTACCTACAATCTCCCCCTCCCCACCTCTTCTTCCTTCTGCAGCTTTAGGCCTGAGATTTGGAAGAGGGTCTCTATGGCAACAAGCAGGGACAATCTCTGAGTATCCAGCTCAGCGGGGGAAGAGATTGGACCAAACTGGAGGCAGGAGGAGAGAAGATGTTTGCAAAAGGGTGGCTCCAGATGGAGAGTTCCTCACTGTCTAATCAAGACACTTTGCAGTTACCCAAACCTCCCTCCTTAACAGATTTTGTGTGGTATATTAAAAGAAAAAAAGGTGGGGAGGACTAGAAGGTTACAAAAAAAGACAATTTGCTCCAGACCCTCTAAAAGTTCCAGAAATGAGGCAAAGCAGCGACAGATTAAAAGCTTTAATTGAAAAACAGCAGGAATCTTTAACTATGAACCTCTCACTCCAACTTTACAACCGGTCTGTCTCTTTGAGCTGAGGCGGCTTATTTTTAATATTTTTATATTCATGATTTTAATTGTAAGCCACCCAAGAGTTGCTCTGCAGTGTGAACATATAACTGTAAGGAGGGGTCCTTCATGTTTTCTGAGCTTGGTTGTTTTCTTGCAGATGTTACATTACTTAAACTCGGTAATATCATCAGTGCTAGTGATGATGTTACTAGCAATAGATGACTAGTACTGATGACGTTACTGATGATGAAGTTTGGATAATGAAACGTCTGCAAGAAAACAACCAAGCTCAGAAGCACCAAGGACCCCCCACACACACATTTCAACTCTGAGCTATAAATATTCTCCTTTATTGATATAACTGTAGTAAATTATATAATTCACCATATCACAGTGTTCCTCTGTTGTTCTCACTAACTTACACACACACACACACACACACACACACACACACACACACATTTATAGCTAAACCAACTCATCAGAGACTTGACTCAGAACCATGAACAGGTGATGTCCCATTAATGTAAGGTTTGGGTTTCTAAAGAGCTGCAAAACTAAACTGACCCTCACGGCTCTTTCTTGTGTATGAAGCTTGTGTATGAATACCTCAGAAGCAAGCCAGCATCAGGATACCCTCACCAGCTATCCCCCTTATCCCCATCCCTATCTTTGGTTGAGCCGTTTCTGTAAACATCCCTGGGTTGCCATAGTAACAGCGATCCTAGCTGAAACCCCTCTATATGCGAGTCCCCTATCTCCAGTCTCTGTAAGGTAAGCATAATATGCAAGTCATGTGGGAGGGGGGGATGTGGTGGTCTAGAAGAGCTGGGAGGGAGGACTTGCTCAGGGAGGCTACCATTGATCTTCTCCAGGAAGTTGGAAGACAAAATGGGGACGGGAAAGCATTTGGGTGTTCAGCTGCTGATGGCAGAGATGAGCCAAGCACATTTGGAATGAGATGGGACCACAGTTGATTGGCAGGTGTGATGTAATTGGCAAGTGAGGAGAGGGTGTCGCTTAGCGATCTCCCTGACAGCCCTAGGGTGGTTTCTTAGCAACCATCAGATTTAGGAAATGATTTCTAGAACGTCATCCCAGTTCAGGGCAAGGAAACAGGAGATGGTTTACACACAGCCCAGTGCCTGTTGAGAGGGAGGGGACCCAAACATGAGGAACATGCAAAGAGCCAGATGACCATTAATATCTCCATTAATAAGATATGTGATTTTGAAGGGTGGAGATTTTATAAATCCTCAGGTGGAACTATACAAGAGAAACTCTCAGTGAAAATGTTCACCATGAGTGCAATGGGCAAAGAAGGAAATAGGCAGAAGATGCCATGCCTGAAAAAATAAGCATGCCCCTCACCCAGAGGTATATAGTGATACAGGCAGCATACAAAAATATTTGTGAGGATTTTTCGCACTTGTTTGCATGCAAGATGCTGAACATACAAAACAGAGCTGCTTTATATACCTTAGATCACAGGTCGGCAACCTGCGGCTCCAGAGCCGCATGCGGCTCTTTCAGCCTTCCCCTGTGGCTCCCAGCCTCCTCTGCCATTTGCAGAGAGAGACAGAGACAGAGAGAGGCACTTGCGCTTCCCTGCTTTCTCTCTCTCTCTCTCTCTCTCTCTCTCTCTCTCTCTCTCTCTCTCTCTCTCTCTCTCTCTCTCTCTCTCTCTCTCTCTCTCTCTCTGTGTGTGTGTGTGTGTATGTGTATGTGTATGTGTGTAAAAGTGCACTCACAATGTTCTCCGAGGAGCTGAAAAGCTTATTGGGCGGAGTCCTCCCTTTGCTGCGTCTGTGCAGGAAGCAGGAAGGGCAGGAGAGAGCTAGCTAGCCCAGCTATGCTGACTCAGGAATTCCATGAGTCATAAAAGAGCCGAGGTTGCCTACCCCTGAGCTTCTTGGAGAACAGCTTGAAGCCAGCTTGCCAGGTGAGCAGAAGATCGGAGAGAAGGAGAGAGGGAGGAGAGAGAAAGAGAGAGAGAGACAGGAAAGAGAGAGAGAAAGAAAGAGAGTGGGGGAAGAGGACTGGCATACCAAGGGCAGATAGAGAGAGATGGAGGGAGAGAGAGAGACAGAGAGAGACCCTTTTGACATCTAAAATGAAGATAACACTGCATATATCCTTTTTTACCTGTGTTTGTATGTATATATACATACACACAGACACACACACACACACACACAAACACACACACACACACACCTATAATAAAGGTAAAAAAGGTTATATGCAGTGTTATCTTCATTTTAGATATCAAAAGGGTTTTGCGGCTTCCGGTGTTTTGTTTTCGGTGGGAAACGGGGCCAAGTGGCTCTTTGAGTGTTTTGGGTTGCCTACCCCTGCCTTAGATATACAAAAGTGGAGATGTTAGCAATGTTGAGAGCAGAGGAGTCAGCATACAGTATCTCACGAATCAAGTGCAACAACTGTGCACAAAGAGGGAACATTCCTTTAACATTCTCATCGTTCCCAGTCAAAATATATAATAAAATCAATTTCAATGGATTTCTGCCTTAGCTACCAAGAAACCTTAGCTGTGTGTCTCCGAGATGCATGTAATTCCCTACTTATGCCTCATTCCCCCGCCTTCCTTTTATGAAATGCAGATGGGAAGCTATAATTTTTCATGAGAAACCGGTGCAGGGAGATACTTCTTAAACAACTTCACTCTGTCTGCTATGGTAGAAAATATATAGGTTTCTATTCCAACCCCCAGTGTGGGAAGAAAAACAGCTCAGCAGGAAAATCTCAGAAAAGATAATAATGGTCTTCCACAAGGAATTAGAAAAAAAATGCATGTAGATTATTGTAAAATAAAAAAACAACATATTGGTAGAAACTACCTTTGATTCACTTTAATCTGTAGGGATTCTAAAAATTAGGATCCTTTTATAAGTTATCCATTTTCTACTTGGGAAATGGTGTATATAAAATAACATACTATCATAAAACCGGGGCTTTGAGGTCATATAGTCCAGCTCAATTGAAGAATCCTATACAGGTAGTCCTCAACCTATGACCACAATTGAGTACAAGATTTCAATTGCTAAAGGAAACAATTGTTAAGTGAATTTTGCCCCATTTTATGATCTTTTTTGCCACAGTTGTTAAGTGAATCACTGCAGTTGTTAAGTTAGTAACACAGCTATTAAATGAATCTGGCCTCTCCATTAACTTTGCTTGTCAAAAGGGATCACATAACCCTGGGACACTGCAACCGTCATAAATGAGTCAATTACCACATGCATCTCAATTTTGATCATGTGACCATGGAGATGCTGCAACGGTTGTAAGTGTGAAAAACAATCATAAATCAGTTTTTAGCACCATTTTAACTTCAAATGGTCACTAAATGAACTGTTGTAAGTCGAGAACAGCCTGTGCTTACAGCACTATTTAGCCTTTCCTTAAACACCTTCAATGAAAGAGATCTGCTGACCTGCTAAGGCCCCACTGTATTGCAGTTCCTACCAGCTTTATGAACAAGAAATAATGTTTGCTTAATGTTACATGAAATTTACCATCCGCAATTTCCTAATTCTGAAAATAGCTACCTTGCTAGGAACAATATTATCAAAGTGTTTCACTGCTGGATTCACACATTGTGCTAAACCCAAGTTCAACTACAGTTGAACAAGCTATTATAATTTGATTCACATATAGCACATAAATCGCGGGTTAGAAACTATAATAGCAGCTTTTCACATTGCATTAATACCAAACCAAATAACTACATTATAGCTCAATTCAATTCAAGTTGTGAATCTAACCATTACTTGTTTGGCTGGCACCTCTGTCCATATTGGGCTTGTCTTGGGATCTTTTCCTGCCAATCAAATTTCACTTCTCACGCTATTCTTATTCTTCTACTCTAGCACTAGTCAAATGAGTCTAACTTTTCCAGTTTCAAATGTTCAAGCATGTACCCAAATCCCTAAGCCTAACTAAAGCATATAACTAGTTATAGTGCTGCATCCCCTTCCAGTTTTATTCCCTGTTGGATAGCCAGACTATGCAGTCTCTGGCTCCTCTAACTGTTGAGATTTATTTCTGTAGTAGCAAAGAGCCAGTGGCAGCCGAGAATAGGAAAACATAAAGGCGCCAAGTAGAAAACAGTGTGTTGGCATCACACCGAAGTACAGTAGGAGAAGTAGTCACACATATTGCAAAGGGAATGTAGGTACAAGGTAGCTAGTGACACACCACGCAAGGCCAATTCACATATTGACATATTCACCCACACTGCATCTGGAGGGTTACCTTATACACAGTGAGAAAATAAGGCATGAAAAAATGTATATCACAACTGAACAATTTATTCTACTATCAATGGCCTTTTGGAGGGAAAAGGGACTACATGAAATATATTAAATCTAGCAGATTGCTGGAAGGGCAGCTATTGACATATGCAAAAGATCAAACTTTCCTAAATTCTCTAGCTACACTGGAGAATTACTCCCATTATCTCCAATCGGCCTTCATTGGGCAGGGTATATTAATTGCTAATCTTGGTGGGGTAAAATGGCCCCTGTAAATGAACAAAGAGTGAATGAAATAAACGAAACAAATTAAGTGCAAAAGTAAAAAAGTAAATGAACAGTAAATGAACAAATATCTCTCTATCAGGGAGATGGGTGGTTTAGAAATATGAAATATAAATAAATAAATAACAAAATGTAAGCAGGAATACATGACCAAATATACATGAATACATAGGGACCACAAGCCAACAGGACAAGTGGAAAAATGAAGGTAGATTTGGACAGAAAAGTCAGGCATGAAGGCAGTGTAGGAGATAGATGTGTATATAAAATATTCAAGAATGAAAGAGACATTTCACAGTCCTAAAATAACCCAGAGGAATGTAGTTCAGAGAAACAATAAAACTGGATCGGGGACTCTCTGTGTGCAAAAATTGCTTGATTAAAATGGGAATTGGGGAAATTAGAGGCAGCCTGGCCCTGCCTCCAAACCCTTTGCTCTTCTCACTTGCCCTCAGAATCTAGCACTACTGAGTCCCAGCTATCTCTGAACAAGACCTTAGCTTGATATATGCACCAAGCGTTTCTCAAGTTTGGTAATTTTTAAGATGTCTGAACTTCGACTTCCAGAATTCCACAGCCAGCATGTGGCTAAGTCCAAAAACCAAGAATTAACCAAAGCATTGCCTCTTATCCTTCTCACAGCTTGTGGTCATCTTTTCCACTCAAACAAGAGAACCTATTCAGCCTTTTCCCCGGGTAATTCGTGTCTGTTAAGATGCAAACCCCCGAAACAAGACTGTCATTTACAAAAATTACAATTCGTGCTTACAAACCCTCTTTTAATCAAGAGCAAGCTGTGAGCCAACCAAGCTGACCAGGAGAGCCTCTGAGCATGTGCAGAATACACTCCTCCTTGTTAACAACAGCATGCCAAATGCTCTCTGGGCCCCATGCTTTTGGGACTCAAGGAGAAAGGGGTGTGGCTGCAGCGCCCACATCCTTTCCTTCCCCTCCAATAACCCTGCTGCTATGCTCCATAAGCCTGATTGTGTTTCCACACCATGTGGTGGTCTAATGGGAAAAAGAGCACCACGCCAAGAGCATTGTCAAAAGAAAAGTCTTACCTAAGCACTGAAGTCCCTGCTTTCCAATCCCCCTGCAGGAAAGAAAAAAAAAGGAAAAGAAACAGTTAGTTTATACAAAGCGTAGGATGCTTGCTTAAAGAGCACTGAGCTAGCAAATGTCTTAAATGTGACCTTAACAAATGCATATGTATGCTGTAGAAGAGAAGAAAGATAGAAAAGGTTTTGCTAGACTCTGGAGAAAATATTAATGCTCAGGGGTTAGAATGCCTGAAAAATATATGGCATCTTTCTCCAATCTTATCCTCAGAACTATTGGACATTAGCTCCCTGCATTCCCAACAACGGCAATTTCCTACACTGTATTATCAGAAAAATCATAGAACATAGAATGTCAGAGTTGGAAGGGACCTTGGAGGTCTTCTAGTCCAACCCCCTGCTCAAGCAGAAGTGCAATACCACTAAAGAGCACCATTTGGGAAGACTGCTAGATGGATTTCAGAAATGCCAAACTCTCTGAGAAAAAATATATCAAGATTTATATACCTTTTATCCATATAAGACAATGCTTGTTCACCTGTAATAAAACCTGCCTAGGGTACCATGCCCTCAATTAAGCAAAAGTTTTAATACTTTGTGATTAATGCTGCAGCTATGAATGCTTGGTTAGACATCCCACCGTGGTCAATGGGGCATGGTTCTTAAGAGACAGGAGCTGAAGGACACCAGCAGGAAGATGAGCCACTGACTTCACACTCTGCTTGTGGATTTCCCAGACACACCCACTGATCACTGTGGGAACAGAATGCTGGATCCATAGATTTTTGGTCTGATCTAACATAGCTTTTCCTATCGCAGGAGAAGGAGAAGCAGAGCCTGGAACAGAGTCAAGACAGGAATCAGCCTAGAGTCATTATGTTCCCACAAGTGATCCAAGTTCAGCCCCTCTTGAATTCCATTAACTTATCTAGCACTAATTTAGAACTGTCAGTTGAATAGATTGTTGTGTATGGGCATGAGGAATAAATCAGTTTAACTGGAACTTAATACTCCTGACACCTATGTTGTTATGTGCAGCAAAGATTCCAGCATTCTGAGCTACATAAGAAATCAGCTAATCAAATTCATCTCCCTGTCACCATTTCTGACAACTAGAATTCGGGTTTTTAAAAATATTTTGCCAGTGAGATCAATTAATACCTAAAGAGGCAGAGTGGTAGATGATAAATTGGCAAAAAATATGTCAAAACACAAGGAGAAATCCATCTATCTATCTCTGTTCCTATGGAGTTATCAATATACAGTACTTACTTGCTTCTCCCATCTTAAATTTCAGCACTTGGATTTATATTTAGAAATGCACAGAAGGAATAAGCGAGCCAAACAGGTTATGACAGAAATAATTCCACCAAGAAAACTAGACAAACAGAATTGGCTAGAAGAATGAGGTTGCAAACATTTAATTACCACACATAAAGAATCTCACATACCGGTAGTACCTTGTGGTGCATCTTTAAATGGTATGTCCTTTAGAGGGACAACATCTGGGCTATCAGGGGAGGTGAAACTCAGGTTTAGAAATAATAAAATATTAAAAACATGTTGGAAAGAATTTAGATGGCATAGTCTTGGATTCTTAGCAAGGCTGCAAGAACAAAATTCTTATGGGCTGTTTGTCTTGAGCCCACAAAGCAAGTTCTCCCAGCTTCTTCTCCTGTGTGTATAACATGGCCCTCTTGCCTGGTTCACCAGAGCCTTAAACATGTATGAATTCTTCCCATGTACCCATGTAACACTACATTTTCCCGGAGCTTTATAAATTTTCCAAAAAGCCTCTTGCTCTCTGAAAGAAAGACACACTGTTCCCTGTATAATATAAGTGCTTATCCTGATGTCTCCTGAAAGAGAGCTTCAGAAGCTGGGTGACACTGTCATCGTTCAACAAGTCCATTTTGTTCATCATCTCACCATAATGTTTAGCTCTTAAATGTCTGCAAACATTAAAGCAGGACTGGGGGATCTCTGACTTGCAGATTTAACCCAGTTCATTTGCTCTGGGGAAGCTTCCTCCCCAGCAGCTAAGCTGCCAATGCTCTGCACTGCCTCCCACCAGCTTTTTCAGGGAGGAGGGGACATGCTGGCCACATCATAGATAGTGACTCCAGGAATTCCGGCTTTCCAATTTGTCCTGAAAAGTCTGCCTTTTTATGATTTAAGACAGTGTTTTCCAAAGTTGGCAACTTTCAGATGTGTGGACTTCAGCTCCCAGAATTCCCCAGCCAGCTATGGGTTATCCAATAAATTCCTGGATTCACTTTTTATAATGCGGCTTCAGTGCCCAGCATGTCCCCTCCTCCCTGAAAAAGCTATGCTGGGTGGGGAATTCTGGGAATTGAAGTCCACACATCTGAAAGTTGCCAACTTTGGAAAACACCGTTTTAAGGCATAGAATTCTTTTATGAAGGAGCAACAGCATAAAGATTCCCACCTACCAGGAGGTGCAGTGGGAGAGAAGCTTATCTGTAGGAGCAACCCTATAAATGTAGCTAGCCTCCTGAGAATAATCTAATTTTTCAAGGCCTTCCAGAAGCTAATAAAAACCAATTTGTTTGGAGGCTTTTGGGATTGAGTTAGGGAGCTACTGGTGGTCTGTATGAGCTAATACATTAATGGGATTATAAACCATGGCTATTATTGCCATAATTTATTAGTGTTTGCTCCTGTTGTTTTATTATGTTTTTCATTATCTATAAATTGCTTAGCCTCTTTGCGGACTGAGATGGGAAAAACAGCATAAATAAATAAAGTTGCAGACATGGGGGATAAGATTTCTATGACAGAGAGGTAGCTGGCCCTCCTTTTAATTAAAAGTGCAATCCTATATGAATTTTCCTGGAAGAAAGTTCCATTGAATTAAATGAGAATTACTTCTGGGAAGACATAAAATGGATTATACTATGAATCAAAATAAGTACCATTCCTTGGGTCCCTATTAAATCATCACTAGTAAGGATTTAAACCCATAACTGCTATGCCGTGAGGTAAATCAATTAAATAATTATAAGTATATCCCATTGGCTAAAACTGCCCTTATGCTACAGGATTTTGCTCATTTGTCTCTGAATGAGTCACTGCTCTTACTATATCATTTCTTATCACTTTCTGCTGGAAATTACCTACTAGATCAGATCAGATCAACATGTCTCTAAATACTTGATCAGGGACAGCCAGTTCATCTCCAGAAACCCCACAGATTCTGAAAATGGAATGGAGCAATTAAAATAAGGCTAATTTCTGCATATTTGACAAATATTTTGAAGGAGACAGATTTAAAACCCATTTTCTCTTAAGGAAGGAAAGTTTAGTGGAAAAAAGATTTGACTTTTCCATTCCTGTTAGCAAATTTCCTAAAAACTCCAGGGTATGTTTTTATAGTTTAGAATGGCGTGATACCCTAGGGCAAGGGTAGGCAACCTCGGCTCTTTTATGACTCATGGGCTTCAGTTCTGGGAGTTGAAGTCCATGAGTCATAAAAGAGCCGAGGTTGCCTAACCCTGCCCTAGGGCAGTGTTTCTCAACCTTTGCAATGTTAAGATGTGTGGACTTCAACTCCCAGAATTCCCCAGGCAACATGGAAATTCTGGGAAGTTGAAATCCATGCATCTTAATGTTCTGAGGTTGAGAAACATTGTCTTAGCACCTATTATATGAAAATTATTGCTACTACTATTCCACCACACATTTTATAATAATAAAGAATTCCACAGCAAACTCTACATTAAACCTCCTTTCCTTCCTAGGAAATCTCTGTCACAGGTGATGTGGGGGACAGGATGCCCTGCCCCGATACAGACAGCAATCTTAGATTTCCAAAAAGCACAAGATCTGACTTTGGTCTCAGGCCTAAGGTTGAATATATGTAAGGCCCTTGGCTTGGTTGGTTTGTTAGTGTTTGATTATTTTTGTCTGGGCTGTCTCTAAGGTTGTACATTCCAATATTTTTTCAACTTTCAGATGTATGGACTTCAACTCCCAGAATTCTTGGAGTTGAAGTCTATACCTCTTGAAGTTGCCAAGTTTAAAACTATTTTATTGTATTGTATTTGTAAGCTGCCCATTGGGGTGGGTGGCTGTAATACATTTAAAATCATTATTATTGGGTTATGATCCATTGGTTTATTATTCACTAAAAACATATTGCAGACAGTACACTCCACCTCACCCAGCCCTCCTAACAATGTTTTCCCACTCAAAAATCTATTTTCTCTCTGGCTGATGCTATGAAATTTCTTCTACCCAGTCACAGCCTTCATGTATGCCAGATACACTACTTTTATAATCAGAGAAAATCAAAGCGGGGAATTTTCTAAAGCATTGCAAAACTAAGCAATTGTACATTGAACTTATTGGTTTCAGGCATGAGAGTTAGAGGAATAAGAACAGAGTGAAAAATGACATTTGACTGGCAGGAAAAAAAAATCCAAGAATGGGGCTGATCACCTTAACAGCTATCCCAAGGCTAGTTTCATACAGATGGTGGTGTCTGCCAAACAATGGAAAGTAATGGCTAGTTTACATACTGAGTTGAGCTATAATGTAATTATTTGGTTTGGGATTAACACAATGTGAAAAGACGCTATTGCAGTTTCTAATCCATGGTTTATGTCTAAGCATAAGTGAATTAAGCCACTACAATTTGTTCAACAATGGAGTTAAACCAGGATGTGAAATTGATAAATGGGCAAATCCCTAAGAGAATGATGGGATAGCTGTGTACACTGCTTCCCTTAAGAGATTATTGAGTAGGGAAGTGTTATTTATACATTTATTTTGGTATAAATTGTTTTAAAAAAATCAAGGCTTCTGTATATTTACAAACTGCATATCTGATTTAAAAGCAAACAACAGAAATCTGCAGTTGCAGCACTACAGTATTGCAATCGATTAAAAAAAAATCCACAGCTTTTATACTATCTCCTATTCCGCCTGTGGTTGCAAGATGTGGGTTTTTGCAAATGTGGAGTAAATGTGAAATATTTATAACATTTCAAGTGGAATGAATATTTCTCATTTCCGATTCTCTCTTTACCAGCTGCATTTAGATGAAACTGCCCCTGCGGAGCTGTACATAGGGACTCAGGGTATATTCTGTTCTTTAAAGATAAAGGACAGAATAATTATTTAATCAAAAGATGTTTTTTGTTTGTTTACATAAGGAAGAGTCTGCTACATGGATGTGATTTCAGGAGCTGTCTATAACTTACTGAGGGGAGGGATATACCATTTTAAAACTTAACTAGATCTTCCTTCAAACTTCCTTTTATATTTACCTGTTCAGTAGCCTAAAGAGATGCTGAAGAAAAGACAAAGTTTTTTCTTTTCTCTGGCTTTTTTTTCAGATTGTACAAATCTTTTGCTTTTTTAGAATAGCAAGACATAAGTATTCCTCCGGCTGTATGTGTGAGTAGGTGGAGCAGCTTTTTTTGTCATGCTAATCAGTACAACAGCCAGATGTTTGACTCACTTAGAGGCTTATTTTTTGCTTGGGTCTCCATGCTTTTAAAAGGTGATGCCAAAATAAACTGGCACATCCTGCGTGCCTGCATGCACCCGTGTGGTTTGTAGTTTGCATTGCTCCTGTTTTTCATTATCTAAACTTACTTTAAAGCAAGGTGATAATGTTTCTCTCCACCTTTGATGTTTTTTCACCAGCTTTAATCTGAAAATAAAGCTGCTGTTAAAGCTAGAAGAATAGCCTGTGGTTTATTTATTTTTTTCTAGCAGCTTGTAAGAAGAAAAAGAAAAGTTGGAGGGAGACGTATTTAAATAGATGGATGAGCATGCACAGATATCTATTTATTTGGCTGCCAAGCGTGACAATTTTAACAGAATCTGAAGGCAGTGCTCGCGTGTTAAAGTACACTTCTAAAATATAGGCCCTTCCAGCTACACTTTAAAGTCAATAACCAAATTCCCTGATGCATATTTCATCTTTTAGGATGGTTAACTGTGTGAGAATATGTTGCAAGGCTGCGCAAAGGGAGGCAGAGAGACCGACAGCCCTGCTCAGAAGCCAACCACTTTCGCTCAGCTCTGATTCGTCTCCCTCTGTCACCAAGCAGCAAAGAAACCAGCAATTTTGCCGGTTTCCATTATAGCTGAACACACTAATAACTTCTCCCAATATTACAAGTAGTCATTATTAGTAACTGATGCAATTAAGAAGTGGATTTTTGGCCCTTTTTCATTCCCCACCACCTTTTCCATTTCTGTTATGTCTTTCGGGGCTTGTCAAGACAAGGGCAGGAACTATCCTGTTTCTATTAATCATCTCACCAGCAAAAGAGCAAAGTATACATGCCTTAAATAAGTACAAGCAGTGGTAAATTTCCTCTTGGACTTCCACTTTCTTGGAAGACGTTGGCCAGGTTTTTTCCTACGTGCTCTGTTAAAGTTCACTGCTGTGCCATTTTCCGCCAAATCTATTCTGCCAACTTTTCCTGAAAGTATGGAAGACTGCAACCTGACATTTCGTATCTTCTTTGCTGCAGACTACGGTACTGAGCCATCCTTGCTTGCTTCTCTGCTTCAGGTTTTCAGAATCCCCTCCCTTTTCATTATATTTATCTGAGTTTCAAGCTATAAAGGATTTATTACAGATTACAGATCCATTTGAGCACCAAATTTGGGTTACAGGTAGACCTCAACTTACAACCATTAATTTATCCATAGCAGAACATCCAGATTCAGCCATAGTTTCATTCCATACAGCATTAACCATGTGAACTCTCAAGCTTCCTCCTTCCATTATATATTCAAGATGGACAGTATTTAATATTTATTTGCTATGTATATGGTATGGATCTATACATATGTTGTACATAGTATGTTTAGGTATGTGTCATGTATGTGTTTCACTTTGAGAGCAGGCAACTGAATTTCATTTTTGATGTGTGCCATTGTGCCCATAGTAAAACAAAATGACAATAAAGGTTATCTTATCTTATCTTATCTTAACTTATCTTATCAACTGTCTGAAGTTATGACAGCATTGAAAAAAAGAGACATACAACCAGCCTTTGCAATTAAGATCCTCGCAGCATCCCCACGATCATATGATTAAAATTAAGGTATTTGGCAATCAGCATAGATTGATGACAGTTGACAGTCCCGGAGTCACGTGATTGGCCATTTGAGATCTTCCCAGTTAGCTTCTAACAAGCAAAGTCAATGGTGGAAGCCTGATTCACTTAATGAATGCATAATTCGCTTAATGACTACAGTGATTTGCTTAATAAACCCAGCAAAAAGGTCATAAAATTGGGCATGACTCGCCTAATGACTGCCTAGCTTAACAATGGAAGTTCTAGATACCAATTGTGATCATAACTTAAGGAATAGCTGTATAGGAGGGTAAGAACTGGTGTTTAAGGAGCAAGTCCTAGTGGTCCCTCTTCAATCAGAATGAAAATGTAGGAAGAGTTGATCACTAAAAAGACTTGTTTCTATGCTGTCTACAAGGAGTCACGAACTAATCCCCAAAATCTTATGATTAAAATTAAGGTATTTGGCAATCAGTGTGGATTGATGACGGTTGACAGTCCGGGAGTCACGTGATTGGCCATTTGAGATCTTCCCAGTTCAACAAAGGTCTGACACTAACTCAATACTGCTTCCTGCTGTGCAGCTGTCTTTCTCTCAAAGCTTTTGCCTGAACCACCAAACCTTTCCCCATCATATTGGGCCAATCCTCTTTATTATTGCTTCATTGTCACTTGCTGAGCTGTGGAACCAGTCACATAAATAATCCCAGAAGTAGCCATCATAAAATATACTTTGTACTGAACCCTGTTCAGATGTCATTCTGCCAGAAAGCAGAACTTCAGAACTCTGTGCCAGTGTTTTCCAACTGTGGGAACTTGAAGATGTGTGCATGGCTGGGGAATTCTGGGAGTTGACGTCCACACATCTTCAAGTTGCCACGGTTGGGAAACACTGGCATAGAGAAACAGAAAAGAGATGCAGCATGAAGTCTACTTGGGACAGGATGTCAGAGATCTATGATAGGATCTGTGTTCGCAAGTTTGAGTAAATTGTGGCAGCTGATAGGCCAAAGGAGAGATTTAGATCTAGGTTGGGGAAACAAAAACAGACACAATCTATTTGGACATAACTGCTTTTGGCTTTGCAAGATAAAATGTGTAAGTACTCATATGATGAACTGATCAGTTCTGGATCAAGCAACAATATGGGTACATTTAATGGGGGAAGGGAGAGAAAAAAATTGCATTTCAGCCCTAAAAATGACTTCAGCCAATAGAGTGGACAAGGTCTCTATTTTTTGCGTCCATAAAATGAGAAATGTTGCTGGAGAAATTAGCTGGGAAAAAACTTCTACAATAAAAAGAGTTAAGTTATATATATTTATATTCTCTCTCTCTTTTTTCTCACACACACTATACACACTTCTCTCACTCCCTCACACATACACCCTCTCCACTGACATTCTTAGCCTCCAATACCGCTTTCATTTAAATAAAAAAATGATTATAGGTATCTGTGAACTAAGAGGGAGTCATCAGCAGTCCTAGCTGAACGTCTCAATGTTTGCAGAGCCAAACATTTTCAGCTTTCTACCAGAAAAAAACCCACAATCCAATCTTTACTGAACTGAACATGTTCAGTTTACATAGCATATTAAGTCTTGCTGGGCTTTTTTTCTATTTGAATTAATTTATTTTAAATTTTTATCTTGTCTTTACTACTTTTACAAATAACCCAGGGCAGCAAATATATGTAATACATATTCAGAGAGAGAACTCACCATCATGATGGCTCTCAGAGGCATCAAACAAAACAGGCTATATCATTTAAGAATAGATCTTTGGATTGCTGAAGTTAATAGAGCTGGAGAAGTGATGATCATAGTGAGGATGTTTCTTGCTTTGAAAAGCGATGGAAGAGGGGATGGGGAGGTTTATCAATTAGATAATCATTTCTGATATTTAAGTGAGAATCACACTCCTGTGTTCCTTTTCTTGCAAGTACCAATCCAGCCTTTCTGATTTATCCTGCCAACCTTACCGACAATGGACAATGGCACCCACCTATTGGCTTTTCCTACATTTCAAGACCTCTGTCCATTATCAGCTGAGGAAATAAAACATGTATAAAGGTTGTCACTATTTGCTGGAGACTGGGGATTGGGGGGGGCGAGAGAGAAGTCAAGGACATGCTACTTGCTAGAATTGATTTCCCAGTGCAGATGTGCTGTACAAGGGATGCCCCGTGGAGGGAGGTATAATCAGGTCACATTGTTCTTTGAATACTGCAATCTTCTTATTTTATCTGTCACACCCACTTTGAATGCTGGAATTGCCATGTAGGAATGGAATAGATACAGATCATCAGAAAGGAAGGACCCATCTTCTACCTCCCTATTTAATACATATAGGAGGTTCATTGTACATTATTTTTTTTCACTCTCTCAAAAAGCCTCTTGAGATTCTGTATGATCTTCTCCATGAAAGCAGTTAATGCATCTGTAGCTCATCAGATGACAAGTTAGAAACATATCAGTCTCATGGCCTTACTTATGTGCTTATCAGCTCTAGAAATATGCTGTATATATACCGTGGGATAAAATGGAGAGATTAAAATGGAAGATAGCATTCTGAGCAGAAAAATGACCAGAAATATCTAGTACTTCAATAAGATGAAGTATCCAGAGCCAAGCCTCTTAAATAAATTATCTTGTCTATCATAACGTAGCATGGTATACTTTCCAGGTCTGTTGCAGAATTAAATTTCCAAAAAGCAGAACTCTGACTGAAGCCGAACTAACTCAGTCCTTAAGATGAAATCATGGATGGGATCAACTACAATTACATGGGACCACAAATTATAAGAGAGAAAGATGTATCACAAGGTTTAGATGACTATCAGAATAAAAAAGTTAAATAGGATTATTGAGTCAATGAAGTAGAATTGTGGATTGCAACAGAAATGGAAATATGGAATTATGTTTGAAGAACAATTGTGGACTGTAATAGAAATATGGAATTATGTTTGAAGAACAGAAGCCTGAAGAAGCAAAGTGGTAGAATTAGAGCAGCAGAGTTATAGATTTTAAACTATCAGGTTGCACCTCAAAAATCTATGGAGCTACAGAAAAACATAGTGGAATGACAGGAGGGAGGGAGAGAGGGAGGGAGGGAGGGAGGAAGGAAGGATGGAAGGAAGGAAGGAAGGAAGGAAGGAAGGAAGGAAGGAAGGAAGGAAGGAAGGAAGGAAGGAAGGAAGGAAGGAAGAAAGGAAGAGTTCATACATTCATGAAGCCATTCGTTGGGGCTTGACAAGATCGTTAAAGGCAACACATTAACACAGAAAGTTCCCTTATCAGCAAATTGTACCTTAAGTGTAAACATCTTGCCTTACTTACAGAATTTTACAACGCAGATAAGGAGGCTTTTTTCCTCTTGTCAATCTCTCATGTTTTTCTATATTATCCATTATCCCTACAGAAAATCTTGTAAAGATGGAAAGGTGGTATCACCATTCAACATATTTTGGCTAAGAGTGCTAGGACCTGTGTAATTGGAAGCACTCATAGAAACCACTGTTTAATTCAACGTGGACAGAAAGAAAATCCTTCTGGGCTGACATTTTAGAAATTCTCCAGCAAGGAGCAGTAAAATCTGTGACCTGACCAAATTCTGCATTTTCTTGCATCTTGCAGCTTCAGGCTTTTAAATGATTGTCACAAAAATTTTAAAACATCACATAGCCATCTCATCTTTTCAAATCAAAAGCCACATCTTCTTCTGATTTAGAGTAAGGTTGGACCTCCTTAAAGAGGACTAGAAACTTATGATCTGCACAGGAAGGCACATATACGCCACTAAATAAATCTATAAATAATAACAGGATAGCCGGCCTACTAAATTCTGTATCTATTGCTCAGTTCTGCACCTTTCCAGCACCTGGACGGGTGCAATAACGTCCAAACCATTGTAGCATATGAGCCGGGTAATAGAAAAGAGGCCACAGGGGTCAAGGCAAATGGGGAGGGGGGGTTGGGGTCTGAGGTTTCTCTCACCAGATGAAGTCTGTGCAATGGCTGCAGAAAGTGGGCTGTTTGAAGAAGCGGGCGGTAAACTTGTGGCTCTTCACCTCGTGGATGACCTTCTGACGGAGCGCCCCCTTGCGGCAGAAGAGCGGCTTGGTTAAGCACTCGGTCTCGGTGGGGGCGCTCAGGAGCGCCATGCTGCCCCCTGGGGGAAGCCCCGGTGCCCTGACCCACAAACACGAAGGGCTGCCGGGGAAAACAGACGGCAGGGGAGGAGGAGAGGACAGAGGGTGGAAGGGAGGGGTCCACCGCCTAAAGGATGGAAATGGGAGCAGGAGATGTGGGTCGATGAAGGGCAGGGAAAGAGGACGGGCGGAAGATGAAGGGGTGCTTGGTCGAGGGAGAGTTTGCAAAAAAAGGGGATAGTAGAAAGGATGGAGGGAAAAATCCAGAGATGCCGAGGAAGGGATGGGAGAGGAAGAGAGTAAGGAAGTGGGGAGCGAAGGAAAGGAAAAGAGAAAAAGGGAGAGGAGAAAACGGAGGAAGATACGGAGCAGCAGAGAAAGGCTCGGAGCGTGAGAAAGAAACAGGCGAGAAAGAAACAGGTTGTGACTGATCTGCCTCTCTTGCTCAGGGAGGTTTGGAGGGGGAGGCGGAGGCTGGGAAGGAGGAGTTAGAGTTTAAAGAGAAAGCATAACGGTTGCCTTTCTCCAAGGAGCCAGCAGGACACACACACAGAGAGAGAGAGGGAGAGAGAGAGAGCTTTCTAAATTCCTTTTTTAATTGCACCATATCTCCTTAGAGAATCCAGGTTCCCAGCCTTCTCCTATTAAGAGATCCCACCTATCTACCCAATAACCCACCCAAAACAAAGCCCATCTCTTCAAGGGACGTTGTAAGACAAGTCAATAGGTGGGTCTAAAGCAACTGTGGTTGAGAAGGGAAAAAAGAATATCTCCTGGATGGGGTTGCAGAAGAAGCAGAATTAGGACATACTGAGCAAGGAAATGGGGTGTTGTGAGAAACGTCAACCAGGAGGGTCAGGAAGTTCTGAATTTGCTCCCTGGGCCTCTTCCTGGATGAATGATGTGGCAGGTGGTGGTGGTGGTGTGAATCCGATGAATGGAGAAACTGAACCCCTGTGTCCATCCCCATCTCCTGATCCCTGTTTTTGAGTTCAGAGTTCCTGGTGACAAATGTGGAAGCCAGCCTGCCCTTTGGCAGGGCACTCTCAGGGCCTTATTAATGAATAACTTTGGGGTGTTGTGAGAAACATCAACCAGGAGGGTCAGGAATTCTGAATTTGCTCCCTGGGCCTCTTCCTGGATGAATGATGTGGCAGGTGGTGGTGGTGGTGTGAATCCGATGAATGGAGAAATTGGACTCCTGTGTCCATCCCCATCTCCTGATCCCTGTTTTTGAGTTCAGAGTTCCTGGTGACAAATGTGGAAGCCAGCCTGCCCTTTGGCAGGGCACTCTCAGGGCCTTATTAATGAATAACTTTGGCCGCAGGGCTGAAGAAATGGATATATAGTCCCACAGGAGAATCCCTGCTGGATTTTATACAGTTGTCCCAACCTGTAAGGCTGAGTCCTGCTCCTCATCCTTCACAAGAGAATTTCAGATCAGTCCCTACAGCACCCAAGAATCTTGGGTCTTCAGCCCTTTCCTGTCACCCCTTCCTTACATGGGACTGACCTGATCGCTGTGTCCCATCCTCTGAAAGCAGCCCCCTCTCCTGCCCCCACACTGAGGATTCCCAAGAAACTTCTTGTATCTTGTAATACCATGTCTGGGTTTGCCTCCCTGCTGCTTCTCCTGCTTCTGTCTTGCCAGATCTCAGAAGGCTCCAACCACGTAGAAGGTGAGTTCCTTCATACCTCTCCTCCGGGGTCTTCTTGGGTCTGCTCTGACCAACCCTACCTTAGCTGTTCGCCTAAGTGAGCCACGTTCAGCCCAAAGTATTTTTTAAGGTGCATTGATGGAGTGGCACACCTAGCATCAGCTGTGACACTATAAAAGCTTCTGGGTTGTTTAAAACATGGTTGTCCAACCTTTTGGCTTGCCTGGGCCTCATTGGGTGAAGAGAAATTATCTTGGGCTGCATATAAAATATATAGTATGCTTAATGTATATAGATAACAAACTTCCTTTATTTTTTGGCTTGTTTTTATTATCTTGGGAGGCTGCATTGCTAGCTGTCCAGGGCCGCATGTAGCTTATGGGCTGCAGGTTGGACATACCTGGTTTAAAAGGTAGCCAGATGGAAAATATGATTATCCTCCACTGATTTGCATA
Organism: Bothrops alternatus; assembly: GCA_034064705.1. Taxonomy (NCBI): domain Eukaryota; kingdom Metazoa; phylum Chordata; class Lepidosauria; order Squamata; family Viperidae; genus Bothrops; species Bothrops alternatus. The sequence goes on along the minus strand of JARGCV010000126.1, from coordinate 932,620 downwards.
GGAGATAGGAGCAAAAATAATTGTGAGTCCTTCTGCCAGAAGATAAGGACATGTGTTTAATTATCTGTTTCTTTTCTTCCACTCAGGTGGAAATAAATAAAATAATAAATATATAATAATATAATAAGGCAAATAAAAGCAATGTTTGTATTGAAGACTTGAGATATTAGATACTTTTAAAATACTGTTCCTGCATTAGGATACAAAGACACAAAGCAAACTGCCCTGAATAAAAGGATCTTACCGGGGGATGTAATTATTTATTCTGAAAAATCTACTGAAGACAGCCTTTTTCAAGCTATTTTACAGATAGAAAATTGAGGCTTCCCAGATAAATGGCTAAGCTGTGACATTTATCTACTCAACTTTCTCATATCTTGAATGCCACATTCTAAGCACTGAATAATATTGCCAGTCTGTACTTATAAACTTCTACATGCATACTTTCACATGTTTTTTCTCTCTGTCCATCCAATGGTTAATTTCTGAAATGCAAATATTTCTAAAATGAAGGTATTTATGCCTCATTTAACTTTCTAACAGTGTATGAAATCTACACATTCATTTGTCTTCAGATATACTCAAGGTGTTTTCCATAATCACATTTACATGTATGTGTGTGTGTCTGTAATTATATGTTATAATTATACAATTATTGATTTTCTACAGAGATTTAATGCATTTGAGAAAGATCCAGAAATGTTTAAGCTAGTATGTCTATTTTAGGGAAGTACAAGCTTAATCATGTATTCAGATTATATATATATAAAATCATACTATATGTGAATGCCATTTTCCACCAACATCACAGAAAATACCTTTCAACTACTTAGTCTAGATTTGAATGTGCTATATGGTAGTGCAATTGATATGGTTCTATTGTTTATTTGTGGGGCTACACAAAGTAAATAATGGAACTCGCATTCAGCTTCGCTAATTTCATAACTGCATAAAATAGCACTCCATCAATATTATTACTGAGAAAAGTTTAATAGGAGTTGTATTTTCTCTGTTTGGAATATATTATACATAATAATTTGGATTGTGTTTCATTGCTTGGTTTATTTATTCCCAAAGTGACTAAGCTTTAAAATCTTTATAAAGGTGCAAAATATGAAGAAATACTCCAGAATACATTACTGCCCACTGGATTCCACAGTAATGGAATCTCTGAGGAAAAAAAAGGGCTAAAGGACAGAAATAACTAACAAATAGGTACAGAACATAAATGTCTGGGATTTTTTTTCTTGCAAATTAATATAAAACTGTCAGTTTTAGAATATATTTCTCCATCTGGTGGCCATGGATAGTAAAGCAACTTTCCTCTTGTATATTAAAGCATATTTTTGTTGTTTGAGCTTGTTATTTTACAGTCAATTTAGAACTTTAGGCAGCAATATGGAACTGACCTTTTTACTGTATAGTCCTAATATTTACAGTTATGAAATTTTCCCAGCCAGACCTGATTAGGTCTGACCCAGCTTAGCTTATTAAAATCATTCAAAGTTGGGTATATTCCAGCTGGATTCTTCTAAATTAAATGCAAGAAAAGATATGCTTAATGAACAAAATCTATTTTCTTTCTTAACACCACACCCTTCCTTTCCATATAGGATATATTTAAAGTGCAATCTCAGGGATTTTTGAAAATGGGTGTTACTTCTCATTAGCATCTTATTAAGAATTGTCACCTTCTTCACAATTAAGGTTGTGCACAAGGGCAGGTGATTTTTGCTTTATATAGCCATGACAATTTCTTCGATATTAAAAGGCTGTTAAAAGCACAGGAACAACAGTTGTGCCTTCTGCTCACAATCACGAGAGAGAAAGATTTGACTGTCTTTTGCTCAAGCAAATGAAGAAGGGGGTCATTCATATGTGTGCAATCTGGGATTGCAAACCCAGACCCAAGGGTGATAGTTAAATAACACAGATCTGAGCTACTGTTGTTTTAAACAAGCATTGATAAATTTTATTTCCATCACATGCACACACAGAGAGAGACAAATCCTCATGAACTGTGGCTTAGTTTGCAGAGTTCAGTAGGAAGTATAAACTAGAAAAATAAAAATAAAACCAATTTAACTATCAGTCCTCTTTCAAAAGTCAACACATATTTTCCCCTGGGTCAGTGATGGGATTCAAATATGTGAACAACCAGTTCTCTGTGTGGATGCTGCTTCCGGAAGTCCATTCTTGCGGTGGTTCACCTCCTACCTCTCTGGCCGGTCGCAGTCGGTGTTTGCAGGAGGTCAGAGATCGGCTCCAAGGTCTCTTCCGTGTGGAGTCCCTCAGGGGTCTGTTCTCTCACCTCTGCTTTTTAACATATACATGAAGCCATTGGGTGAGATCATCGGTCCACACGGGGTGAGTTGTCATCAGTATGCTGATGATACTCAGCTTTATATCTCTACCCCGCGTCATTACAGCGGAGCAGTGGAAGTGATGAACCGGTGCCTGGAGGCTGTTGGGGTCTGGATGGGTGCCAACAGGCTCAGACTCAATCCTGACAAGACGGAGTGACTATGGGTTCTGCCTCCCAAGGACAATTCCATTTGTCCATCCATCACTCTGGGTGGGGAGGTTTTATGCCCGTCGGAGAGGGTTCGCAACTTGGGTGTCCTCCTCGATCCACAGCTAAGTTTAGAATACCATCTTTCGGCTGTGGCGAGGGGGGCATTCGCTCAGGTTCGCCTGGTGCCTCAGTTGCGGCCCTATTTGGATCGGGAGTCACTCCTCACAGTCACCCATACCCTTGTCACCTCGAGATTTGACTACTGTAATGCTCTCTACATGGGGCAACCTTTGAAGAATGTCCGGAGACTCCAAGTAGTTCAGAATGCGGCCGCGCAAGCTGTCTTGGGTCTCCCAAGACATGCTCATATCACTCCAGCCCTCCGTGAGCTGCACTGGCTACCTATTGGTCTCCGAACACAATTCAAAGTGTTGGTTATGACCTATAAAGCCCTATATGACAATGGGCTAGGATACTTGCAGGACTGTCTTCTGCCCCATGAATCCCAGTGACCGGTTAGGGCACACAGGGTTGGCCTCCTACGGGTCCCATCTGTTAGACAATGCCGTTTGATGGGACCTAGGGTTAGGGCCTTCTCTGTTGCTGCCCCAGCCCTCTGGAATCAACTTCCCTCAGAGGTTCGTACTGCTCCCTCCCTCCTAGCTTTCCGAAAACTTTTAAAAACACATCTATGCAGACAGGCTTGGGGCGTGTGAGCTGCGCTCTGCCCCTAGGCCTTTGATTGGGACTGTATGTTGTATGAGTGGGTATAATTTTATAGTTTTTTATATTGTATACTACTATTTTAACTGATTTATATTTTGTACTTGTATTATTTGCTGTGAGCAGCCCTGAGTCTGGGGAGAAGGGCGGCATATAAGTCAAAATAATAAATAAATAATAAATAAATAAATTCTGGGCCTGGGCAACAAAAAATTAGCTACCAGTTCTGCTGAAGTGGTCCGAACTGGCTGAATCCCGCCACTGCCCTAGATGATATTTAAACCTGGGACGGTGATTGGAACTTAAATCTCTGTAATAGTAGGTTGAGTAAACATACCAGCCAATCCAGAAGGTGATTTGTTTTAATGTGTTACACCCAACCATTCTGATTTATAAACTATGATTTATGGCAGCATATTGTATGAACCTAGCCAGTTGTAGTGCACTTAATTTTCATTAAACAATGGTTTAATATGATACGTGAATCGATCAACCATCTTTCAAGAGTGCTCCAACACTGCAAAATACATGTCATTAAATGATTGCGAAAGATTTTGGAGCAAGCTGGTGGCCAAACACTACAAAGACCTGTATAGGACCACAGAGAACTAGATATTCGGTTTGGGAACACTAAGAAAAACAGAGAGACGCCCAGCTCGGCCTTGAGATTCTAAAATAAAATTAATTAGAAATGCAAGTAAACTTAATTCTCAAGCTAATTTGCTTTTGGATTGATTTTTTCCCTCTCATACGACTATCCTCATATTAAGGAGGATTTCCAAAATTAAAATACCCAAACAGAAAGCTTTGTAAACTCTTCTGTATGTTGGACCAGTTTCACTTCTCAGACAGGTTGAGCTCTGAAGAAAAGGCATAAGACATCAGTTGGCAGGTAAGGGTAAAACTACAGGTAATCCTCGATGTACAGTCGTTCATTTAGTGACCATTCAAAGTTACAACAGCACTGCAGCATCCCTGTGGTCACGTGATCAAAAGTCAGATGCTTGGTAACTGGCGTGTGTTTATGACAGTTGCCATGTCCTAGGGTCATGTGATCCCCTTTTGTGACCTTCTGGCAAGCAGAGTCAATGGGAAAGCCAGATTCACTCAACAATCGTGCTACCAACTTAACACCTGCAGTGATTCACTTAACAACTGTGGCAAGAAAGGTCATAAAATGGGTCAAAACTCACTTAACTGTCCTGCTTAGCAATGGAATTTTTGGACTCAGTTATGGTCGTAAGTCAAGAACTTCCTATACTTTACCAATGTTGTAACAGATGGGACAGTTCCTTCCCAGTAACCCTCTTGCTGATTTCTGCTTGCCTCCACCATTGTTTTTCAGTTACCAGCTACTTTATATTCAATCCCTGTTAATAACTGCCAGAGCAGAAAAAGCCCTTGCTATCAGGCTACTTAGGGGTTTACTAGACTTTCATAATAATTCTCTAGCCCCATAAATCATCTCCTCTAAATTATTCCTAGTTGCTGACATTTTAATAACTCCACAATACCATTCCCCCCTCCCCCAGTAATACCCTTAGGCATTTCTGCCCTTAAGATAGGTCGTTCACTCACCTTGATTAGTTCCAAGTACTTTTCTAATCAGAATTATGTAAAAACAAAAAGGGAGACGCTGCAATCTTGAATTGCACCCTATCTGAAGATGTGCCCTGCACCTTCTTGAAAATCTTCAGTACCAATGTGTCTGAACATCTCTACCATTCAACTTGGAAGACCCCAAAGTTGAAATGTCTCTGAGATATCCAAGACATTCTTGGGGCAAGGTGGAGAAACATGTTTTTCCTTTATGAATAGAAATAGGAATAGAGTAGAGTAGAGTAGAATAGAATAGAATAGAATAGAATAGAATAGAATAGAATAGAATAGAATAGAATAGAATAGAATAATTGAAAGGGACCTTGGAGGTCATCTAGTCCAACCCCTTGCTCAAGTAGTTCTTCCCCTTATGATCATAATTATGTCCAATATTACCATTGTTAAGCAAGGCAGCTGTTAAATAAGTAAATGAACCATGTGGTTGTTAAGGAAAGTTGGCTTCCTCCATTGACTTTACTTGGCAGAAGCCAGCTGGGAAGGTCGCAAATGGTGATCATGTGACCCTGGGACAGTGCAACCATCATAAATGCATGCCAGTTTCCAAGCACCTGAATTTTGATCACATTTTTATTTTATTTTATTTTATTATTAAATTTCTATACCGCCCCTCTCCCGAAGGACTCGGGGCGATGCACAGCCTTAAAATTGAAAAAACATAAATATACAGAATTAAAATAATTAAAAATGAATTAAACAAATTAGGCCATAAATTCCCATATAAAACCCAATATGACCCTGGGGATGCTGATTTAGTGCAAGAACCCGTCATACCCCATTTTTTTCAGTGCCATTGTAATTTTGAACGGTCACTAAATGAATGGTTGTAAGTCAAGGACTAACTGTACTTTCTTCGTGGAAGATCCATAATTGGGGCCCAGGACAAGTAATTTTCTCCCCAAATTAGAATATGTTTGACCTAGGGGCAGACAGCCTTTCCCTGTCATCTCTCTTCCGGTTCCTTTTCTCTGAAGAAAACTAGGGGAAAAAAAATTGACATTAGCTTTCCCTCTTAGAGAGGGAGAAAGTCCACAAATATCTATTCACCTCTGGGAGAACTGTACTACTTTTTAGCCTTCACGAAGAGTTAAATATATATATATACCCTCAATTTACATATTTGTTTATTTCTGTTCTTTTTTTAAGTTTCCTTCATTTTCATATTAGATTTTAAATACTGTAATTTATGGCCTACCTACTGAGAAAAGGGGGTCTAGAATATTCAAAATAAAGATGTATTCATGATTACAGGTAGTCCTCAACGACCACAACTGAGCCCAAAATTTCTGTTGCTAAGCGATACACTTATTAAGTGAGTTTTGCCCCATTTCTTTCTACAGTTGTTAAGTTAATCACTGCAGTTGTTAAGTTTGTAACATGGTTGTTAAGTGAATCTGGCTCCCCTATTCACTTTGCTTGTCAGAAGGTTGCAAAAGGTGATCACATGACCCCAGGACGCTGCAACCGTCATAAATACTGTATGAATAAATAAATATGAACCAGTTGCCAAGCATCTGAATTCTGACAGTCATGTCACTTTTTTCAGTTGCTGTTGTAACAAAAATCACTAAACAAATGGCTGTAAATCGAAGGGTGTAATCTGGGGTTAACACCCCATCATTTTTTTAATTGATTCATTTATTCACTCATCTCAACGAGTGAACAATCTTAAAATAAATTCCTGTCATCAATAGCAAAATTAAAATACGCAGCAGGTGAGGAAGGAGTCTGTGGCTGTTTGTTTGTTTCAGTTTATACAGCCAACCCTCCAGACAATATCCATGACATTTTGCTTTTAAGCAGTGTTTATCATGCAGGAATCCAATTTTTGTTCCTTCATGTTCTGTTCACACCTTCATGCCTTCTGCTAGACTGTGGGGGGGGGACGAACTTTGGTTTGAATTTGGCTTTCTTTGTTTTCAGTTTAGATTAAGTTTCAGCTTGACATCTTTCTTGTTGGAAAATCCGCAGGAATCTGCTCTGGGGGAATGAATCAAAGCCAACAACAGGCTAATGAGGCAGAGCTTAAAAGGTTCTGCTGAGGGACATTTAAAAAGTACACAAAGAGGAAATGAGCCCAAACACCGATATTACCTTATGTGTCACAGGATGGAGAGAAAAAGCAAAATCACGCTTCCCATCAGAAAGCCCATTTGGGGGCAAAGTCACGCTAACAGACAGCTTAATTCCTGACAGATTTTCTAATTTAGCTTTTGTTCTATTGGTCTCTGTACTACAAGGCCCATCATTCTCGGATGCCTCATCTAGATTAGAAAATGCCAAATGGGATACTTTCTTCCCTCTTTTTTAAAGCTCACAATGAAAAGGGAAGATATCTAGATTTTTTTTCTATCTGAACAACTTTTGGGCTAGTATGCTGCACAGAAGATCTTCTGGGGCTTCCGTTTTTCCACTGTAATTTCAATCTTAAATGTTATGAGATAGATAGATTTACAGAGGCAGTCATTGACTTATAACTGCAATTGTGACTGGAATTTCCCTTGCTAAGCATGGCTTAGGTAAATCATGTCCAATTTTATGACCTTTTTGCCACAGTTGTTAAGTGCATCACTGCAGTTGTTAAGTGCATCACTGCAGTTGTTAAGTGAATCATATGGTCATTATGTGAATCCACTCCCCCCCTCCCATTGACTGGGAGGGTCACAAATGACGATTGCATGATCCTGGGATGCCGCAACTGTTGTAAATAGATATCAGTTGCTAAGGTTTCTTATCAGCTTGGTATCTTATCAGTTGCTAAGCTGAATTTTGATCATGCGACCACGGGAATGCTGCAACAGTTGTAAGTGTGAGAAGCACTTGTGAGTCACTTTTTCAGAGCTGTTGCAACTTCAAATGATTGCTAAACAAAGGGTTCTAACTTGAGGACTAACTGTACAGATATGAGTGTGTGCCCGTGTGTGTGTGTATGTATATGTACATCCACTTATATACATTTATACACAACGCAAAGTAATTAGCATTCCAATATGCCTTCCTCCTATTTTCTTCACAACAACAACCTTGTGAGGTGGGTTGGATTGAGAGAGATTGATGGGCCTAAAGTCACCCAGCCAGCTTTCATGCCTAAAGTGGGATTAGAACTCACAGTCTCCTTTTGTCTAGGACAGGGGTTGGCAACCTTGGCTCTTTTATGACTCGTGGACTTCAATTCCCAGAATTCCTGAGCCAGCCAATCCACGAATCATAAAAAAGCCAAGGTTGCCTACCCCTGGTCTAGGACTAGGTCAACATCTTAACCACTGCACAAAACTAGAAATAGATTATTCATTAGACAGGTGTATATTGCCATTTTTAAAAAATCTAGTTTTGTTCATAATTTTGCTGTTGCTGCTGTAAAATGTTCTGTGCAGTTTTTTTAAAAAAATCAAGTGTAATATATTCGGATTTCAGCTCCTCCTACTCCCACACCCAGTCTTTTTCAGTTGCATCTGATAAACACTTATACTTTTTACTTTCTCCAGCAAGGAATATCACTGAAACCAAATGTCCTTCTCGGAAAAAGAGTTTTGTAATGCGAACAGGACACGTTTGTCAGAAGAGCTGTGAACACCGCCAATGTTCAAAAACCAGAAAGTGTGTGTGCGATGGTAAATGTGGACTGAGTTGCATTTCTCCAGGTAGGTATATACTGACATCATTTTTAGGGCTCCAGGAATCCGAAAGTTTGCAGAAGTATTTCTCAAGTTTAGCAACTTTTAACACGTGTTGGCTTCAACTCCTAGAATTCTTCAGCTAGCCATGAATTCTGGGAGTTGAAGTATTAATACCACTTTACAATGCCTTGGTAAGGCCACACTTGGAATACTGCATCTAGGTCACCACGATGTAAAAAAGATGTTGAGACTCTAGAAAGAGTACAGAGAAGAGCAACAAAGATGATTAGGGGACTGGAGGCTAAAGCATATAAGGAACTATTGCTGGAATTGGGTATGTCTAGTTTAACGAAGAGAAGGACGAGGGGGGACATGATAGCAGTCTTCCAGTATCTCGGGGGCTGCCACAAAGAAGAGGGAGTCAAGCTATTCTCCAAGGCACCTGAAGGCAGGACAAGAAGCAACGGATGGAAACTAATCAAGGAGAGAAGCAATGTAGAACTAAGGAGAAACTTCCTGACAGTTAGAACAATTAACCAGTGGAACAACCTGCCTCCAGAAGCGGTGAATGCTCCAACACTGGAAGTTTTTAAGAAGAGACTGGACGGCTATTTGTCTGAAATGGTATAGGGTTTCGTGCCTGAGCAGGGGGTTGGACTAGATGACCTCCAAGGTCCTTTCCAACATCATCATCATCATCGTTGTTGTTGTTGTTATATTGTTATTGTTATTACCTATTATTAAGTCCACAATATCTTAAAGTTGCTAAAGTTGAGAAATATTGGTTTACAGTCTTCATTCATCTCCCAGATAATTCCAGTGATATTATTCTTATTCTAACTGGCGATTAATTTTCCCAAGAGGCCGCATGAGAAACTGGGACTGTTTTGGAGGGCCACCTCCTCTCCCCCTGCCCTCTGCCCTGCCCCACCCCTTCAATGCCCCACCCCCTGCTGTTACCCTGCTGCCATTGCTGCCCCGCCCCTGGCAACGCCCAGCTTGTGGCAGCATTCCCTGCCCCCCACTGCTAATGCTCCACTCCCCTAAGCCCTGCCCCCCTGATGCTGTGGGCTGGACAGGAACAGCCAAAGGGCTGGATGTGGTCCACGGGCTGTAAAAAGCCCATCCTATGCTGAACCAGCCCATTATAACTACCGTAGTCCTTGAGTTATGATTACAATTGGGAGCAGAATTTCCGTTGCTAAGCAAGGTCATTGTTAAATGAGTTGAACCCAATTTTATGACTTTTTGCCACAGTTACTAAGCAAATCACTGCAGTTGTTAAGTAAAACATGCAGCCATTAAGCGAATCTGGCTTTCTTCATGGACTCTTCCTGTCAGAAGTAGGCTGGGAAGGTCTTAAATGGCGATCACATGATCCCAGAACACTGCAACCCCTGTAAATAAGTTTCAGTTGCCTATTGCCCGAATTTTGATCACGTAACTGTGAGGATGCTGCAGCGGTCACAAGTGCGAGGACCAGTCATAAGCAATAGCACTTAGATTTATATACCACTCCATAGTGCTTACAGCCCTTTCTGAGTGGTTTACAATGTCAGCATATTGCCCCAATCTGGGTCCTCATTTTACCAACCTTGGAAGGATGGAAGGCTGTTAGCCTTGAGCCACTCATAAATCACTTATTTCAGTGCTGTTGTAACTTCAAATGGTAGCTAAACAAATGATTATGTCGAGGACTAACTATATTCCTTCAGCACTCTTGTTGGAAGTTGGCTCAGAAGGTCATAAATGGCAATCATATGACACCCCCCTCCCAGGACATTGCAACTGTCATAAATACATGCCCAAATTTTGCTCATGTGACCACAACTCACTCTTTAAAATGCCGTTGTAACTTTGAACAGTCGTTAAAAAATGGGTTGTAAGTTACAGATTATTTGCCCTCTGAGAAGAGGGCAGGACATCCTACCAGAGTAAAGGCCCTTCTGTGTTTGCTTTCATTACATTTTGTTTTGTCTTACAAGGAATCTCCCATGTTTATCTTTCAAAGCATCCATTAGATCGGGGTGGACAACTATGGCCACTTTACAACCTGTGGACTTCAACTCCCAGAATTCCTTGGAGCTCAAGAATTCTGGGAGTTAAATCCACAGGTCATAAAGTGGCCATACTTGTCCATCCCTGTATTAGATCTTAGAGATCTTCCATCCTTGGTGCTTTAAGTGACTAAATGATCCTTCCTGTTTGTGCTCATGTCGTTCTTTCTGTGTTCATCCAAGCCTTAAGATGTCCATGGCCCATGACAGTTGATAATGCTGAGACACACTTGGCCCAGGAATCCCATATGTTTGGAGACTTCATGACAGTGACCTGCAAACCTGGATATAGAATGCTGGATGGACAAGAAATGTCAATCAGCCGTTGTCAAGGAGACAAAAAGTGGAGTGTGACTGCACGGTGCGAAGGTACTATTTCCTAATTATTAATAATTATTCAATACAACCAATCTCATAGTCGTGTCTTGTCTAAAAATCTTTATCCAATCCAAAGCCGTCTTTGATCCCCAACTGTTTCCCAACCAGGAAACCAAAGTTATGAATGCTGATACTAATTGTATTATGAAATAACAGGAACAAATTCTTGCAGGTCTGAATGTGTCTTTCCTCTGCCTGTTTTTACACTCAAGAAAAATAGGAAGAGCCAAGTCTGGCCCGCTTTTTCAAATTAAATTTCTGCTTTGGACTCAGATTTCTCTTATCTGACAATTTTTCTTCATTGCTGTTCCTCAAGGTGATTTGCACAGCCCATTACATCAATGTCTTCATCAAATGGCTAATTAATGGTTGACCTAATTGACTTTACACATCCCTGACCTGCAGTATGTTTTCTTTTTTTCCAGATATTCTTAATATTTCAGATGTTTGCAAACCTCCCCCTGAGATTGAAAATGGATACCATGAAAATGGTCCTTATACCATAGGAAAGGAAGTGCTCTATAGGTGTAAACCTGGGTGAGTGTAGCACTCCATTTCTTCACTGAAGGCTATCCTAAAATTCTGAGCAATACGCATGCTACATCTCCTAACTCAGTATGTTTCTCAACCTCAGCAACTTTAAGATGTTTGGACTTCAATTCCCAGAATCCTCCAGCCAGCATGCTGGCTAAGGAATTCTGGGAGTTGAAGTCCATACACCTTAAAAGTTGCTGAGGTTGAAAAACACTCTAACTAATAGGCCTACTTAGGAACAAGCATGTGTAGCTTTTGCATTAGCATACAATAGAGTTGGACTCTTCTCTTCACTATCTCAACCCATTTACACCTCCTTCTACAACTTGCAGGAAGACCCTGCAGATCTTTTGAGCAAATAGGAATAATGATTGCTCAGTTTCAATTTCTACATTTCCATTTCTAACATCCCTTTGAGAATTCCCACATACCATAGAATTCACCGAAGAATATGACATCTTTGTCTTTGTGGTTGTTTACTTGACTACCTTTCCTGAAAGCACTACAGGTAGTCCTTATGACCACAGTTGAGCCTAACATTTCCATTACTAAGTGAAGCAGTTGTTAAATGGGTTTTGCCTCAGTAAGTCTCACAACTCAATAGGCCTCACAACTGTGGCCTACATTTTGCCCCAGTTGTTAAGCAAATCACTGTAGTTGTTCAATGAATCTTATGGTCATTAAGGTCATCTGGCTCCCACCATTGAGTTTGCTTATCAGAAGTCAATTGGCCAGGTCCCAAATGGTGATCACATGACCCTGGGACAGTACAGCTGTCATAGATACATGCCAGTTGCCAAGCACCTGGATTTTGATCACCTGACCTTGGTGATGCTGCAATGGTCATAATTTTATTCATGTATATTATTTATTTATTAAATTTTATGCCACCAATCTCCCCTGAGGTGTGATTCTGGGCAGCTCGCTAGTTATAAAACAAGTAAAAAATAATTTATTATTTTTATAAATATTAAAGCATGAAAAACTATACAGATTAAAATATTACGTAAGTGTGAAAACCGGTCCTAAGTCACTTTTTTCAGTGCTTTGAATCATCACTAAATGAATGGCTGTAAGTGGAGTTATGCCCTAATATTGCCATCTTTCCCCCCCCCTTCCTATATAGATATTGGTTGCAAGGGTCCAATTCACTCCTATGCCAAGAAAATGAGGAATGGTCGGACAATGCTCCAACTTGCCATCGTAAGTTGTCAAGACACAACAGTAGAGGAAGATAATTACAACTTCTTTCAGGTTTCTTAAATGTGGTCAAATAGAAATATTCTATTTCATGGCCATAGTAGTAATATGTTGAACCACAAACTTAACATAAGGGTGACCAGGCATATACACCTGGATCAACCACCTGTAAACCAAAACATAAGACTTGTCAATTTCTATCCATCTTCATACTGAGAGATTTATTTATTTATTATTTATTATTAATTTAATTTCTATGCCGCCCTATTCCGGAGAACTCAGGGCGGCTCACAGCATAATAGAAATTACATACATATAAAAAACCCTTAAGTTAAAAAAAAAAACAACAATCATTCCACGAACATACACTGGCTAGGGGCAAGATGTTAGCTGCCCCAGGCCTGCCGGCAAAAGTGTGTTTTAAGCAATTTACAAAAGGCGGAGAGGGTGGGGGCGACACGGATCTCCGGGGGAAGTTGGTTCCAGAGGGCCGGGGCCGCGACAGAGAAGGCTCTTCCCCTAGGCCCCGCCAGGCGACACTGTCTGGCTGACGGGACCTGGAGAAGGCCCACTCTGTGGGCCCTAACCGGCCGCTGGGATTCATGAGGCAGCAGACGGTCCCGTAAATAACCTGGTCCGATGCCATGTAGGGCTTTATAGGTCATAACCAACACTTTGAATTGGGTTCGGAGACCAATTGGCAGCCAATGCAGCTCGCGGAGTGATGCCGAAATGTGGGCATTTCTAGGCAAGCCCAACACTGCTCGCGCGGCTGCATTCTGCATTACCTGAAGTCTCCGAACATTTTTCAAAGGTAGCCCCATGTAGAGAGCATTGCAGTAATCGAACCTCGAGGTGATAAGAGCATGAGTGACTGTGAGAAGAGACTCCCGGTCCAAATAGGGCCGCAACTGGTGCACCAGGCGAACCTGGGCAAATGTTCTCCTCGCCACAGCCGAAAGATGATATTCCAAATTTAGCTGTGGATCGAGGAGGACGCCCAAGTTGCGGACCTTCTCCGAGGGGGTCAAAAGCTCCCCCCCCAGGGTAATGGACGGATAGATTGAAATATCTTTGGGAGGCAGAACCCATAGCCACTCCGTCTTGTCAGGGTTGAGTTTGAGCCTGTTGGCACCCATCCAAACCCTAACAGCCTCCAGACATCGGCACATCACTTCCACTGCTTCACTGAAATGACACGGGGTGGAGATGTAAAGCTGGGTATCATCAGCATACTGATGATATCTCACCCCATGTTGTCGGATGATCTCACCCAGAGGTTTCATGTAGATATTAAACAGCAGAGGGGAGAGGACCGATCCCTGAGGGACCCCACAAGGGAGGAACCTAGGGTTCAACCTCTGACCCTCTGCCAACACCGACTGCGACCGACCAGTGAGGTAGGAGGTGAACCACCGCAAAACAGTGCCCCCAACCCCTCCAGTCGGTGCAAAAGGATACCATGGTCAATGGTATTGAAAGCTGCTGAGAGGTCAAGTAGCACCAGGATAGTGGATAATCCCTTATCCCGGGCCCGCCAGAGATCATCCGTCAGCGTGACCAAAGCAGTTTCTGTGGAGTAGCCGAGCCTGAATCCTGACTGTTGAGGGCCCAGATAATCGGCCTCATCCAAGGACCGTTGGAGCTGAAGTGACACCACCTTCTCAACAACCTTCCCTATAAAGGGAAGATTGGAGACAGGACGGTAGTTGTTTAAAACAGCTGGGTCCAGGGAAGGCTTCTTGAGGAGGGGACGCACAATTGCCTCCTTGCAGGGAGCCGGAAAGGACCCCTCCCTCAAAGAAGCGTTGACAATCTCCTGAACCCAGCCCCGCGTCACCTCCCTGCTGGCCGAAACCAGCCAGGAGGGGCACGGGTCCAATAAACAGGTGGCGGAGCTCACAGCTCCAATGGCCTTGTCAACTTCATCAGGTGCTACCGGGTCAAACTCCTCCCACACAACAGGATCAAGACGAGTCCCTGTCATCTCGACTGAATCATTATCAGCCGATACTGCATTCCAATTGGAGTCAAGGTCCATCCGAATCTGGGCGATTTTATCCGCGAAAAACTTATTAAAGTCCTCAGCATTACCCTGCAAGAGTGCACCAACTCCCCCCTGATTAAGGAGGGAGCGAGTTACCCTGAACAGGGCAGCTGGGCGGGATTCCGCAGATGCAATCAAGGCGGAATGATACGTGCATCTTGCCGCCTTGAGCGCCACCTGATAAGTCTTGATATAAGATCTTACAAGTGTTCGGTCAGATACGGATTTACTTTTCCTCCATCGCTTCTCTAGGCGTCTCTTCTGGCACTTCATCCCCCTGAGTTCCTCAGTAAACCAAGGAGATCTCCTGGGTCTGCTACCACAGAGAGGTCGCAACGGCGCAATCCGGATCTATTTATTCACATGTATTCATATATTCATTATAAGAGCTATGGTGGTGCAGTGGTTAGAATGCAGTATTGCAGGCAAACTGCCCACAGCCAGGAGTTCAATCCTGACTGGCTTAAAGTTGACTCAGCCTTCCATCCTCCCCAAGCTGGTAAAATGAGGACCAGATTGTGGGGGTAAATATTATAAACCGTTTCGTGACTGCTGTAAGGCACTATAAAGTGGTATAAGTGCTATTGCTATTGCCCTTTTAACCATTAAGCCATAACTCTCTTCTACATATCTTTCCGTTTAAATACATATTTCATAGGTCATTCCATACTTCCATATAAGTTCCCTTCCATTGATCTTTAATTAATCCATCCATATAACTTGCAGACTTACTTAAGGCTTTCTTTTTCTCTCATCAGCTGTTACCTGTTCCCGGCCAACCAACGTTGCACAAGCAACACTGGTGGCTGTGCACCAGTCTGAATATCGTGTAGGAACCGTAATCTATTACTTATGTCATAAGGACTTCTACCTAGATGGTTCTAACAGAGTCATCTGCCTGAAAAATGGAAGCTGGTCCCAACTGCCTTACTGTAGAGGTATCTTCCTTTTTCACTCCCTCCCATTCCTGTTATACATAATATTTTATCGACCTCCCATTAAATTCCACCTCCAACTTCTGTTTGCCCTTCCAGATGACTCCTTTACTTATTTCTTTCCTGTTCTAGCTCGCTGTCCCATCATTGCCCAAAGGAGCCGGATGATCTACCAAGGACGTAAAGTTTGGGCCTATGAGATCCCAAATGGTCTTGTTCATCATGGTGAAACAGTCACATTTTTCTGCCGAAGTCAGAATAAGACCTGTAGTTTTGAAGCTGAAAGCAGTTGTTTTGATGGTGTATTGAAGATGCCTGACTGCTATGATGGTAAGGAATAAAAATAAGATGTATTGGGAATCAATACGCTACAGTATTATTATTATGGCTTCTTAACTTTTTTTGCTGGGATGCTGAATAGAATAGAATAGAATAGAATAGAATAGAATAGAATAGAATAGAATAGAATAGAATAGAATAGAATAGAATAGAATAGAATAGAATAGAATAGAATAGAATAGAATAGAATAGTTGGGCTGGAAGGAACCTTAATTATTTATTATGGTTGGTTGCATAGACAGCCAGATGTTTACACTGGATTTGGCATTTTTATCCACCTATTGAGTCCTTCCCAAGGATCTGAGATAGGCAGATGTGGAGGTTTGATGGTGTTAATTATTTATTGTTATTATTTTGATTTGTGGCACAGTCAGCCAATTTTTCAGACTGGATTTATTTTTATTTATTAAAAAATAATCAGTGGATGCTGGCTAGGGAATTGTGGAAGTTGAAGTCCATACATCTTAAAGTTGCCAAGGTTACGAAACTGTTCTAGATTAACCAATTTAAAGTACTTCCAATTTTTGTCATTCCCACAAAGATAACAGGCACAAAACCCACAATTTTACAATGGCAAATTTGTACTGTCTACACACAAAAACCCTTCATTTGCACAATTAATTGCAGTAACTAATTGGTGGTTTGTGCTTTAGAAATGTTCGTTTCTCTCAAATAATTTTGAGTTGAGAAGTGTGCTAACCAAATACTTAACTTTTTATTTCACACACATTCTTCTATCTTCCCTAAAGATATGTACCGGTATATTTGAGGGAAAGGGCCTCTCTGTTTATGTGTGGATTACCTTAGATAAAGTTCCTACCTGCCTTTCAACCACTTTTTTTTTAATAATTTCTCCTCCTCCTCCTTCTTCTTCCAGAACCAACCTATTTGCAATACCATCTATTCCCCAAAAGAATTGTATCCGAAATACTTGCTTGTTGAACATCTGACCAGTCACTCCTTCAGCAATGAGATCTGTCTCCTGCTCCTTGTTCAAGCTTGATAGACATCCTAGAAATCCAAGGGGGAAAATGGAAATAAGATCAATACTAAGAAAAGATGTCAACCAAAGGGAAAAGAGAAGGCAGGCCTGCGTATTTAAATGCTACAGCTGGCATTCTTGACAATCAATAGCTAGGTGCATGTTTTATTTATTTTTATCTGTTACTCACTAAATGAGCATCAAAATACTTTCAGGCCATCCCAAACCACAACTCAATTTAAAAAATATTTCTTCCACAAGTCATATGGTTAAACTTATCCAAACTATCCTCTAAATAGAGAGCATTTTAAATATGAAGGAAGTTTTGTTTAAAACCTACAACAAGTGAAAGCACATATCATTGTAATCCTAGGGGAATAAATCTGTAATATTCCTTTTTCCACTTTGGTCTAGTGGTTAGCTGGCACAAGGATAGAAATTCGGAGACTGTGAGTTCTAGTCCCGCCTTAGGCATGAAAGCCAGCTGGATGACTTTAGGCCAATCACCAGGAGACTATGAGTTCTAGTCCCGCCTTAGGCATGAAAGCCAGCTGGATTATTTGGGCCAGTCACTCTCTCTCTCAGCCCAACTCACATCACCGGGGGGGGGGGGGGGGGATTGTGGGGAAAATAGGAGGGAGTATTACATGAGTTGCTTATTTAAAAAAATAATAAAGGTGAAATATAAATAAAATAAACCATAGTAGATTGAGAGAAACTGCCTTGGAAAACAATGCTAAGAGCTGTTTGCTAAGAGCTATAGTGGAGGCTAGATAAATTTGAACCATGAAGTCCCTGGCTAGCAGTTCCTACTTTTTGGAACTGCGCTACCATAGCACCCTTTAGGCTTAGAAAATATTCCTCTTGGGCACAAGGGACTGCAGCAAGCAAATAAAAAAAGGAACAGTCTGATTGCAATTGAATTCATTATAGAACACTGAGTTCAGTAAACCCAAATGAACTCGGAGAAATGCGTAAGAGCGAACAAAACAAAAAGCATGACCCCAGATTAGGGATCCTATAACAAATAAGCTGCAGCCAATTTCCATACCGTGCTGGTAAAATATTTGTCATTAATTCCTAAGGCCTGTGTGACTGTATACAGTACTTACATATCCCACTGAAGGATTGGAAAAGTTATGGCAAATTGGTATTAATAGAAGAGAATATTTGTAACTCAGAAATGAACTGTCAAGTTTTTGGTGTTTTTCTGAGCTGGGTTGTTTTCTTGCAGACGTTTCATTTCTTGACTAGGTAGCATCATCAAAGGTACAAATACCAGGCTGGTATTATTCCCATTTATCCCCTAGCTAAGCATGATCAGGGCCCTGAGGTCCAGATTGAAGACCAGGATGGTGAAAAAAAAGCAACTGAAAAAATGATCCTAGGATAAGAACTATATGAAACTATTTTTACTGAATACTTCTGTAGAACTATTTGTATATAATAAACTGAATTTATTATATAAAAATGTGATCTTGTGGTCCAAAACTACGATGGGCCTCTGAGGTAAAGCGGCTTCATTGATTTATTAAATTTACAGTGCACATACTCTACATTGTTGTGTATATTTATGAGGTAAATTTACATCCCACACACAGACAAACAGTACACACTATGTCTTTCTTTCCGTTTTATTCCCCAACTAACTGAGTGAACTAGATTATAGTACTGGATTTCCTAAAATGGAAGGGTTGCCAATTTATTTTTTGGGGGCGGCTGGTGTCCCTTAACATAAGGTGACCTACCAGAAAAAGATTCTACCTGCTAACATAACTTGTTATGTTGGCTTGCTGAAATGTCTCTCCTGGGCCACTTGTAATTTTTTTTCTGAAAAGTGGGAGAACCACACCATCAGCAGTGACAAATTCTCCACCAGACAATTGCAAAGGGGAGCTTTTCTTGGAACACCTTACATCCTGCAATGATGTAAAAAAGAGACTGAGACTCTAGAACAGAAGTTCTCAACCTGTGGGTCGCGACCCTTTTGGGGGTCGAATGACTCTTTCACAGGGGTCGCCTAAGACCATCGGAAAACACATATTTCCGATGGTCTTAGGAACCGAGACACCGCTCTCTCTGTTGCAGCCTCACTCTCTTCCATCTTCTTTTCCTTCCCACCCCCCTGCGAGCTTGCAATACCCCTCGGCCTCACGTTGCCTCCCAGAGGACTCAGCTGTTCGGCAGCCAGAAGTTGGAGCCGCTCATCTTTTGGTCAAGACACCCATGGAGCCGACCCGCACGTTGTCCTTGACCCCTCCCCTACCCGTTCATGTCGAGCCCATGGGGACTTGACAGGGAGAGAGGGAGGGAAGGAGGAACTCCTCCTCCTCTCCTAAGGTTCCAAGCAGGATCAACTTCCCAAGGGCAATCCCAATTCATGTGTTTCTGCCGTACCTCCTCGGCGCTCCCAGGAATGGGGCGGGCGGAAGAAAGCTTGGCTAGGCTAGGCAAAGAAAAGCCACAGAGCTGTGAGCTAAGATCGCAGGCAGGCTGGGGAAGGGGGTAAAGAAGAGGAAGGGTATTGGGAGAGAGGAAATGCCAAGTTTGTCCTCTCCTAAGGTTCAAAGCAGGATCAACTTCCCAAGGGCAATCCCAATTCATGTGTTTCTGCCGTACCTCCGTGGTGCTCCCGCGAATGGGGCGGGCGGAAGAAAGCTTGGCTAGGCTAGGCAAAGAAAAGCCACTGAGCCGTGAGCTAAGATCACAGGCAGGCTGGGGAAGGGGGTAAAGAAGAGGAAGGGGATTGGGAGAGAGGAAATGCCAAGCTTGTCCTCGCCTCTCCCAAGAACCTCCTGCGCCACCTCACAGGAACCTCACCTGGTTTCAGATTTATACCGCAAAAGTTTTTCTCGCGCAGAGGAGAGAGGAAAAACAATTGCAGAACACTCGGGAATCCCTTGCAAGGTGTCATGTACCTTGGTGCTTATTTCCTAACACCTTCCCCCCCCCGTGTTTTCTGCTCCACCCCGAATTTGCCTCCCTTCCACTCTCCTTACGCAGCCATCTATGGTCTTAATACAGCCCTCAGTCTCTCTCCCTTTCAACACCCCCTAAAATTCTTCACTCAGGCAGGCTTCCAGAATTCAGCTGGCAGGATGCAAGTAACCCCTCCCCCCTGTCCTGCCGTCTCCCACGGCACCGCACCTCCGTGTCTCAAGCCTCTATGGCACAGAACTGCTGGCGTTATGCCTGGGAGGAAGATTTTTTCTTTTACAGATGGGGCGGGTGGGCCCGACATTCGCGGGCAGGCAGGACCCTGCCCGCCGAGCCACTGCCTCCCCATCGCCCTCCACGTCAGCCGGCTCTGTCGCCAGACCTCCCAGCTGACAGATGCAGGTCCGGAGGTTGCCAGCTGACGGGTGCAGGAGTTTGGCGCCGCGGCGGCCTCCCAGCCACCTGCTTCAGCTGGAGCATTTCCCAGGGCTTGCATGGCCCCCAAGGGCCACTGACGTGCTCCCTGTAGCCGGCGACCATGCAAGCCCTGGTAACTGCTCCAGCTGAAGAAGCAGGCGGCTGGGAGGCTGCCACGGTGCCGACCTCCTGCGCCCGTCAGCTGGCGACCTCCGGACCTGCGCCCATCAGCTGGAATGTCCGGCAACATTTTGGCCGGTGAGGAAGAGGAAGGGGAGGCCGCCGCAGCGCCGAACTCTGCGCCCGTCAGCTGACGACCCTCAAATTTGCGCTTGTCAGCTGGGTGGTTTGGCAAGGGAGCCAGCTGGTGTGGAGGGTGATGAGGAGGCAGCGGCCTGGCAGGCGGGGTCCTGCCCGCCCGCGAATGTCGGGCCCACCCATCCCATCTGTAAAAGAAAAAGTCTTCCACCCAAGCATAACTTTTAAGGATTTTAAGGATATTTGAGAGGGAGAGAGAACTAGAGAGAGGGAGAGAAAGAGGGAAAGAGAACTAGAGAGAGGGAGAGAGAGAAAGAAGGAGAGAGAAGAGAGGGAGACGGAGAGAGAGAGAGAAAGAAAGAGAGAGAGAGAGAAAGGGAGACAGAAAGAAAGGGAGAAAGAGGGAGAGAAAGAGGGAGAAAGAGAGACAGGGAGAGACAAAGAAAGGGAGAGAGGGAAAGAGAAAGGGAGAGACAGAGAAAGAAAGGGAGAGAGAGAAAGAAAGAGCGAGAGAGATTAAATTAGTAACATGGTTGCTAAACCACAAGGTTGCAAAAGGTGATCACATGACCCTGGAATAATTTTATGGCTGGGGGGTCACCACAACATGAGGAACTGTATTAAAGGGTCACGGCATTAGGAAGGTTGAGAACCACTGCTCTAGAAAGAGTACAGAGAAGAGCAACAAAGATGATCAGGGGACTGGAGGCTAAAACATATAAGGAACATTGCTGAAATTGGGTATGTCTAGTTCAGGGCTTTTCAACCAGTGGTATGGGTACCACCTGTGGTACATTGGCACCTGGCAGGTGGTACCCGACTATCCTAGAAAAGTGGTAGCGGGGGAGGGGAATGAGCTGAACCGGTGGTAGCACCGCACAAGCCTGAGTGAGAGATGGCTGGAGCTGCAAGGCTGTCAGGGCTCAGCGGAAGCGCCAGGATCAGCACAGGCTCCAGCTGGAGCTCAGCGCTGATCCTGGCTCTTCTGCTGAGCCCTGAAGAAGCACCAATCAGCTGGAAAGCAGCACTGATCCTGGCACTTCTGCTGAGCACAGAAGAAGCGCTGATCAGCTGGAATGTTGCAGCATCTCCAGGGTCTTGTGATTTACATTCAGATGCTTGGCAACTGATTCATATTTATGACGGTCAAGTGTCCCAGGGTTATATGAAGTGACCAAAACCTGCTGCAACCACCCAGCAGACGGGGGGAATAAAAATCAAACACTTCCCCATCCCACCCCCACTGCCAATCCTCAACAGAAATGCTCACAACAATGAAAACCTCGGACAAGAGAAAGAGTGGGCAGGCAGGTGTCTTGCTCGGCTGTGCCTTGGGGGACACTTTTTCAGTGCCATTGTATCTTCAAACAGTCATTAAGCAAACTGTTGTAAGTCGAGGACTACCTGTACTTTAACACTTTTTCCCTTTTTTTTTTTTGGTCATCAAGTTTTTGACACTTTGCTAGGCGACTGGTGGTACTCAGATATTGCCATATCCTAAAAGTGGTACAATGGGTGAAAAGGTTGAAAAGCCCTGGTCTAGTTTAATGAAGAGAAGGACGAGGGGAGGCATAATAGCAGGGTTCCATATCTCAGGGGCTGCCACAAAGAAGAGGGAGTCAAGCTATTCTCCAAAGTGCCTGAAGACAGAACAAGAAGCAACGGATGGAAACTAATCAAAGAGAGAAGCAATTTAGAATTAAGGAGAAATTTCCTGACAGTTAGAACAATTAATCAGTGGAACAACCTGCCTTCAGAAGTTGTAGGTGCTCCAACACTGGAAGTTTTTAAGAAGAGATTGGACAACCATTTGTCTGAAATGGTATAAGGCACAGGTCGGCAACCTGTGGCTCTGGAGCTGCATGTGGCTCTTTGAGCCTTCCCCTGTGGCTCCCAGCCTCATCTGCCATTTGCAGAGAAAGACAGAGACAGAGAGAGGCACTTGCGCTTCCCTGCTTCTCTGTCTCTGTCTCTGTGTTTATGTTTATGTGTGTGTTTGTATGTTTGTGTGTGTATGTGTGTGTGTGTGTGTGTGTGTAAAAAGAGAGTGGACTCACTGTGTTCTCCGACAACCTGAAAATCTTTTTGGGGTTGGTCCTCCCTTTGCTGTGTCTCTGCAGTTAGCAGGAAGCAGGAAGAGCAGGAGAGAGCTAGCTAGCCCAGCTATGCTGACTCAGGAATTCTGGGAATTGAAGTCCATGAGTCATAAAAGAGCCGAGGTTGCCTACCTCTGAGCTTGTTGGAGAACAGCTTGAAGCCAGCTTGCCAGGTGAGCAGAAGATCGGGGGGGGGAGAAAGAGAGAGAAAGAAAGAGAGAGGGAAGAAGAGAGAGAGAGAGGGAGGGAGGAAAGAGAGAGAGAGAAAGAGAGTGGGGGAAGAGGACTGGCAGACCAAGGGCAGAAAGAAAGAGAGGGAGGGAGGGAGAGAGAGACAGAGAGAGACCCTTTTGATATCTAAAATGAAGATAACACTGCATATATCCTTTTTTACCCAAACATATTTTGCCAGGAGTTCACCAGACATCCCTCTGTCAGCAGTATCAATTGGATTGGCTGCCAACCTGCTTTTCAGGGAATCTCATTACTTATCAAAAAGCTAATATTGCAAACTTGGAAAGGCACAGTGCTCCAGAACACATTGTTGGGCTAAGCGAAGACCGTGCCATGAGAATATTCTGTGTAATGATGTTTCTATGTTTGGTTGTTTTTTCCTCTGTTTTTATTTGTTTTTAACTGTTGGCTGCCCAGAATCATGGATAGGAGATGGTTGGCCAATACATTTATTAAATTGCAGAATGAAATCCAAACTATTTTTAATATAGAATCATACTGAATTTCTGAGTCTTGCTAAGGATTTGAACCTTGGCCCTCCTGCATGCAAAGCGTCTATTTTACTACTGCTAAAGTTTTCCTCTTAGAGCACAATAACATATCAATATTATTCCATAGAAACACAGCAAACTGAAAGGTACATCAAGAAGCTGAGTCCTGGATACAGGTAGTCCTCGACTTACGTCCACAATTAGGACCAGAATTTCAGTTGTTAAGCAAGGTACTTGTTAAATAAATCCTGTCCAATTTGATATTTTTGCCACCATTTTTAAGTGAATCACTGCAGTTCTTAAGTGAATCATATGGTCATTAAGCAAATCCAATTTCCCATTGACTTTGCTTATTGGAAGCCGTCTTGTGGGAAAGTCACAAATGGTGATCACATGACCCTGGGAGGGTGCAATCATTATAAACATGCCATGTTCCAGAATTTTGATCTCGTGACTCTGGGGATGCTGCTATAGTTATAAATTTAAGGACGGGTCATAAGTCATGTTTTTCCATGCCATTGTAACTTCAAACAATGGCTGAAAAAATGGTTTTGCTAATTGCTACTTTATTTTTTAAAAAAATGGGGAGATGCCTCTAATGTTTGAAGTAAAACATTGCAGCTATCCCCAGCAAAGAAAGTTCATACATGCAAGCTTTTATACTTTTTTTTTTTTTAAAAAAACCAAACACTTTATTGACACAATTTGCATGGATAGCATGTAGGTTTGAAAATAGGAAAAATAGAAGTGAGTGTTATAATTGATAGAAACGAGTTCCTTTTTTTCTTCTTGCCTGCTCATTGCAGTTGGCCAGAATATAAATTACGGCTTTCCACTGGGATTCAGTCAAAAAATGGCTAGCAATTCCCCATTCTGAATGCAACATTGGTGGACTCTCAGCACCATTTGAGTTTCCTGGTCCCTACAAGCCACTACTTTTTCCCTTGAATTTGATTAGGGTGCATATCCTTTTCACTATAATTGGGATGTTATAGGCCAGGGGTAGGCAACCTTGGCTCTTTTATGACTCGTGGACTTCAACTCCCAGAATTCCTGAGCCAGCCATGCTGTGGGGAAAGGGAGAGGTTTCCAAGCTGAGCCATGCTGGCTCAGGAATTCTGGGAGTTGAAGTCCATGAGTCATAAAAGAGCCAAGGCTGCCTACCCCTATTATAGGCTTTAAATATTCCTCTTTGTCTGAGAAAACTCTGGTTTTATTTCTCTCCAGTTCCTGATAAATAAATATTTAGAATGAATTTTTAGAAAGTTGAACAGTCAGTGTTCGGATCCTTCTCACTTCATTCCTCTACGATTTCCTGGTTTGGGTTTTCACACAGCAGAGTTGAGACTGTATCACATGGGAGAAAGCTCCAACTTTTCTCCTGGAGAGTTTGCGCTTCCCCAGAATTCATAAAAGGAGAGAATAAAAGAATTGGAAGGGGCTTTGGAGGTCTTAATCTTTATTTCACTCCTCATGATCGAGAAGGCTCCATCCAGGAGGAGTGCGTGCATCTTCTCTGCAAATTGCATACAAGTAGTCCTTGACATATGGCCACAATTGAGCCCAAAATTTATGTTGCTGAGCGAGACAGTTGTTAAGTGAGTTTTGTCCTATTTTACAACCTTTCCTGCTATAGTTGTTAAGTGAATCACGGCAGTTGTTAAGTTAGCAACCCGGTTGTTAAGCGAATCTGGCTTCCCCATTGACTTTGCTGGTCAGAAGGTTGCAGGAGGTGATCACATGATCCCGGGACACTGCAACCGTCATAAGTATGAGTCACTTGCCAAGCGTCCAAATTTTGATGATGTGACTGTGAGGTTGCTGCAATGGTTGTAAGTGTGAAAAATGGTCATAAGTCACTCTTTTCAGTGCCATTGTAACCTTGAATGGTCACTAAATGAATGGCTATAAGTCAAGGACTATCTGTATACCGGAGGTGGGAGGTGTGATTGGAAAGTTTCATAAACTGCAGCCCGCTGCCCAGAACTGTTCTTTTCCACAATCTTTTCCATCCAGATTGCTGCTTGGATGAGTTGGAGTGTGACCCTAATCACCAACAGATGGAAATGCGTTACAGTAGAGCAGCTGGTGAGACAAAGCTGCAGATCAGGATTTATGGACAGGCATTGTGTTAAGAAAGATTTTCCAAACACATCTCCTGCCACCTCACCCTCACCTGAAAACCAAAGTACAAAAAGGTTTTGGCATAGAGAGAGCAAAGAAATAAGTAGCCAAATTAAAAGCCGTTCATTTAGCAACCATTCAGATTCACAAAGGCACTGAAAAAATGACTTAAGACTGGTCCTCGCTGTTACGACCACTGCAGTATCCCCACAGCCACCTGAATAGAATTCAGGTGCTTGGCAACCAACATGTGTTTGTGACTGTTGCAGTCTTCCAGAGTCATTTGATTATCCTTTGAGAGCTTCCCAGCTGGAATCTGACAAAAAAATCAGTGGAGGGAGCTGCATTTGCTTAATGACCCTACAATCCACTTAACTGCAGTGATTCACTTAACAACTATGGCAAAAAAAGGTGATAAAACCATGCATGGATCCTACTCCCAGAAATCATGGGCACTCCATCACTGGAGATTTTAAGAAGAGACTAAACATTCACTTGTCTGAGATGGTATAGGTCCATGGTGGCGAACCTATGGCACGCGTGCCACACATTGCACGCAGAGCCCTCTCTGTGGGCACGCATGCCGTCGCCCCAGTCCTAGGCCTTCAGCTGAGGTTTTTTTTTTTAAAAAAAAAACAAATTTTATTGGTTTTTTAATTTTAAGACAAAGTGCTCAAGACACACCGTGGTGTTAGGATAGTTAAACATCCAAAGACAAAACATATATACATAATTCAATCAATACATCAAGCATTCCCTCTCTTTTTCCCTTAAGTAACATAATTTATTTAAAATAATCCAATTCTAGCTTAAAGTTATTCAATCTAGACCTGTCTTTAAAGCTTTATAAATTTACACTACCATAATCAAATTAGCTTTAAATACAAACATTATCAGTTCGGGTATCCCTTCCAAATATGTTCTAGTTTCTTAATTTTATCATAAATCTTATTTATTTCTTCTTCCACTAATATCCCTTATTTAAAATAAAATATTAATCTATCCTATATGTAACTAATCCATCAATCAATCAATCTCTTTGAGCTAACAGAATAAAATCAGACCTTAAATCATTTCAATCCATTAGACAGAATTCAAATTTCATCCAATTAATTGTCATAACTAATAACATCCATGTTATCAAACAAACAAATAATCTTATTAGATTAACTCAACATTACATAATAATTTTCTTACAAGTAGACCTATCGTTCTGAAAAAACACATTCTTAATCAATTTAATATATATACTCCATTAATCACCCCTTTTTCTGTTACTTCTAACTCACAATCTTAGTCCTTAAATCAATCCATAATTCTAGGTTACCTTTAATCCATTACATAAAAATATCTTCTTTTTAAGCTAAAACATTGATCTATCCTATACATATCTATTCCATCAATCAATCTCTTTAAGCTGACAAGATAATATCAAACCTTAAATCATTTCAATCCATTGGGCATCAAACAAACAAATTATCTTATTAGATTAAGATTCAATTAGTTATTAATTCAATCCAAATCTAAAACATCCCTTTAATTTTCTTCCTTCTATTAAATAATAATTTTCATATAGATAAACCTATCAATCCAAAAAGTACATTCTTAGTCAATTTAATATATATCTTCCATTAGTCACCCATTTCTCTTACATCTAGCTCATAATCTTAGTCCTTAAATCAATTCATAATTTTAGATTGCCTTTAATCCATTACCTAAAATTTTAAATTTCACTTCTTTTCAGTCTTATTCTGGCCTTCTTCTTATGCTAGGTAGGTTTCCATAGTAGAGCTTCCCTTCCAGCTGATAAATCTCTCTTTATTGCTTGTAATATCATTTGGATCAATGAAAACCATCTTGGCCTCTGCATTGGCCCTCCATTTCTCTTAACCATAAAGTTTTGTTGCTTCAACATTTCAAATCTCAGTCTTTGCTTTTTCTGGTCCTCAAAACCACAAGTGAACTGCTTATAAGGCAAAGTCAATTTCTCTTTATTCTTGGTTAAGTCTTCTTCTTGTGTAATCTGTTTTATAGAATAGTCAGATATAGTCTGAGAGTCAATTTTTGAAGTTTAAAGGAAAGATTCTGGCTCTTAGTTCTGTAGTAAACTCTTTATTGTAGCACATATTTCTTCTTTAGCCTCATAGATCTTTTCCAGAAAAGTTTACAAAAGTTTACAAGTTTACAATGCGGCTCCATTTTAAAAATAGTTAAAAAGAAATCCTTTTTTTCCCCTTTTGGTGGAGGCTATAGTTAATAACAGTTGAAGCATATCCACCCCCAGAAATCCCACAGCTGCATCAAGTTATCTTTCTCTTAAAAAATAGTTTGAAGGCCAAAACCATCTCATCTCCAAATAGTCAACAGTTACAATATTAGCTTTTGACCAGTGGATGTCCTCAGTAAACTAAGAAATCTTTTTCAAGAGTAATTTTTTTCCCTTTTTCTAATTTTTAAGGAAAAAGTGGAGAAAGAAATACTCTTCCAATATAAGATGATAATACCGCTCAAAAAAAGAACAACAGCATAAACTGATAGTACAGCTCTTAAGAAAAAAAATTTCCAGTACCCCAAAACATATATATATATATATATATAAAATGTATTCTTTAAAATTTTGTTCTATTCTTTTGTTCAACACCTTTCTTCCCAAACATATAGAAGCTGCTTTTCCAAGCCAGGGAAATAATTCCAACAGGACTCTTACAGGCAAAAAAAAAAGAAGAAGCAAAATAGAATGAAGAGAGGAGCAAAAAAAAAATAAGTCTCACCTGGATTCACCACAGTGGGTTTTCAAGCTTAGATGTTCTTTGACTTGCGGTTTGTAGCGGCTAGGTGATCGGCCATTTTACTGGCCGATCTTCTTCTCCGTCGGCCCTCAGAGTTGGCCTGGACAGCTGGAGGAGCCGCTGCTCCTCCACAGCCAAGCTCCTCCACAGACTTCGACAGAAGTCGCACCCTACAGGGCGACTTTCGACCAGCATAAGGGTCTACCGACGGAGGAAAACTAGCCGATGAGGAGACGAGTCTCTTCGTGTGACTAGAAGCGCCGCGATCCAGAACCAGAAGTCAGCTGAGTTTTATAAAACCTTTTCACTTCAGGCTTCCACCGCCATGTGCAAAAAAAAAAGGTTCAATCAATCAATCAATTTCAACTTCTCGCGGGGAAAAAAACTCTCAAAGTTGGAATTGATTGATTGAACTTTTTAGTCCCACCCAGTCTACCATTACCATCACAGCCATGCCCACCCAATTGGCCACACCCACCCAATGGGCCACACCCACCCAATGGGCCATGCCCACCCGGCACCTGTCAATACATAAGTGGGTTTTGGGTTGCAGTTTGGGCACTCAGTCTCTAAAACAGCAGTTCTCAACCTTTTTTAGGTCGCAACCCCCAATCTGTCAAGCGCCGCGCATGCGCGGTGCTACCTCCTGCGCCACGCATGCGTGGTGCTGCCCCCTGTACCGGCCAAGGTGTAGGCCACCGCCCATTCGGGGCGGCGGAAGGCAGGCCCAGGTGCTCCTGGGCAGCCACGGCAGCGACGGCACAGGGCGACCATGGGCTGGGCCACCAGCTGGCCCAGCCCAAGGGAGGTAAGCCACCCGCTGGGCCCCACGCACGCCAAAAACTCTCCCTGCACCCGCCGCTGCCCCGCTAGCCTTGCCTTCACCGCCACCCGTTTGGGGCGGCAGCAGGCAGGCTCAGGCGCTCCTGGGCGGCCGCGGCAAGCAGCAGCAACAGCGCAGGGCGACCACCGGCTGGGCCACCAGCTGGCCCAGCCCAAGGGAGGTAAGACACCTGCTGGGCCCCATGCGCACCAGGTGGCATCCCTGCACCTGCCGGCCTCCCACCTCCCACCCCTGGCCCTCTTTTACTTACATTTTTAGTAGTTGCTCAGCAGGGAGGGGTGGAAAGTTCCGGACCGCTCGCCTTCGCTGCAGACAACTTGCAGCACCGTTTGCAGACTGGGACTTTTGGCGGGCTCAGCAGGGCAGAGACAGCCTGGACAATTCCTATTGGCTTTTGAAAGCCAATAGAATTAGACTCTATTCAAGAGAGTCTATTCTATTGGCTTTCAAAAGCCAATAGAATAAGAGGGAGTAGCACAGCTAAGGAAAAGGGGGAAAATGGCGTAGCGCAGCTAAGGAAAAGGGGGAAAATGGCGGACTGCGTTGTTTGGCAACCCCCGTGAAATGGTCGTTCGACCCCAAATGGGGTTGCGACCCACAGGTTGAGAACCGCTGCTCTAAAAGGTTCGCCACCACTAGTATAAGTTCCCCTGCTTGAGCAGGGAGCTGGACTAGAAGACCTCCAAGATCCTTTCCAGCTCTATTCTATTCCATTCCATTCCATTCCATTCCATTCCATTCCATTCCATTCCATTCCATTCTATTCTATTCTATTCTATTCTATTCTATTCTATTCCATTCTATTCTATTCTACTCTACTCTATTCTACTCTATTCTATTCTATTCTTCTCTATTCTACTCTATTCTACTCTATTCTATTCTACTCTATTCTACTCTATTCTACTCTATTCTATTCTATTCTATTCTATTCTATTCTATTCATGTTCATAAATTAAGGACTACCCATATGATGCTAAAAACAGGATCAATTTGATTATGTTTAAAAACTAAGGGAAGGGTGCAAGGATGAGAAATTCTTAGTAAGGGACTTACTAATAAATAAGGCTTTTTATTGTCAAGAGTGAAATCTGAGGGGAAAAACCAGCAATGAAAGGCAAGAAAAAAGAAGAGAGATAAAGTAGAAGAATTACAGCAATAGAATGACTCCTGTATGAAAAAGCACTAAATGATAGTTTAATTTCTCAACAGATGAATGGAAAGTGAGATAAGGAAGAGCATTGAAATTGCTTGGAAAAGGATGATAAGAATTGTCACAGAATGCCTTACTGGAGGCTAAAGCATATGAAGAACAGTTGCTGGAATTGGGTATGTCTAGTTTAATGAAGAGAAGGACTTAGGGGGTGACATGATAGCAGTGTTCCAGTATCTCAGGGGCTGCCACAAAGAAGAGGGAATCAAGCTACTCTCCAGAGCACCTAAAGGCAGGACAAGAATGGATGGAAACTAATCAAAGAGAGAAGCAACCTAGAACTAAGGACAAATTTCCTGACAGTTAGAACAATTAATCAGTGGAACAACTTGCCTCCAGAAGTGGTGAATGCTCCAGAAGAGATTGGACAACCATTTATCTGAAATGTGGTTCCCAACCATTTCTATACCCCGCACCCCTAGAACACTTCTGATATATTCTCACACTTCTTAGAAAAGTTCAAACTAATGGCAACGAATTATGCATATAACTATAATTTTGAAAAATCAAGTTTTCGCATCCCCTGGAATATCATTTCGCACCCCTGGTTGGGAACCCCTGATATAGAGTTTCCTGCCTGAGCAGGGGGTTGGACTAGAAGACCTCCAAGGTCCCTTCCAACTCTATTATTCTGTTAAGCGTGTGGAATTATAACTGAACATATGAAAAAGGATGTTTGGTGGAACGATGACACCACAGAAACCATGCATGAGAAAAAAATGCATATAAGAGAATGATTGGTACAAAAAATAAGAGTGCTAGTTTTTATAATCTCTTGCCTTTGATATGCACTCACAATTCCCAGCCAGCATGGAAAACTATGATGGGAGTCAGCTTGACATATGTGTGGAGGCAGTAAGCCAAGATAGTCTTTTCCATGCAATCTAGATAAATAGAGGACAGAACAACACGGTCTGCAGAACACAGACCCCTGAAGGATTTAAGGAAGTCAGTTGAATTCCACAAGAGAAGGGGAGGAATAGCAAGCATATCTGAAGGTCATTAGCTGAGCTGATCTAATGCAACATGTCCAGGCTATGCAATAAGCAAATACAGTTTCCCAGAACAAGTTTTGATAAGTCACAATCCCATGCAGAAAAACATCCTGAAAACGTAAGCATTCCGATGCTTTGGTGGACATATCATTAGGAAAAAATGGGAAAGCATCTCCTATCACACAAAGAGCAACTGAGCATGTTCTTGTACTGCTTTCCTTGTATCAGTACTGCTTAGCCTTATCATCTTGCAAGCCAGTAAAATGGTCTTGCTATACCATTTGGGGACATTTTACTTTTGACCTTCTCTACCATCTACAGCTGGAAGAGTTAATCAGCCAGGATAAGGAGGAGGATTTAAAGGCAAGGTCTCCTGATGCTTGTTACTTCTAAGTAATGCAATAATTGGAAGAATACTTTAGGGCCTGGTGCTCTCCATATGTGCTGGATTACAATTCACAGAATTCCTATTTGGCAGAAGGCAGCTATTCTAGCTGTTGATAAAAGTCTTACTCTTGGCTCTTAGTGAATTGGTGTAGGTAGGACATCTGATAGAGGCCTTTCCAGCAGCTGTTTCCAATTCTGTCCTTGGGCTTATTAATGATTTACAAGCCCAAAGCAAAGGAACAAAGTATGAAATCAATGGGGAATTGAGGGGGTGGGACTCCATTGCCCAAGAGTAGGTCAGCTACTTCCCAATAGCTCTTTGGAAAGATTTCCTAAAGGACCAGTCTGACCTCAGGTGAAGGATCTCTGGATAAACAACCAGATTTGGCCTGGACAACAGTTACATTCATAGATTTGCATTGAGGTGGTTGACGATATTCGTGACTACAGACCATGAGGCCAAAGACTCTGTCTTTGCAGAGTCAGGGAGAGAAAATAATTCCTATCCTACCGGTATGTAAACACAAGTTCATTATGTTGGACCAGATTTTGCTGATTCCGAACGAGCCTCCAACAGTCAAATGCTTTTTTATTTTTTCTGCTGTCTCCTATGCGTGTGTAAAGTCAGACTTGGAAGTAGCCAACAGTGGTAACTATGAATCATCCCCAGGGGACCAGGTGAGAAACTCATATCTGTCAGGAACTTCCCACAAAAATCTGATTTTCTCATTTCTAGCTTAATAGTAGAGCTACAGGACTATTCGTTGAGAAGTCTGAGACTACTTTGTGCATTGGAAATGTAGGCTCAAAAATTAATTCCAATGCAGATCCGGGAAGGAAAAGGCTGGTTTTTAGCTCTGCATATGTTCCTGCGTCATATCTGAAGACTGCAGCCCAATCTATCTGATTTGGAGACTTACAGGATTATCTACACGAGCTACAGAAAGGATGAATGCAAAAATGATTTTCTAGAATGGAATCTGCAGAAAAACAGTGCTGCTGCTTTGAAGATTTGGCAGGTGTTCCTGTTTCTCTCATCTTCTGTCCAAGCAACGGTTCTGTGAACACCTAGAAACAAGCAAAGCTATTACTAGAAGCCAACATAGGTTTGTCAAAAACAGATCATACCAGACAAACCTTACTGTGTTTCTTTGACAAAGTGACTAAATTAGTGGACCAGCAAAATGCTGTGGACATAGTGTACTTGGACTTCAGTAAGGCATCTGACAAAGTAGATCACAGCCCACTTCTTGATAAGATAGAAAAATGAGGAATAGACAGCATCACTACCAGATGAATTTGTAAGTGGCTGACAAATTGCACTCAACTTGTAACTATCAGTGAAACTGCATCTACATGGAGGGAAGCATGCAGTGGGCTACCCCAAGGTTCTCTCCTAGGCCCAGTACTCTTCAACATCTTCATAAATGATTTAGATGAGGGGATTGGGTTTTACACTTATGCACAGATGTAGAATAAGTGGTACTTGGCTCAACAGCAGTAACTGTGAGCGGGATCTAGGAGTCTTGACAACCGCTTAAATATGAGCCAGCATTGTACTGCAGTTGCCAAAAAGCCAATGCAGTCCTACAACAGTGTAATAGTATCAAGATCTCATGAAGTGATAGTAACACTTTATGATGAACAAATGAAACCACACTTGGAATACTGCATCCAAGTTTTGGTCACTGTGATATAAAAAAGATGTTGAGACTTGTCTAGAAAGTGCAGAGAAGAGCAACAAAGATGATTAGAAGGTTGGAGGCTAAAATATATGATGAATGGTTGCAGAATCTAGTATGTCTAGTCTAATGAAGGCAAGGATGACATGAAAGCAGCATTCTAGTATCTAGGGGCTGCCACAAAGAACAGTGGGACAATCTATTCTCCAAAGAACCTGAGGTCAAGACAAAAGTAATGGATGGAAACTTATCAAAGAGAAATCTGATCTAGAATTAAAGAGAAATTTCCTGTCGGTCAGAACAATTAATGGGTTGCCTTCAGAAACTGTGGGTGCTCCATCACTGGAGTTTTCAAGAAGAGATTGGACAGCCATTTGTCAGGAAGGGCATAGGGTCTTCTGCATGAGCAGGAGGTTGGACCAGCAGACTTCCAAGGTCCCTTCCAACTCTATTATACTGTTACTAAAGCTTTCCTTAGGATGCCATTTGGGGATCATTAAGTACATGCAGTTCTCTGGTGTTTTAAAGCAGGGGTCTTCAAACTTGGCCCTTTTATGACTTGTGGACATCAACTCCCAGAATTCCTCAGCCAGGCATGCTGGCTGAGGAATTCTGGGAGCTGAAGTCTACAAGTCATAAAAGGGCCAAGTTTGAAGACCCCTGCTTTTAAAGCATTTTTAATTTTTGCAAATCTTAGCATTTAGCTAAGCCTCACTTATTATTTTCCCAATGCCTACATTTTATCACCCAGCCCTCAAAA
This sequence comes from Bothrops alternatus, assembly GCA_034064705.1. NCBI lineage: Eukaryota > Metazoa > Chordata > Lepidosauria > Squamata > Viperidae > Bothrops > Bothrops alternatus. The sequence continues at coordinate 898,452 of JARGCV010000126.1, read as the reverse complement.
TCTTAGTCCACTCCAATGTACACGGGTGACATTTTGTTTAACTTTTTTCTTAGTAATAAAGCTCATTAGCACAAGGAAGATTCACATTTAAATGTTGTTCTCTCTCCCTATTGAACTAATTCATTTCCTCTTTATTTGCCCTGAGGTAAAGTGAAGCATCTTCTGAATACCTCTGTCACTGGCTGGGGATTGAGGATCAGTGTTGCAGGATCCAATCTGGGTCTGTCAATGTTCTGGGTGTATATATACTGAGAAACAGGAAGACACACATATTGTCACTGACATACGATTATCAGCTCTGGGGTTCATGGAGTCTTTTGGGATAGGGTGCACAGTTGGTAGAAAGCCCTCAAATTTCTATTTGTTCTGAAAATGCTGTCAACTCAAGAATGATTTTAAAGCCACCCTAAAAACAAGTTAAATTCAACCTAGGTGCAAAATGTTAATTCAAGCATGCTCATATCACAATTCCAAAATAGCCAGCAGGTGGTGCGATGGCACCATGTTCTGAGAATATGACTTGGCTAGACATGTTTGAGAGGATTTTTGTCTTATAGCGACTGGAAAAAAGATAATTTTCAAGAGGTGGAAGAGAAATCTTGAGTCATGACATTCCATTCATCTATGAAATAGAGATTGGGTTGCCACACTGCACTTAGTAATAATATGCTTTGTTTTTCACTTAATCTTTCTAATATGTGAATCCGGCCATTATGGTTTCTTAGCTGCTTTCTGGATTAGTGTAGCCAGCACCAATTTTATTAGCATATTTTTTTTAACAAGAGAGTCCATTTCATATAGAATGAAGGAAGTGTAATATAAGAAGTGAGGTTATTAGTACAAAATAACCTTATCCTTATAATTTCTCGTTTAAATTGTGTCATTTTCTTATTTTGCTCACTAGAATTTTCTATGCCTGAACCCTTGTGTTTGAAATCACAAAGCACTAGAACAGTGGTTCTCAACCTTTTCAATGCCGCGACCCCCAGCCGGTCCATAAGTCGAGGACTACCCAACCGGTCGTAAATCGAGGACTACCCAACCGGTCGTAAGTCGAGGACTATTTCCCTGCCCAGGAGTACCGTGCATGCATGGTGCCGCCCCCTGCGCTGGCCGAGGCGTAGCTGGCAAGGGGCAGCGACGGCGCAGGGCGACCACCAGCTGGGCCACCAGCTGGCCCAGCCCAAGGGAGGTAAGGCACCCGCCAGGCCTCACGCACGCCAACAACCCTCCCTGCTCCCGCCAGCCTCCCACCTCCCACCCCTGGCCCTCTTTTACTTACATTTTTAGTAGTTGCTCAGCAGGGAGAGGTGGAAACTTCCAGACAGCTCGCCTTCGCTGTAGATAACATGCAGCACCATTTCCAGACTGGGACTTTTGGCGGGCTCAGCAGGGCAGAGACAGCCTGGACAATTCCTATTGGCTTTTGAAAGCCAATAGAATAAGAGGGAGTAGCACAGCTAAGGAAAAGGGGGGGAAATGGCGGACTGCGTTGTTTGGCGACCCCCGTGAAATGGTCGTTCGACCCCAAATGGGGTCGCGACCCACAGGTTGAGAACCGCTGCACTAGAAGATATTTAATAATGGAGGCAGAGTTTTTCAACCTTAGCAACTTTTAAGGTGTGTAGACTTCAATTCCTAGAATTCCACAGACTTTAAATTTGCTGAAGTTGAAAAACACTGACTTATGGGAGGAATCCTCACTACGAGGTTTTTAAATAAGTGATCTACTTCAGAAGGTTAGTCCAAAGTCTAATCAGCCAAAACATTTTTGTAATAATCTTCCATTAAATGGATTATTCCTCCATTCAAGGTGAAATTTGTTTTTTTTCTTTCTTTTTGTGGTGTATTCAGCTACAACCTTGGGCTGACATGTCATCCTGCTGAGCTGGTTGCCTTAGCTCGGGCCAAGATTACAGCCATAAAATTGTTTTCCCCCCTTTTCTTTTCCTGTTCTGCAATCCATTAGCAGCACTCTTGGAAATTACTTCTGAGTGATTCATCCTAGAAATGGAGGGAACCTCCCATTTAGCTCATAGTCAGACAATCCTCACCCCTTTTCTCCAGAAACCAAGAAGCATATCTTTCTCTCTCTCTCTCTGCCTCCCTCCTCTCTCTCTCCATAAATTTATACAATAAGACAGGAGTCTGGGAAGGAGCAGTTCTCTCTCCCCACCTGCCCCCTTTGAGAAAAAGAGGGGGGGGAGATGCTGCTACACAAAAAGCTTTATTCCCCAGTAAATACGTTGGTGACTGCAGAGGAAGAAATCAAATCATGTCTTCTGTGCTTTCAGGAAATTCAGCCAAGCCAAATTAAGGTGGCTGCGGCTTCAGATTGGAAGCCCTTGAGCGAAAATTAGCTTTCTTTCTTTTTCTTCATTCCCTCAAGTGGCATTCCCCACTTCTAATAAAGGAGCAGGCACATTCATAACAGGAAACAGTAGAGATCCTACAGCTGTGCACATCTTTACCTCAGGATAACGGTGATTTCCTATATATTTGGAGGGGAAGTGAAAGAAAAAAAATATGCAAAGTAAACACACCGATCAGTTGTGCTTGTATAAACATCTCACTTTATGGACGTCTTCCAGATTTGAGTCTCTGCAATCAAAGGAAAAAAGTACATGTAGTCCTCGATATACAACAGGATCTTTTGCGACCTTCTGACAAGCAAAGTCAATGGGAAACCAGATTCACTTAACAACCATGTTACTAACTTAACAACTGCAGTGATTCACTTAACCGCTATAGCAAGAAAGGTCGTAAAATAGGGCAAAACTCACTTTACAAATGACTCACTTAACAAAATTAAGAAATTTTGCGCTCAGTTGTGGCTGCATTTCTCTTTCCTTCTGGCTGAAGAGCTGGTCTTCACTAGAACCAGCACAAATACTTGAATAGCCAACTTTTGCTACAATTCCTGCATCTGTTATTTTTATCCAAATGAATTTAAGATGAAGAGCCCTCAGAATTGCCTCCAGGGTCTAATAATATGCAGGTTTGATCTTGGGAGACAGAAGGAAGAGCTGCAGCTTAGACTGATGAGAGCAATCTGAGTCCAGAATAGAGACGGGGTGGCAATAGCATCTCAGAAGGGACCCTCCCTTGTTTTCAGCAAAGTAAAGAAGGGGAGAGATCCGTGGTGGGATTCAGCCGGTTCGCACCACTTCAGCAGAACCGGTAGCTAATTTTTTGTTGCCCAGGCCCAGAATAGACTTCCAGAAGTGGCATCCACACAGAGAACCAGTTGTTCACATATCTGAAACCCACACTGGGAGAGATACTTTCAGATTTGCAAGATTCTGTTACTGTGACCTTACAATGCAGGTTGCCCCTCAACTTACAACCAAAATTGCAGCCAGAAATTCTGTTACTAAATAAGGCTGTTGTTAAGTGAGCTGTGCTGGATTTTATTATCTTTTTTGCCTCCGTTGTTAAAGGAATCAGTGCAGTTGCTAAGTGCAGTCATTAAGCGAATCCAGCTCCCCCCCCCCGTTGACTTTGCTTGTTGTGGCAATCGCATCACCGCAGGATTCTCCAACCCTCACAGAATACATGCTGGCTGCCCGGTGCCTGAATAGGGATCCCGTAACCATGGGGATGCAGCGATGGTTGTAAGTGCAAGGACCGGTTGTAAGTCACTTTTTTCAGTGCCACTGTAACTTTGAACAGTCGCTAAATGAATGGTTGTAAGCTGAGGACCACTTGTAAAAGTAGCCTTAGGGCTCGTGGTTAGTGCTTTTTGTCTGAGTTACCTCAAACGGCTGCCTCATAGCTAGATGGCTCCAAGGAGGCCCAAAATAAGAGGGGGGGGAAAGCAAAAGTGCCTTTCTCAGCCGGAGAAGAAGTATTTGATTTACAACAGTTCATTTAGTGATGGTTCAAAGTTACAATGGTACTGAAAAAAAAATGACTTAGAATCAGTCCTTGCACTTACAACCATTGCAGCATCTCTGTGGTCATGTGATCAAAATTCAACCGCTTGACAACAAAGTCATATTTACAGTGGTTACAGTCAGTGTCCTGGGGGTCATGTGACCCCCTTTTGCAACCTTCTGACCAGCAAAGTCAATGGGTAAGCCTGATTCATTTAACAACTGTGTTACAAAATTAACAACTGCAGCGATTCACTTAACACATGTGGCAAGAAAGGTCATAAAATCAGGCAAAATGTCTTACTCAGCATTTTTGGGCTGAACTGTGGGGACTACCTATATTTGGTAGGTGATGGCCTTTAAACATGGAGGCTGGCTGCATTTCATCTTCCCAGTTTATTCAAAATTGGATTAGAATGAGGGAAAACCAGCTAAAAATCCCTCCTCAAGCCTATCATTTCAGTCACCAACAATCAGTTTATCTCACAGATAAGCTTAAACAGGGGAGGGAAAATATTCTGAAAATATTCGCTCCCCTTGGGGCTTCTTTGAGGAAAAGAGGGATAAAATGACACAATAAATACAGGACATTCAGAATAGGGCCTGACACTCTCTTCTAATCTTGTAAAACACAAGGAACGGCGACGTATTTAAAATGACTTTAGTATTTCATGGAAAATATACTCAGCTGAAAAAAATTGTTCTCAGCCTGACTTTAAGTAGGTTCTCATTTCTGCTTCGGTGAACTGTAATTCTCGCAGCTATTAGACATGACACTTAGTCTCATTGTGAAAGGCAAAACTATCGATCCATCTGAATCTCCCTTGAGCAGATGGAGAAGTTATGCACTTTTCCATCGTATCTGAACGATGATAGAACAAAAGTAACAGTACTGTAGAAAGTTATCGTTTATTTTATTTTTTTAGTTTACACCTGGTTTCTAAAAGACTTCCTGCAAGGATGGCTAATTTCTGAATTCTTAGGGAAAGGAGGCCTAGTCCTTTACGAATGGGGCCTATATATTGCAAGCAATATGAGATGCGAGAATGAAATGCATCATTCCAGACTATAAATGGAAAAATCACATCTGTCAGTGCTTCTGTATGTGTGTTTTAAATCACTCTGCAAATAGAAAAATGGCACAGCAGGCAAAGGGGTAGGCTAAACTATCCTCCCTAATATAGTACATTCCGATGTACAGGATGAATATTTCATGAGACAGCATTCCTTTATATTTATTTAGCTATTTATTATAAAATTGATCCATGCTTTTTCTGTTTGTAAAATTACTCGAGGTGGTTTACAATGATTTAGAACGGTTAAAATCAATACAATTTAAATCTGAATAAGTTCTCTATCACTGAAACCTTTTACAGCAGCGCTCCCCAACCTTTCTGGCATCAAAGATCAGTTTTGGAAGAGAATTGTCTTCCATGGATTGGGGGGAGATGGTTTTGTGAGCATCCTATATCCTGCGCATGCGTAGATGAAGCTTCACTTGCTCACCCACCACCTATATGGCCTGGTTGCTTAGAAGCCATGGACCGGTACTAGTCTGCAGCCAGAGGTTGGGGACCCATGATTTACAGCTTAAAAACTTGGTGAAAAGATGGGCCTTGCCATATTCTTCTTTGAGTAATGGGAGGGAGCAAAGCCACCTCTTTGAGAGGCCCTTTCTGTAGTATGATCACTCCACAAACAAGGCACGTACTACGGTAGTAGTCAAGCTTCTGGCAACAGAGACAGTTTCAAATGGGCTTCTAAGTAACCTGTCAGGTTCATAACAGGACAGGCGGTCCTGCAGTTATTCAAACCTTAAGTTTTAGGGTTTGGTCAATACAAATAGCCCTCAACTGATGATCCCAGTTGGGACTAGAATTTCTGTTGCTAAGCAAGGTGGTTGTTAACTGAGCTGTGTCTGTTTTTATGACCTTTGCCACAGCTGTTAAGCGAATCACTGCAGATGTTAAGTGAATCTGTCTTCCTTCATTGACTTTGTGTCATGGTTCCGACAGATGAAACTCTTCAAAGGCCTTCGAGGCATTGTTTACCTTAAAGAATCTTTATGGGAGTAGCATAGCTTCGCAAGCCAAAAACTGGATTCCCCTCCTCTGAGCACATAGTATCAAAGCACAATTCCCTCCTCCAATTAACAGTCATAAATCACATTGTCCAAATAGTTTGAAATGTAGGCTTTCCCTCCTGTTCTGCTATCAGCCAATTCTTACCATCTCTTATTTCAGGGCTTTTCAACCTTTTCACCAATTGTACCACTTTTAGGATATGGCAATATTTGAGTACCACCTAGCAAGGTGTCAAAAATTTGATGACCAAAAAAAAAAAATGTTGAAAGTTGCAATTGCACTGAAATGACTTATGACCTTTTTCACATTTATGACCATTGCAGCATGCCCAGGATCATGTGATTTATATTTGGATGCTTGGCAACTGATTCATATTTATGATGATCACAGTGTTCCAGGGTCATGTGATCCCCTTTTGCAACCTTTTGACAAGCAAAGTCAATGGCAGGGCTGCTGGTGGCCAAGTGCTAAGGCAGGACTTTCCTCCCTCCCTCTTTCTCATTCCCATCTCCTTCTGAAGGAAGAATTTGACACACACACACACTCCATATTTTCTCTCTTCCATATATTCATCAAACAAGAAAAGCCTCCAGAGACAGAAAAAACAAGCTGCTGAGTGAACTAGCTTTAAAAGGCACATTTCCCTTTAAGAATTAGCTACTGGCTAGAAAGGAAAGTTAAGCAACAGGCACTTAAGGAAGAAAAAAATGACACCCCCCCATATTTTCTTTCTTCCATATATTCATTAAACAAGAAAAAGCCTCCAGAGACAGAAAAGACAAGTTGCTGAGTGAACTAGCTTAAAAAGGCACATTTCCCTTTAAGAATTAGCTACTGGTTAGAAAGGAAAGTTAAGCAGCAGGCACTTAAGGAAGAAAAAAAATGTAGTAAGTACTGGCTGCTGGCTAAGGCAGCCTTGCCAAATGGCTCCATTCTTAAGTAAAGGAATACTACAGGCAAAATCCATTCAGGAGAAAAATACTTCAAAATCCCTTGCAACAAAACTTACAGCTAACAGTAGCAGAACAATAGAAGCTAACAGGAGCCATCAGCCAAATAGAAATTACCAAACACTCCTTAAGAACAGAAAGCCCACATTGCACAAATCCCAGGACTTCAAAGTCACAAAAGCACATGAGAATCCTTCCACTCTCCATCTCCCTGCCTCACCTCCAGCCATTGCTGCCTTTTTTCACTCCTCTTGGAGAGCAACCCCTCCCCTGCTGCATTTCTTGCCTGTTTGCTGCTGCCAGCACAGGTGGCTGCCACAGCAGTTGTAGATCAGCTCTTGGTCAGCCTGCCTGATCTCCTCTCCTCTCCCCCCACCCTCCTCCTCCTCCTCCTTCTTTCCCTTCAGTGCAGCTAGAGCTGACTCTGCCTCTTCCTAAGGCTGCTGCTTTTTTTCTCTCCCTCTCCCACCCAAACTGCCTCTTTTTATAGCCTCTCCTGTCTCCATCCCCCTCCTCCTCCTCCTCTCTCATGGGGGAGGGTGAGCCAGAAGTGAGCCTGGGGCCTTTGCAGCTCCAGAGGACTCTCTCACTGCAAGTCCTTGCCTGTGCTGGCTCTTTCCCTCCCCCACTACACTTGGCTAGGCAGGGCTGCGTACCACCTGCCACTTGTTAATGTACCACAAGTGGTATGTGTACCACCGGTTGAAAAGTCCTGTCTTATTTCACACACTAGTATAATATTGTTATGTCTAACTAACTCCCACCACATTCTGCCTCCTCTCCCAGCATCATCTAATTCTAAGAGCATAAGAAAGAAAAAGGCTGCATCTTCATATGTTGTCAAAGCAAGAACATCCAATGTTAGCAGCATTGACACTTTGTTTATAGAAAGCCAAATCCTTTCACAAGCCATGCAGGTAAACCTGAGCAAGTGACTGTCTCATACAGCCACCATTCACAGTTACAACGCTGATGAAAAAATAATTTTGCAACCAATCCTTACATTTACAATCTTTGCAGGTCCACAAAGCAAAAAAAAACAAAAAAAACTGAAGGAAGATTGCAAGCAGAGTCACCATTTCACTTAGCAACTGCTTCTCTTAACAACTGGGTTGCCAGGCCCAATTGTGGTCACTAAATAAGGACTACAATGATATACACCTGCTTCACATACTGCACCAAGTTGTAATGTGGCTGGTTTGATTGTGGTTTAGTGTGTTGTGTAATACCAGCTGTTGTGCTTTGTGGAACATGATTTATGACTTAATGAATGACATGAAGTCACCAGTTTGATTTATTCAATAAACCACGGTTAAGCAAGAGAGAGATTAGTTTTACCTCTAAACCCAGCCTTGGCTGTAGTCTCTTCACTGCCTGCCTTATGGAATATTCATTTCCTCTTCTAATTTAAAAATCAGGATGGCATAAAAACCACTCATTTAAAAATCAAACTAGGGAGGGAGCTTGTTTTGCAGACAAGCATATATTTCAGTCAACAGCTGCTGCTGGTGAGATAAAAAGCTGTGTACCTCATGATGCCTTATTTTAAAATAAAATAAATTAAAGGTGAAACATTTGCAGGGCACAAAGGTTCATTTATCAACATATGTATTTTAGAGACGTGATCTGTTTTGCCGACTTCTGAAATTTCTAAGAAGCCAGTAAATGATGAAGAGAGAGGATAAACTAAACCACATGGAGAATATTTGAACAAGGAAACCATGGAACATACGGTAAACACGCAGACAACAATTCCCCAAGTACAACAGCTACGTCTGGAAAATAGAACATCCCTAGAATTTTTTAAAATTATAAGTAAAACATGAGCAAAGTTTACAAACTGGGAATTTGGCAGCCTCTCCCCTCATAGTATAAAATGTGCATCTGTTTTTTCAGGCCTAGGACACAAATAAAATGCAATGCAATTTAATTAAAACTAAATCAAAATAACAAAATGCCATGAATATCATTATTCTCTATATTCAGTAGTTTTGTCTACTATTCCATTCATGTACATACAATAGTGCATATGCACAAATATAATTTAGTGACAACATATCACTAAATATATAGGACTGCAAAAACTGGTGACCTTATTCTAGATGGCAGCAAAGAGTTATAGAAAACGCTTTACTCGCATCTAGTGGTCATCTGGATTTTAAAACCTACCGGTAGACCAAGCAATTCTAGGGCAGACATGTCAAACTCGCGACATCACGTGACTTGTTCCCCATTGCCGGCAATGGGGTGGGCGCGGTTTCGGCATGACACATCTGGCCCACGGGCCGGCAGTTTGACATGCCTGTTCTCGGGAGTGGAGGTTGCAAGGAGGGAGAGGAGAAGAGAGACAAGTGACAAAATATACAGTACAATGCAAACTTGGTCTTTTATTGCGTACAATGTTGTATGATGCTACTACAAAAGTGCAGGGCTCATGTCACAACAACACAATGCACATTTCATCATTTTGGCAGAATCATGATTAGAAACAGACTTTGGCTTCTGTTAATAGCTCTGGATTTCATGATATGCATTGGTACTGTGCAATATTTTTAATTAGATTCTTAAAAAGTCAGTTTGGAGCAGGCAGAAGCAGAAACATAGCGCCAGTCTTCAACTGTTTAAAGCAGCCACATCTTTTACTTTAATTTGATGGAACCCTGCATCTGGAAAAAAGATTCAGTTGCTTTAAAAAGCTGCAGACAAGTGCCAAGTCTGAGTGGCATCTGCAAAATCATTTCTATGCTTCCATACAGTCCTTTTATATACCATGGTATTTAACTGTGTTGGTAGGTCCATTTTAATGTTTATTGGGGATGTTAAATCCAAGACCCCCATTTGCATGCTAACTTCAAAACTGTTGTCTTCTTCTTTGGAGCATCTTTTATCTTTGTTTACCATTTTTTAATCTAGTCTGTTATCCTTATTCTAAAGAAATTACCACAGAGATTAAATAAATATTAAGTTTTAGTTTACACCACATCCTTTCTTAAAGTAGGCTATCTCTAAAACATCACTGTACAGCGGAGATTATTCAAACTGGTGCATGGCTACTATATCATCAGCAACCACTGCTCATGCCAGAGAGTGAACAGGAGGGAGTCCATTTTGTTGTTTCAAATTTTAGGGTTACAGCAAGGCTGTGGATCTTGTTTTGTGGTGGTTCTTTTGAGCCCACCTCAACTGCATCCAATTCTGGTCACCACAATACAAAAAAGATGTTGAGACCCTAAGAAAGAACGTAGAGAAGAGCAAGAAAGATGATAAGGGGTCCGGAGGCTAAATTATATGGTGAATGATTGAGGGAAATAGATATGTCTAGTCTAACAAAGAGAAGAACTAGGGGTGATATGGTAGCTGTTCCAATACAGTACTTGAGGGGCCGTCACAGAGAAGAGAGGGTCAACTTATTCTCCAAAGCACCTGAGGGCAAGCTAAGAAGTAACGGATGGAGTTTATCAAAGAGAGATCCAATCTAGAATTTTCTTGACAGAAAGAACAATCAGTGGAATGGCTTGCCTTCAGAAGTTGTGCTGCTCCATCACTGGAAATTTTTAAGAAGAGATTGAACAGCCATGGAGCCTCTAGTTGGGCTAGAAGACCTCTAGGGTCCCTTTCAATCTGGTTATTCTATGTTTGTATGTAGGTCTTTGGTTGTTCGGGTTTTCTCCCACGTAGAATTTGAAGTGTCTTGGCGATGTTTCGACGAAGTCTCATTCGCCATCTTCAGGCTAGTGCTTTCGGCTTCGTGCTTCTAGGAGCAATGTGTGATTGTAGCTGTTTCTTCCTTTTAACTGCCAGTGGGGGTTTGAACTGATTGGCTGGGAGCTCGGCTGTGTTCTGATTGGGTGGAGGTGTGTTCTGATTGGTTAGGGGCTCGGCTGTGCTCTGATTGGATGGGGGTTGGCTGTGCTCTGATTGGCTGGGGGAGTGTTCTGTTTGGGTGGGGGCTTTGTTGTGCTCAGGTTAGTCTGAGCTGCAGGGGGATTAGAAATGGTGAGCTGCATAGCTGTTGGGCTTCGCGTTCGTGGTCGTGCCTCATCTTCATGGTGGGTGTCAGTTTGCTTCATGTATGGATTGGAGGGGTTTAAGGTGGTTAATGATGCAGCTGTGGTCTGGCTTCTGGTTTGTGGTTGTGCCTCATCATCGTTGTGGGTTTGGGTTTGCTTTTTGCCTGGATGTGTGGTGGTGACATCCTGTGTGGTTTTTGTGAATGTAGGTCTGGTGTCATTCTTTGTGTTATGAACTCGTTTGTCAATAAGGGCGGGTTTCCAAATGGCTAGTAGGCGGGAGGTATCATCTCATTTGTTCATGCTGTGTGGGCGTTTTTCTATCTCGATGGCTTCTCTGATTATTCTGTTATTAAAGTGTTCAGTTTTGGCGATAGTTCTGGCCTTTTTGAAATCAATTTCATGTCCTGTGGCTTTAAGGTGTTGGACCAGGGAAGAAGTTGGTTCCTCTTTTTTGACTGAGTTTTTGTGTTCTTCAATGCGTGCACTTATTCTTCTGTTGGTTTGTCCGAAGTATGTGGTAGGGCAGGCAGTACATGGGATTTCATATACTCCTTGATTTTCTAACTCAATTTTGTCTTTAGGGTTTCTTAGGATGGTGGATATTTTTCTGTTTGTGCAGAATGCTGTTTTGATGTTATATTTGTGGAGGATCTTGCTGATCCTGTCTGTGGTGCCTTTTATGTATGGGAGGAGGGCTTTGCCGTTTTTTTGTTCTCTGTCTTGAATTTTAGTGGGAGTTTCTTTTTGGATTAAGTTGGAAATCTTATTTCTTTGGAATCCGTTGGATGTTAGTACATTAGTGAGAGTGTGTAGTTTGGTTTTTAGGTGTTGTTCGTCAGCTAGGCATTTGGTTCTGGAGATGAGTGTCTTGGCTACGGAGTTGATCTGTGCTGGGTGGTGGTGTGAGAGTGCGTGCAGATAGTGGTTTGTGTGTTTTTTCTTCTGGTAGATGGTGTGTCCTAGGGAGCCATTGGATTTCTTGTAGACTAAGACATCCAGGAAGGGAAGTTGGTTATTAGTTTCTGTTTCCATGGTGAACTGTATTTTATTATTATTATTATTTATTTAATTTCTATGCCGCCCTATTCCGGAGAACTCAGGGCAGCTCACAACATGATAGAAATCACAATAAAATACATAAATATAAATATATAAATATTAAAACCCCAAAGTTAAAAAAGAAAAACCAATCATTCCACAAACATACACACAAACATACACTGGCTAGGGGCAAGGTGTTAGCTGCCCCAGGCCTGCCGGCAAAGGTATGTTTTAAGCAATTTACGAAAGGCGGAGATGGTGGGGGCGACACGGATCTCCGGGGCAAGTTGGTTCCAGAGGGCCGGGGCCGCAACAGAGAAGGCTCTTCCCCTAGGCCCCGCCAGGCGACACTGTCTGGCTGACGGGACCTGGAGAAGGCCGACTCTGTGGGCCCTAACCGGCCGCTGGGATTCATGAGGCAGCAGACGGTCCTGTAAATAACCTGGTCTGATGCCATGTAGGGCTTTATAGGTCATAACCAACACTTTGAATTGGGTTCGGAGACCAATTGGCAGCCAATGCAGCTCGCGGAGTGATGCCGAAATGTGGGCATTTCTAGGCAAGCCAAACACTGCTCGCGCAGCTGCATTCTGCATTACCTGAAGTCTCCGAACATTTTTCAAAGGTAGCCCCATGTAGAGAGCATTGCAGTAGTCGAGCCTCGAGATGATAAGGGCATGAGTTACTGTGAGAAGAGACTCCCGGTCCAAATAGGGCCGCAACTGGTGCACCAGGCGAACCTGGGCAAATTTTGGGGTGTAGGCTGTTGAGGTGTGTGAGGAAGTTGTCCAGTTTTTCTTATGACTATAACTTTGTTGCTCGTATCTTACAATTTATATTGCTTTTTAATATCCTAGTATGAGTTATGTTGTTTGCTTAGCTAGTATTCTATGACTATCACTAAGTGCTGCATCTTATGATTTATGATGAAGTGTTGTATTTTACGATTTACAATGAATGTATTTCGTGTCGATTATTATCATGATTATTGTTGTGTCCCGAGCCTACAAATGTAGGCTTGGGATGTTGTATTAGTCCTGGGCAATTGCAAAAGATGCCTGGGACCAGATTGAGTGGTGCTGGCCTTGCGCGCATGCGCAAGGCGGGAAAAGAACTCCTGTCTGTCGCCATTGGTCCAGGGATCTGGACATATAAAAGGAGGCTTGCATGCCTCTGCTCGTTGTTGGTGTTTTGGCTGAGAACAAATAAAGACTGTTACTGAGTGAAACATGCGTCTTCATCATTCGCCATTTTGGGAGGACTTAACATTGGCAACGAGGATGGGATCCCTTATAAGCTTTAAGAAGAAGCTGTAAGACTCACCAAGAAGTCCTCAACGAAGGAAGACGGCATTAAAATCAGCGTCCAGCCTGCCAGTACAGCGTCGCTGGAGGGTGAGTTCAGCTGAAAGACCCCTTCCCAAAGAGAGTGAGTGGTGAAGTGTGCTTGAAGATGGTGAAGATCAGCCGCTTATCAGAATTCGACGTCTCCCACCCTGAGAAATGGGAATCATACATTGCTAGGGTGGAGAATTATTTCAGGGTGAATCAGATCAGAGAGGATGGTCTGAAGGCTGCAAACCTGTTGTATGTCTGCGGGCAGGAAGCCTTTGAGATTGCTGAAAATCTGGTGGCCCCCGCTGCTTTGGAATCAATCACATATGCTGATTTAAAGAAGTCCCTGAAAGAACATTTTCAACCTAAGCTTTCTGTCATTGCTTGGAGGCATGTGTTTGATCAAAGGGATCAGAGGGTCAGTGAATCAGCCAAGGACTTTATTGCGGCTTTGCGGCGGGCAGCCAGACCGTGTGAGTTTAAAGACTTAGAAGAAAGACTCCGTGATCGTTTTGTGTGTGGACTAGGAAACAAAGACTTACAACAGAAGATCTTCGCTAAAGAAGATATTTCATTCCAAGATGCTCTGCGAGAGGTTACAGCAGAAGAAGCAGCGGGGGGGGGGCTTAAGAAACAGCCACGGTCCACCAGGAAGACGTGCAAAAAGAGGCGGAGACAGATCCTGAAGATGAGGTGAACAAGCTTTACCAGGCAGATGGAAGAAGGAAGAAGGGTCATCCAGAGAAGGTTCCAACAGCCCTTCAATGTTTCGGGTACGGAGGATAACACAAACGAGCTGACTGCAGGTTTCATTCTGCCATCTGCAGAGCATGCGGCAGGCAAGGCCACATAGCATCCGTCCGTTTGGGTCGTCAGAAGGTACAGCCCCATGAAGAATTGCGCCTGAAAGGTACCAGGGTCCCCAGCCAAAATAGGGTGGGCTTCTGTGCATCGCACAGAAGTATTTTGAGGACAGGCACACATAAGCCTCTAAAGAAGAAATTGTCCCTTAATGTAAGGTTACAAGGAGTTTCTTTATCCATGGAATTGGGCACTGGGTCCGCTCTATCCGTAATTTCCTTCAACACATTCAGGAAAATTTGCAGTAGCAGTGGCCTCCAAGTTAAGCTCAGGCCATCCAATGTCATTCTTACAGATTTTCAGAATTCTAAGGTGTGTGTTAAGGAGGAGGCCACCCTTAAGGTACAGTACAAGAATTTTGAAGGTCCCTTAGATGTGTTGGTTGTTGGAGGTGAACGTGCAAGTCTTATTGGACTTGATTGGTTCGAAGCCCTGGGAATCCAAGTTACTGGCCTGCAACATTTGCAAACGTATAGCCTGCAGAAGTCTGCAAGGAGTTTGCAGATGTGTTTAGTCCTGAGCTAGGATCCTACAAGGGACCTCCAGTTTCTCTACGGCTAGATCCAAACATAACACCCATTAGGGTTAAGGCTAGGAGGGTTCCATTTGCCCTCAAGAGTAAGATTGATGCTGAACTGGATAAACTGCTCCAACAAGGCATTTTAGAGCCTGTAGACTCTAGCCCATGGGAAACCCCCATAGTAACACCTCTTAAGGCTAATGGGGACATACGTATATGGGCAGATTACAAATGCACACTAAACAAGGCTTTACAGCAACATGCTTATCCAGTACCTGTAGTGAGCCACATTCTGGCTTCCCTCAAGGGGGCCTGAGTTTTTGCAAAGCTTGATCTAGCACAGGCATATCAACAGTTGCCTGTGGATAAGGCAGCTGCTGAAGCTCAAACCATTGTAACTCATAGAGGAGCTTTCAAAGTAAAGAGATTGCAATTTGGGATGAACGTAGCTCCTGGCATATTTCAGAGTGTCATGGAAAATACACTTCGGGGTATTCCTGGGGTCTGTCCTTATTTTGATGATGTTCTCATTGCTGGAGAATCAAGTCAAAATTTAGCTGAGAGATTGAGGGCTGTCTTGCTTCATTTTAGAAAAACAGGCCTTAAATTAAAAAGAGACAAGTGTAAGATTGGAGTCAATTCTGCTGATTTTTTGAGATTCAGGATAGATGATCAAGCCATTCAACCTTCTGATGCTAAGCTTAAAGCTATCCAGCAGGCCCCTAGACCCAAGTCTAAGATGGAGCTGCAAACCTTTTTGGGGCTATTGAATTTTTATCATGCATTTCTACCTCACAAAGCTGCAATAGCTGAACCTTTGTACAGACTTTTAGACAAACAGGCCTGTTGGCAGTGGGCTAAAGCCCATGAGAAAAGTTTCAATGAGGTTAAAGCCTTACTTACTTCAAATGCAGTGTTAGCTCACTTCAATGAGCAACTGCCTGTTTGCATTGCCTGTGATGCATCTCTGTATGACAGGGGTTCTCAACCTTGGCAACTTTAAGACTTGTGGACTTCAACTGCCAGAATTCCTCAGCCAGCAAAGCTGGCTGAGGAATTCTGGGAGTTGAAGTCCACAAGTCTTAAAGTTGCCAAGGTTGAGAACCCCTGCCGTATGGAGTGGGAGCAGTACTTAGCCACCTGAAGGCTGATGGAACACAGGTTCCTGTGGCTTATTATTCCAGGACACTGTCTTCTGCTGAGAGCAACTACACTCAAATTGACAGGGAAGCATTGGCTGTTGTAGCAGGCATTAAGACGTTTCATGATTTTATTTATGGCCGCCACTTCACGGCCTTTACTGACCATAAGCCTTTGTTAGGGTTGTTCACAACAACCAAACTCCACATATTCTGTCTCCTCGTATGCTGAGAAGGTCCATTTTTTTGTCAGCATATGACTATACTCTAATCCATAAGTCTGGAAAGGAAATGGGTCATGCTGATGGCCTGAGTAGATTACCCCTGCCCAACTTGGAGCCTGATCCAGCTCCTGCTGTAAACATTCTGTCCATTCAAGAGCTGCCTGAGTCTCCTCTCGATGCTAGGGATGTGGCTGCTGAAACTGCCACAGATCACACACTTGCACGAGAGTTGTCATGGGTGTTGTCTGGGTGGCCGGATAGTTGCCCAAATACTGAGTTCCAAAGTTTCTGGCACAAGAGACATGAGTTGTCCACGTTCAAGGGATGCCTGCTGTGGGGCAGTAGGGTAGTAATCCCTGAATCATTGAGGTCTAGGACCTTAACCTCTCTGTACGAGGGACACCCAGGCATAGTCAGGATGAAAGCGCTTGCGCGCAGCCATTTGTGGTGGCCTGGCCTCGACAAAGACATCGAGGCCCAGGTTCATGGGTGCCATGTGTGCCAACAATCCAGGCCTGAGATGCCTCAGGCACCTGTTCATAGGTGGGAGGAAACTCAAACCCCGTGGTCTAGGGTACATATAGATTATGTTGGGCCCTTTCAGGGGCAATTCTTCCTGGTTGTTGTTGATAGCCATTCCAAGCAGCTAGAGGTTGTTCCTGTTTCCTCCACTACTACCTCCAAGACTATCCAGGTGTTGAGAGGAATTTTCACAGCTCATGGCCTTCCAGATGTCCTGGTTTCAGACAACGGTCCTCAATTTACCTCCTCTGAGTTCCAGGGTTTTCTCCAGGCAAATCTGATCCGTCACGCGACTTCAGCTCCCTTCCACCCCTCCACCAACGGAATGGCAGAACGCATGGTGCGCACAACCAAGGAGGCCCTCAAAAGACTGACTTACGGTAACTGGCATCACAGGTTAGCAGACTTTCTTCTTGCACATCGCACAACACCCTGCACTGCTACAGGGAAGAGCCCAGTTGAATTACGCTGGGGCCGCAGGCTTATAACTAAGTTAGACAGACTTCATCCGGACAGGGTGGCGTCTCAGGTTCCACATCCCAGAGCACCGAGAAGGCTTCAAGTGGGTGATCCGGTTTGGACTCGGAACTATGGGCCTGGTCATCTCTGGGTATCTGCTGAGGTACGCAAGATCTTGGAACCTTTGTCGTATGAAGTGACCCTGGAGGATGGCCGCGTTCTTCAGCGACACATAGATCAGCTGCGCACACGAAGGGACTTCCACCCATCCGCTCCTGGTTTCATTCCGGAGGGGAGGATGGTTATAACATGCATTCTGAGGATCAATATCCGCAGTCATTATTGGCCACTGAGGAGGCCAGAAGTTCCACATCCCAAGATTCCACAAGTGCTTGGAACAGGAATTCAGGGGGCAGGGAGTTATCCCAAACACCTTCATTTGCTCCAGCCAGGGAGTCACTCCGGGGGTATCCAAACTATTCACACACCGCAGACAGTACTCCAAACAGGGAGACTGACCGGGGGCATCCACATAACTCACCCCTCACAAGAGAACTGGCAACCCAGCAGGGTAACTGGCCTCATTCTGCAATTGCTCCCAGAAGGAAGTCATTAAGCTCAAGGGCTAACCAAGGGGTAACTCATGAGTGGGAAACCTCATGATATGGTGGGGGAGTCCTTGGGATACTGGGATCCAGAAACTACCTCAGAATCCCCATGTGATGGCCTTGAGAGTGAAGAACTGTATTCCCCAAACAGGTCCATTGTGGAGCTGGGTATTCCTACCACTCCAAAGAATGCTGGTCTGGTCTCAGAGGGTCCAGCCAGCCAGGGAAGGGGCTGGTCAACTGGGTACGAGGGGCAACAGAGTCCGGGCTACCCAAGCTTGGCAGGCAAACAGGGGGTCAGGTTGTAGTGCCTGGTCACCTGGGGCAATAGGGCAGCCCATTTTAACTCACCCAGCTTGGTGAGCGAGCAAGGGGAACAAGCGAACTCTCCCGGTCCGAGGAGGTCGAAGAGAGTTAAATGCCCGCCCAAATATCTTTCAGATTTTGTGAAGCTGCTGTCAAGTACTAAGGGGAGTTACCCTACAGTCAAGTAGCTAACAATTTAATTTTGTTATATTATGATTTGTGCTAATGTTTACACCAGGGCAGGGTATTATAGCCTGAGTAAAGGCAGACAGGTATGCAGTCCATGCTGAGTGCAGGGACGTAGTACACTCCTTCCAAGGAATTGTAAGCCAGTATGGGTGTTCCATCTAGGAGGGAGGGGTATTGTGTCCGGAGCCTGCAAATGCAGGCTCGGGATGTTGCATTAGTCCCGGGCAGTTGCAAAAGATGCCCTGGACCAGACTGAGTGGCGCCGGCCTTGCGTGCATTCGCAAGGCGGGAAAAGAGCTCCTGTCTGCCGCCATTGGTCCGGGGATCTAGACATATAAAAGGAGGCTTGCATGCCTCTGCTCGTTGTTGGTGTTTTGGCTGAGAACAAATAAAGACTGTTACTGAGTGAAACATGCGTCTTCATCATTCGCCATTTTGGAAGGACTTAACAATTATCACTATTATTTGTATGTACACTGAG
The DNA here is from genome assembly GCA_034064705.1 of Bothrops alternatus. Lineage (NCBI taxonomy): Eukaryota > Metazoa > Chordata > Lepidosauria > Squamata > Viperidae > Bothrops > Bothrops alternatus. The sequence goes on along the minus strand of JARGCV010000126.1, from coordinate 879,846 downwards.
AGCTTATGCACTGGAGACAAATTCCTTGTGTGTCCAATCACACTTGGCCCATAAAGAATTCTATAAAGAATTCTATTTTTTTCTACTGTCCACTCCTGAACCCACAGGCATCTTGTTGATTTTTTGGGGAGTTATGGCACTATGGCTGAACTCATCCCCGTATTTCCAATAATAAGATTTATTTTATGCTTGCAAGTTGCTAGCTTGTCTTCAAAAATAGCGAAGAACATCTGTTTCACAAGCCTTTAATTTAGCTGTTAGTTTAATTTGCAGAAGTTGGTTTGCTAGTTTGCAGCTGAGCCGAAAAGTCTCAGTAATTGCTTTGTTGGTTTAGAGCACTACTATAAATTACATTTTCATGCTATTTTTGCTGTAATTTGGGACAGAAGATATGGTCTCCTCATCCTACTTCCCAATCCTAATCTTCCCCGTAGGTGGGGCTACAGTGCCCATCCTACTAGGAGTATGGAATGTGTTAAGAAAGAACTACATTTGGGAACCAGATTTGGGAATTTGTTTGTACTGGTTTGAAAGAGGGGTCAAAGAGGCCATCTACGTCAAAACTGAACATCCTTCTCTCAACAGAGGGGGAGGGATCCGACATCATCTATCTCCAGTCTGCAACACAGTCCTTTCAGCAGATCCAAGAAGGCTCCACACCCATTTGTACCACTCAGGTGACCCTGATGACACAGATAAGCCTCCAAGCGACCTCAGGGACTCTCCAAAAGAATGCAAATGACCAGCTGTCTGCAAGGAGTATAAATCTTTCCATTTCCCCACCATCCATTCAGAGCTGAAGAAGCTTCTTGGATGAGAAACAAAATGTTTTCAAAGAAAAACAAGAAAGTCCAGTTGCCTCCTGAAAAGCACCTTTGGGATAACTACAGCATGACCTGGAGAATCTCCATAGACATTTAGATTTGGAAAGGCTGTTACAGTTGCTATATTGCAAATGTTCCAGAGTAGGAGTAGGTATCTTATTTGTAGCCAAGGGCCACATTTCTCTTTTTATAGACAAGATCTTCCTAGCTGAAATGAAGTGGGCAAAGGCACCATTTTGGGGTTACAAATATTTGAATTACCACCAGCAATCCCATAGAGGTATAGACATCTATAATTCTTTGCTGCTGTCTAGTGGCTGTCTGGATTTTTGGACCTCAGATATAGTTCACCTAGTACATGGGTAGGCAACCTTGGTTCTTTTATGACTCTTTTATGACTCATGGCTGGCTCTGGAATTCTGGGAGTTGAAGCCCACAAGTCATAAAAGATTGCCTACCCCTGCCCTACTATCATGTTTACGTCCATTCCTTGATTTCAAAATTGGAAGTTTAATGGGGAGAAGAGGGTCTGTTTTTTAAGATGTGTTTTAAAAATCAGCTTTAAGGGGAAAAAAATCACCATAAGTAGGACGACAATTTCAGACACTAAACAATGCAATGTACTTGAGTCATCATGTGAACAGACCAATTTAATGACCATTTTACATTAAGTGAATCACATGGTCATTAAATGATTCACACAGTCATTAAGTGAATCCGGCTTCCTCCATTTACTTTGCTTGTTGAAAGCCTGCTGGGAAGATTGCCAAGCCCCTAAATCACGATCATGTGTTTTGTGGCAAGGTAGTATGATAGTCGTAACTTTGAGGATGGGGTCATAAGCCACTGTTTTCAGCACCACTGTAACTTCAAACTATCCTTAAACAAATGGCCGTAAGTCAAGGACTACTAATACATTATCACATTCTATTATATATACATTATATTATATTTTTATCTTCAGTACATTGGAAAATTATTCTAACTCTTATTGCCAACCCCCAAACAAAGTATAGAAAATGGCAGAGCAAGGCTTCTTGAATTCTTTACCAGTACTGATTCTGGGAGATATTTGTATCATTATCTTCTTTCTTATTCTTGTTCTTTCTCTTCCTCCTCCTCCTAATCCCGGATTGCATTTTTTTTTGTGTGTATCTTTGTTCTCCTCTTGTGTTGCATAGTGCTTGTGGGTATGTGCGGACTGAGAAGGACGAAAGGAACTGCCTATGCAACCTCTGGGTCATGTGACTGGGAAGGAGAAAATGAGAACGGCTTAGAATGGAGCAGTCACCAACATTCTGAAGCACAGTGATTCTGGCTGAGGAATTCTGGGAGTTGTAGTCCACCCAGCTGCAAGTTGCCAAGGTTGGGAACCCAATATCTCTCCATTGTATGCCTTTCTCTAAAATGTGCTTCCCACAAAATCCAGCTAATCCCCATTAATTACTGCTCAGAAAATAGTAAAATCGTGGCCATTTCAACAGCTTTTTAGAACCCCCCCCTCTACACTTTGCTTTTTATTGGATTGGTAGTGAATTACTTCAAACTTCACTCTCATTTATCCAATTATTAGCAAGTTTATGGTTTTTATATGGCCACTGTCAACCTCAACAGGATGGCACATAATCATCCTCATCATACTTTTTATGGATAAATTTGCAAATTGCTTAGAGAAAATGTATTATTCCCAGTAATATATTAATACTGGGAGCAAATATGTCAAATAAATTACATGCATTTATTAATTTGGCCTAATAGTGTCCAGACGGATTGGATTTCAGTTCTAATAAGCCTAAGTGAAGTTGGAGGAATATGCTGTCTGGGGGAATGATGGATACTGAAATCCAGCATGGCTGAAGAACATCAAGCCAACACTAATATTCTTGGAATACTGTAACCAGTTTTGGTCGCCATAATGTAAAAAAGATGTTGATATTCTAGAAAGAGTGCAGAGAAGAGCAACAAAGATGATTAGGGGACTGCAGGATAAAACATATGAAGAACGGTTGTAGGAATTGGGTTTGCCTAGTTTAATGAAGAGAAGGACTAGGGCGGGGTGATATGATAGCAGTGTCCCAGTATTTGAGGGGTTGCCACAAAGAAGAAGGAATCAACCGATTCTTCAGAGCACCTGAAGGCAGAACAAGAAGCAATGGATGGAAACTAATCATGGAAAGAAGCAACCTAGAACTAAGGAAAAAATTCCTGACAGCTAGAACAATTAATCAGTGGAATAAGTTGCCTCCAGAAGTTGTGCTTGCTCCAACATTGGAGGTTTTTAAGAAAAGATTGGACAGCAGTTTGTCTGAAATGGTATAAAGTTTCCTGCCTGAGCAGGGGGTTGGACTAGAAGACCTCCAAGGTCCCTTCCAACTCTGTTATTCTGTTAAGTTTGAAAAGACTGTTATATACAGATAGTCCTATTTCCTTTCTGCTCCTTTCCTTGTTTGTTCGTTCTCATAGTGGCAATTTAGCCTTCCCTTGCAAACATCATTCAGAAAATATGTGTGTGTTGATTGAAAGGCAGTACATATCAATATTTAAAATAAACAGGGTGTGGGAGAAGGCAAAATAATGTCTAATAATAGCTGTCGGGGAAGCCAAGGGCAGCCCAGAAGATTGCCTTTATATATTTCACAATGGGAACCCTGAGGATCAAGTTCCACTTTCCACACACACAGAAACCAGGATGCCAGCCCTGTCCTGGGGCATGGTAATGGCTGGCCATGAGTCACAGCGGCGTCAGGAAAATGCATTCCTAGCAGACATACAAATATTTATAGATATGAGCTCAGACTAAGGTGCAGCTGCCAAGAAAACTATTGGAATAGAAGCAGCTGCCCCGGAAGTTGGAATCCTTCATACAATGGTGGAAGATGAGGAGATGACCTTCGGAGGCTTTGGAGATGAAGCTATTTTCATAAGCATTTTGTGGCAGGATTGAAGGTTTGGGGAAGATCTTTGATTTGTCCAGGGTAGCTAAAGACTGAGGGTTCTTCAGATACTTGGCAGGAGGGTGGGTCATAGATTCCTCAGGCTGCTTCTCCAAACTTCCAGATGTGCTATATTGAAAGCCATGTTTGTGTCTTACACATACAGACAGAGACACACTTGTCCTTGTGCCCAATACATTTCAGGAACAACAGCTGTGTTCAGTCAGCTTTCCAGAGCGGAAACTCCTCAGCACATGAGAGAAATTTTCCATGGGGTGAAACTATCCTGTCTGCCTTTTTCTCCTGCCAAAATCCCAAAGTTCAGGAAATATGTGTGTTCCAATTATTTTTTTTGTCCATGTGAGACTCAACTCTTCTCTTCCACCCCAGCTACTCCACTCAAAAAAATCAGCCAGCCAAATTACAATTCCAACCTGCATCAAAATGGCTGGTTTTGAAGCCCTGAAGGCCATTTTTTAAAATGTTCAAATCTGTTCAAATGCCACCAGAACTGAACAGTGCGACTCTTTTGTATTGTTTGTATTATTTAGGCTTTCAGTCCCACGCTCCATGAATAGGAAAGAGGACTGATACTTAGAATGAAAGAAGAAGAAGAAGAAGAAGAAGAAGAAGAAGAAGAAGAAGAAGAAGAAGAAGAAGAAGAAGAAGAAGAAGAAGAAGAAGAAGAAGAAGAAGAAGAAGAAGAAGAAGAAGAAGAAGAAGAAGAAGAAGAAGAAGAAGAAGAAGAAGAAGAAGAAGAAGAAGAAGAAGAAGAAGAAGAAGAAGAAGAAGAAGAAGAAGAAGAAGAAGAAGAAGAAGAAGAAGAAGAAGAAGAAGAAGAAGAAGAAGAAGAAGAGCCAAGTCTTTTAGGTGTTACACAAATTAATCACAAGCTTTGGAGTTTCCAAGCTCTCTTTCTGAAGCAAGGGGACTAGATCAGGGCTTTTCAACCAGTGGTACGGGTACCACCTGTGGTACATTGGCACGTGGCAGGTGGTACGCGACCATCCTAGAAAAGTGGTAGCGGGGGAGGGGACTGAGCTGAACTGGTGGCAGCACCGCCCAAGCCTGAGCAAGAGATGGCTGGAACTGCAGGGCTGTCAGGGCTCAGGAGAAGCGTTAGGATCAGTACTGCTTTCCAGCTGATCGGTGCTTCTTCGATGCTGTCAGGGCTCAGTGAAAGCGCCAGGATCAGTGCCAGGCTCCAGCTGAAGCTTGGCACTGATCCTGGTGCTTCTGCTAAGCCCTGAAGAAGCACCAATCAGCTGGAATGTTGCAGCATCCCCAGGGTCTTGTGATTTACATTCAGATGCTTGGCAACTGATTCATATTTATGACGGTCACAGTGTCCCAGGGTCATGTGAAATGACCAAAATCTGCTGCAACCACCCAGCAGACAGGGGGAATAAAAAACCAAACACCCCCCCACCCCACCCCCGCTGCCAATCCTCAACAGAAATGCTCACAACAATGAAAATCTCGGACAGGAGGAAGAGTGCCACTGGGTGGGCAGGCAGGTGTCTTGCTCGGCTGTGGCTTGGTGGGCACTTTTTTCAGTGCCATTGTAACTTCGAAGAGTCACTAAGCGAACTGTTGTAAGTCGAGGACTACCTGTACTTTTATCAGTTTTTTCCTTTTGGGGGGGTCATCAAGTTTTTGACACCTTGCTAGGCGACTGTTGGTACTTGGATGTTGCCATACCCTAAGAGTGGTACAATGGGTGAAAAGGTTGAAAAGCCCTGGACTAGGAGACCCCAAAGGATGGATGTTGGGGGGGGGGAAGTGAGACTGGTAAAATAAGGGAGGACCTTCAGAGGTGCAAAATGGATCTCGACAGGTCCAGAATATTATTACCAAGCATTACAAATGCTGCAGCAAGTGAGATATCTATATGATGCAGGTAATCCTCGACTTACGATCATCTGGTTAGTGACTGAAGTTACAATGGCACTGAAAAAAGTGATTTATGGCCAATTTTCACACTTAATGATCTTTGCAGCATTCCCATGATCATGTGATCAAAATTTGGGCGCTTGGGCATTCATGACAATTGCATCCTCTCGGAATCATGGGACCCCCATTTATAACTTTCTCAGCCGGCTTCCAACCAGCAAAGTTAATGGGGGAAGTCAGATTTGCTTAACGGCTGCATATTTCGCTTAACAACTGCAGTGATTTGCTTAACAACTCTGGCAAAATAGGTAAGGTAAAATGGGGCGCATTTCACTTAGCAACTGCCTTGTTTAGCGAAAGAAATTTTAGGCTCAAATGTGGTCCTTAATCAAGGACTACCTATAGTCCCAGTGGCAGATTCCAACTGTTGCTTTTTGTTTTTTAAACGCCCTGCAGACAAATACGCACATCTGCACACTTCTTCAGTTTAAAGAAGTATTGTGTTTTTGGCTCCATGGTGATGTACATGCACTTTTAACAAAAATGATATAATTTCCTGCCAATAAGTTTCTCCCCTCTAAAGTTCAACTCTTTTCAGAATTAACACTTTGCTTGCCCTGATTGCAACAGTGAAGGGGTACCTTTTGCTTCCTCAATTTGCTTTCTTTTAGCAGTTTTATGCTCCTTCCAGATACATACACACGTGTTCCTCCAGCCACCCACTCTATTCCAACAAATTTTGTAGCCATACCCGTCAAGTAAGAGTTATAGCTCATAAAGCTCAAATATATTCACATTTTTGTGGAAGTGCGCAGCAGCTATAACCATCCCAAAGAATCATTATCACAGCTGTCGGGGGGAAGGGGAGAATACTGAAGGAAAGTAGAAAGGCAAATTTGAGAGTACGTCATGTGCCTCACCAACTAAATGTGACAGGATTTTAATAATTCTTATCCAAATTGGACTACCAGATCTTGCCTGCAAAACCACAGAATACCACTAGAGGGCAGTATTGATAGGTCTCTTTGCTGCCATCAGAAGGTCATCCAGAATTTTGCAGCTCAGATCTACTAGTCCTAATTTTAAAAAAGTGGGAGGGGGCAGCAGGGGAGAGATCCCTTATGACTCCAGAAGTCTCAAAAATGGCAGAGCGTCAGCACCAGATTTATAATGTGCTTGTTAGTGTAGATAAACATGAATCCAGAAGACAATTTGAACCTCCGATGGTGAAGGAAATGGTGTTTCATTAAGCCACGTTTAGAAAATCTATGCCCATAAAAATACCCCCTTCCACATACAGGGCTTTCTGGTCCTTCAAGCTTGTCCTCTTCAAATTTGCCAACCTGGAAATAAATAAAGAACAAAGAGCAAACACTGCTATTCCACCAGGAACTGATCGGTTATCAAAATTTCCCCATAGTGCAGAGAATGAAAATTGTTTGCATATACCACTGATGGCTAACCTTTCAAAGACTGAGTGCCCAAACTGCAACCCAAAACCCACTTATGTATCGTGGGGGCCAGATGGGCGTGGCCCATTGGATGGGCGTGGCTGTGGTGGTAACGGCAGATTGGGTGGGACTAAAAAGTTCAATCAATCAATTCCAACTTTGCGAGATCTTTTTTTCCCCCCACAAGAAGTTGAAATTGATTGATTGATTGAACCTTTTTTTTTTTTTGCACACAGTGGCAGAGGCCTAAAGCGAAAAGGTTTTATAAAACCCAGCTGAAGGCCTAGGACTGGGGCGACGGTGTGCGTGCCCACAGAGAGAGCTCTGCATGCCACCTGTGGCACTCATGCCATAGGTTTGTCACCACAGGAATATACTGTACTCCAGTAGTGGGATTCAAATATGTGAACAACCAGTTCTCTGTGTGGATGCCACTTCCGGAAGTCCATTCTGGGCCTGTGCAACAAAAAATTAGCTACCAGTTCTGCCAAAGTGGTGCGAACCGGCTGAATCCCATCACTGCTGTACTCCCATCTATAGCCTTACTTCATATAAAAAAAAAATCTATATAAAAAAGGAGCTGCAAAGCTGGCCAGCTACCTTTCCTTCTCCAAGATCTGGAACTGGAAAAAGTGGACAGGCAGGAATTTCTCCAAATAGTCCCATCGATGGCAAGAACAGAGGGCCAAAACTAGGAGATGTTTTTTCTATTGAGTCCTTCTGTTGTGACTGCATACTATAGATTTATTTAACAAATAGCTGTAGACCACTGTTTTTCATTTTGGCAACTTTGAGAGGACTTCAGTTCCCAGAATTCTCCAGGGAGCCTAGCTGGGGAATTTTGGGAGCAGAAGCCCATTCATTTAAAAATGTTTGAAAAACACTGCTGTAGAGTGAAGAAGACATCAAATGGAATGAGACTTATCATTATCCAAGTAAAAAATAATCTTCCAAGCTTTTTCTGTAATGCCTTGGGAACTATAACAGAATAAGAATTGAAAGGGACCTTGGAGGTCTTCTAGTCCAACTTTTTACTCAAGCAGGAAACCCTGTATCATTTCAGACAAATGGTGTCCAATGTCTTCTTAAAAACCTCCAGAACTGGGGCACCCACATTGATTAATTGTTCTGTTAGGAAATTATTCTTTAGTTCTAGGTTGCTTCTCTGATTACTTTCCATCTGATTGCTTCTTGTCCTGCCTGTCAGTTGCTTTGGAGAATAGCTTGACTCCCTCTTCTTTGTGGCAACCCCTGAGATATTGGAACACTGATATCATGTCACCTCTAGTCCTTTCATTAAACTAGACATATCCAATTCCTGCAACCATTAGCCTACAGTCCCGTTTATGTGCTCCTGTTTTAAGATGATTATGAATATTTTTATTATATTATTATTGATGTTTTATTTTTGGTAAATCATCTAGCTGCATAGTGGTCTAAGAATCTAGCAAATAAATATATAAATGGGCTGGCTATAAATTCTGTAAGTTCGGTATTTCAAAAATAAATCGAAAAGTTAGAGAAAGAGATGAAAAGACTACTTTTACTGAAGTTTTAAACAGTTAAGCCAAAAATAAATCAGCTCAGCTCTCTAATAACAATCCAATATTGGAGGATCATAGAAGTCTGCAGCTGCTATCAAAATGGTGTAAAAGTCCATTTGTTGAAGTGCCCTTAAGTCAGAAAAAAAGCCTATTATTCCTGTAGCTATTCAGCCTCTTGGTGTCCAAAATGCACCATTTTTTTCTTCAGAAATGATAGAAATAGGATTGCCACACTCCATTGTAACATTGCTTCTTTATTTTGTACACATAGATTCATTTGCATGTTTCAAAAAATACTCAATACAAACATTGTAGATGAAGTTGCATGTAACAGACAAGAAGGAAGCTTACATTTCTGCCTATACTGCATGACGTTACAAGTATTTTTATTTTAAAAAGGCAAAATAGAATGGTAAATGCAGTAGAAATACATACAAATAACTTCTCTTGCTGACCTAATGGGAAAGGACTGATGTGTTTTGAAATACAAAATTGGAAAGCAATATTATCTAATACCAAGTGCTTGGAATATTTAAAAAAAATATTGGATTAGTAACCATAAAGAAGCCAAAAGTTATGTATTTAATACTTTGCAAAGCTTGTATTTTTCTACTATGTTCTTTTTATTTAAAAAACAGAGGATGTCTTACACTTTAAAAAAAAATATCAAAACGTAAAGAAAAACATTTATACCATTTTTCTGTAAAAGAATCTATTAAGTTAAGAAACTTATAGGCAAACATGTTTAACTCTTACTTAAATGCTGCTTCACTGCTGTTGTTATCTTTCAGCCTGGTGTAATCACAAATAAGTAGCTTTCCACTTCCCCAAATCAAAGAGTGTTCCTTGTAACCTCAACTTTTTGTTAACTTTTGAAAGCAAAAACAAAACCAAACAAACCTCTGCCTTTTTTAGAGTAAAGTTACTGCAAGCCTCAACAGCTCCTGCATAAGTCATTTTGCAGGACATGGGTGGATTTCTATTACAGATTTACAGGCAGACATGAATACATTACCATACAATTAATTCCTCCCCAGCAACCATGGAGAATAGACCCTCCATAGTGGTGCAAAGCTAGCCACCCCTCCAGCACTACTTCTGTACAATCCCCATTCATCCCAATGGAAAATGCAAGCAGCCAATGGCTCTACTGTAAACATCTATCTTTCCCCCCAAAATTATATATTCATAATGGAAAACAGCAAGTATATTTGGTAAGGGCAAAGAGTTCCGTCATTTTTGCAAGATGACGGAAAGAGGAGGAACTCAATATTTTTAAGGCACTAAAATGGAGGAATATATATATTTTTAAGGCCAAATAAAATATGTACATCAAGAATGCTCTGAATTCTTCTTTTCGGCTAGCAAAGTTCCTATTTTTTGCTGCATACTTTTCCTCTGAATCTGACTGATGGTGGCTGTTGGCATGCATTTCTGAAGTTAGTAGTCTGGATACAGTGTGTAGCCAAGGTGGCAAAGGCAGAGAATGGGGAACCCTAACTGCAAGCTAAGCAATTTAAGGAAAATGCTAGGAAGTGGATTCTTGCAAGAATACAGGTAGTCTTTGATTTACGACCACAATTGAGCCTAATGTTTCTGTTGCTAAATGAGACATTTGTTAAGTGAGTTTTGCCCCATTTTACGACTTTTCTTGCCAGAGTTAAGTTAGTGACACGGTTGTTGAGTGAATCTGGCTTCCCCATTGACTATGCTGATCAGGAAATCTCCAAAGGGGATCACATGAGGCCAGGACACTGCAACCGTCATAAATGTGAGTCAGTTGCCAAGCATCTGAATTTTGGTCACATGATCATGAGGATGCTACAGTGGTTGTTAAAGTGTAAAATATGGTCATAAGTCACTTTTTCCAGGGCTGTTGTAACTTTGAATGGTCACTAAATGAATTGTTGCGAGGACTACCTGTATCCTGGAGTGTAACAAATGAGCGTCACAGCATTCTCCCCAACAAGGATACTGTAGCCCCCCCCCTCTCGACTTTTTTTCCCTTGACTGGCACCTGCAATTCCAACTATCACCACCACCATTAATAGCCCTGGAGCTCCTGGCAAACTATACCAGTGAAGATACATGCATGGGAATAGCCAAAGATGATTAGGCAGAAGCCTTTGTGAGCCATCCCAAGTTCTGCGTACAACAAATTATCATTTGGCTATTATGTGCAATAGACCTGGGATGGAGAGAGGAAAAGAACTATTGTCTAGCAAGCACAGAGCATGAATCCAGACTGAGAGCAAGGTAACTGAGAAGGCTGGAGAGAAAGAGTGCAGGAGAGAAAGAGAATGAATTAGATCAGGATTGCAGGCAGAGGAGAGAGACAGAAGAAAGGAACAAATAAAAGCAAAAGAGAGAAAAGCATGATCCTTTCCTCTCTTTCCCCTTTCTTCTACCCTTCTTTCGAGCACTGCTGCCTTGATTCGCCTTACTGCCAGCCACTGTCTACCCCTGGATGAATATCAGCCGTGTAGAATACACCAGGTCACCAAGGTACACCAGCAGATTGACAGCGGTTAGAACAGCTATGGTAAGATTCTTGTCCCAGTCACAGACGTTGCGACCTCCACAGTATGAGGATCGAGATGGCTGTCCCCCATGTTTTCTGTCGAACTTGTAGATAGGCCAAATAATTGTGGCGGTGGCATACATGAGCACAGCCAATAAAGTGTAGCCACTGAGGAATTTGTTGAATGGACATGGCAACCAGCCAGTGAATTCACCAATGCAGAGGATAATCACCACAAGGGACAGGATGAAACAGATGCAATAGACCGCCATGCACCACTTAAGAGCTTCTGGGTGGTCATAAAGAGGTGGATCACTTATGAAGACAAAGATGATGCAGGCAATGAAAGTTTCCACCACCTTCAGCAATCCTGGGACTGTCGCCATGTAGCCGGTCACTTCTCCTGGCTTAGCTCTGGTTATACTGACCTCGGTGAGGTAAGCTATACAGGCTAGACAAGAAAACACAGTGGCAGAAATGCGGTATCCCCGTTCATCATTAGACAAATTCTGATGCTGAATGAAGAGCATCGGGTAGATGATGGAAGCAGAGAGACACATCAGAGTAGCATACATGGCGAAAGTGATGGGGAAGTTCTTCCAAGAGACCGGCATGCGATGCTGAAGGCCAGCAAACTCGACCACCAAGATGACAATAGTGATGGCAAAGCAGAAGCACCAGGAGAACATGCACCAGTCCCCATTGCGGCCATACCAGGCACCCCGGTTGACCACTAAGCTGAAGGCCACACAGGTGAAAAGGGCTTCCAGGAGGCGAACAATGCCCAGCGTAGAGGTCAGGGCGCTGGTGTTGCCCACCGATTTTGAGCGGGTTACTGGCATTGTGTAAAGATCTAAGGAAGAGAAGAAAGACACATAATGCAAAACTTTATCACATGAAAATATACAATTTAGAATACATTTCCTAAATTTAGAGATAAGGAATATAGAACAGTGGGCAGATGTAGGAGATAACCAAACTTAGCCTGAGGGAGGGGTCAAACGCATCATCAGTCATGAGTCCCCATGTGCCCACAATAGATCTAAGTCCACCCTACCTTGAATGCTTCTCTTATCACCCACTCATTTCCCTTAACCACCAGTTGGTCAGATTATTGCAGAGAGCTTAAGCTTGTAATAAATCTTTATATTCATTTGAACTGCCTGAATCACCTGATTTCCCGGTGTTTGACAGAGTAACCTTCTCCAACCCTGCAGTTTTTAAATAGGTTGGATTCCCCGTCTTACCATTCCCAACTAGAATTCCATTCTTATCTTCCCTAGTAATAATCCAAAATAACTGCAGGACTACAAATTGAGGAAGACTAATTTATGTGCCGTTGTCTCCTGAATACAGTAGAAGTGAGAGCAGGGATGGGAGAAATGTATCACTCCAGCTTTCATTGGACATGATCCGACGGCAGTCCCAATCAGGATGGATTACAGATAGGCCTCAACTTACAACCATAACCGAGCCCAGAATTATGGTCATAAATTGTGCTGGTTGTTAAGTGGATCAGCGTGTGACCCCGCCCAATTTTACAGATCTGTTTTGCAGCGGTCGTTAAGGGAATGCCATTCTTGTTAGGCAAATCCACTGTCCACAATGGGTGGTTTTTTTTTTTGCTGAAATCGGAAGTAACCACCACTTTCTGGCAAAAAAAAACATCTAAATCCTGGTCGCGTGACCATGGGGTGCTGCAAACACAACCCAAATGTGATCATGTGATGGGTGGAGGCCATCAGAACTTTGAATGGATCATAAGTAGCCCTGGGGAGGTACATTGTAACTTTGAATGGTTGCTAAATGAACAGTCATACGTTGAGGTCTATCTACATATGAATTCTAATCCAGTGTCTGGAGAATTAAAGAATCACAGGGCTGGAAGGCACCCTACCCACAGCCGACCTTATTACATCCCAGACAAATGGCTGTCCAATTTTTTCTTGAAGACCTTTAATAATGGACCACCCATAATTCCAGGAAGCAGGCTGTCCTACTGATTAATTGTTCTCAATGACAGGAAATTTCTCCTTAATTATAGATTGGATCTCTCTTTAATGAGCTTCCATTCACTGCTTCTTGTCTGGCCCTTGGGTGCTTTGACGAATAAGTCAATCCCATCCATCATGGGATTGTCCCTCAAGTTTCAGAAGACAGCTATCATGTTACCCCCTAAACCAGGGGTAGGCAACCTTGGCTCTTTTATGATTCATGGACTTCAACTCCCAGAATTCCTGAGCCAGCACGGCTCAGCTTGGAAACCTCTCCCTTTCCCCTCAGCATGGCTGGCTCAGGAATTCTGGGAGTTGAAGTCCACAAGTCATAAAAGAGCCGAGGTTGCTCTTGCACCCCTGCCCTACCCCTTCTCTTTCTTAGGTTAGACATGCCTAGTTCCCTTAACCTTTCCTCACAGTTTAGCCTCCTGAGCAGGAGTGGGCAACTTTAGGACTTGTGGACTTCAATTCCCAGAATTCCTGAGTCAACCACAGGTCATAAAATTCCCATACTAGCCCACCTCTGTTCCAGAGACTCAGAAAGCTCACAAGCCAGATGTCTACAGGTAATCTATCAACATCTGCCTATGGGCAACATGGATGTCCTGTGATAGCAACTGATGGACATCAAAATCTACAAAGGAAAAAGAGGGTAGTTCAACTAAACATAGACAATTTAATTTTATCTGTCTATTCTGAGGTTTATAATTCATTTATGTTATTTATGTATGCTATTCCTATGGGGGTTGGATTTATAACTAGAGTTCTCCAGATAATATATACCTAGTTCTTATCTTAATTTACAGTACTTTTTTTCAGATTTGCTAGCTCACTAAATGCAAGTAAAGATTCTCAAGAGCAAAATTCTCAACAGGAGATAGAATCTAGAATTGACCCAATATTTTACGGAGGTAATTAAAGAGTTACACTTACAAAAACTGTTAACTTGTAACTCCTTTGATAAACTTCAGTTAACTTAAACATTACCCCAGCCTGGTAGATGACCTTGGGCTAAAATTGATTAAGTTCACCTCTCTGGCTCCAGTAGAGAAATGGAATTTCCTCAAGATAAATCTTTTCTGTCAAATGCTCCACTTTGATGCCAGACAATTGCATGTCATAAAAAGGATCTACACATCTAAGATCACCCACCACAAAGGGATCCTCTCTGGATCTCACATACCCACAGGGCAAGGGCATCGCATTTTATATATTTAATAGGCTTCACATCAACTTCACAACAGAACCCCTTGCCACTATCATTCTCAGTTCGCCAAGAGCGGCTGAATCTTCCTTTTGCTCTCTGGCTCTTGGAAGAAAATCCTGCCTCTACTTCAAACCATCGTCCTGCATTTTTCGCTGGGTAACCCAGTTTGGAATCAGATCAAGAAAAGTCTTCTAACGGGCTTAAAATAGGTACAAACTAGTAACAATGTGCAAAATAAAGCTGTTTCCGTTTGCAAATGGAGATAAATCTTCCCGGCTTACACATTTGTGTTAAAAGTCGAAAAGACGCAGAGGTTGGAGAAAGCTGAGTGGTATATATTGCCCACCCAAAGTTGATATAGCACCTTCCTATTAGGTTTGTAATAAGTAAGACGCAATTGGGAAATGGACAAGAATTTCCGGTGATAGTTACCCCAATTTGTCTGTGTCTCACAATTACATTACACACAATGGGAATTGCTATTTTTCAAGCTAAAATTGAGAAACATTTACTTCCTGCAAAAGTTGAAATGCACGGACAGCAACAAGGGCTGAGAAAGGGTGGAGACTTGCACAGGGGAGGGGTAGGAGAAAAACTGTGTTATCCATGTAAGGGCAGGAGAAAATCCCCTTTGTCCAATGTTGCACATTTGGTTTTAATCAAGCTCTGCTTCTGAGCTGAGGATGTGGGGGGGAGGAGAGGAGAGAGAGGGAGGAATCCCACGCTTTAAGCCAGCTTCACTGTCTCCTTTCTGAGCCACCTCCCAAAAATGCAGCCCACCCTTCCTTTTCCCTCCTGCAAATCCTGAAGCAAGGATTTCCTTTCCTGTCAGCTCCAAAGTCAGAAATGTCTCCAAGCAGCTCCTTTCACTAGGCTGCAAGTGATAGGTAGGGTAGCCTTGTCCTCTCTGTGTATGGCAAGAAGAAAAGGAGAGCGAGAGCAGAAAAGGAGAGAGAGAGAGAGAGAGAGAGAGAGAGAGAGAGAGAGAGAGAGAGAGAGAGAGAGAGAGAGAGAGAGAGAGAGAGAGAGAGAGAGAGAGAGAGAGAGAGAGAGAGAGAGAGAGAGAGAGAGAGATTGATTTTTGAAAATAAATTTTAAAATGGCTTTTAATTGCCTGTTAGCATTCACTATATGGAAACTGTGTAACTGTAGAGGATATTTTGCAAGAGGCCGGAAGATTGTCCTATCCTACCCAGGCACACACAGCCATACTGCTTCCCTGGGGACTACAAGGGGGAAATGGGTGACAGAACAGCGGATTTTGCAAAGCCAGGCTAACCTACAAGCTGCTGTTTTGCACACAGTCATCTCAAGAGGAAGAAACTGCTAGGCAATGTCGGTTTTTTTCAGGTGACAGAAAAACAAATTGCCTGAATGAATCCTGCTATCTTTTCCCTATCTTTGCACTAAGAAAATGAGGGTAGGATTTATCAATGTTCTTCAACAGGCTGCTTCTAACTATACAAATAGCTTTCTTGATAGCTTCAGACTTATAACCTTTGATCTGCAGCCTGCAATGGAGCGGTCTAGAATAAATAGACTGTTTTCTATTTGACGCTACTGTGCATTTGAGTTGATTCATAACCTTAACATTTTTTTACAGGCACACTCTCTAACCAATACCAAAGGTAAAATTATATATACATCTCTCTCCACTCCTCTCCTGTAAAATGCATTTAAATTATTGTTTGTATCCCACCCTTCTTTTGCTGGTGTATGACTGTAATAAAGGTTTGATTTAATGCTGAAGGTAGAACAAGAACAAAATTCTACATGCAATTTTACTGCATTCGTTCTCTCACCCTGCAAAGTACATTCATGAAGGAACCTGCAGAAGCCAAGTTCATCAGTGACTTTAAGGCTGCCTCAGAACATCATAACAGGAGCAGAATTTAAAGGAAAATATAGCTGCTATCTGAACAATAATGGATAAACAACTAATCAAGGAACATCTTCATGTAATGTTACAAACAGTCTGGAGGACAGAGAGAAAAAGAGAGATTGAAATTCGCATTTACTAGTAGTAATGCTGACAGTTATTGAGAAAATATTCAGCCACCGTGCACTGGTGCAAAAAACCTTGAGCGGGCAACGCCCAGGGTGTAGGAATACTTCTTACACACTGCAGGATACAATTGAAGCGTTGTTTCAAGTACAGAAAACTCTTGAGAGGCAGAATCATAGAGGAGGTGGTTCCTGTTTCCTGTTCCCTAACCCCCCCCCCCCAGAATTATGCCCACAGAAGCAGAAGAAATGGAAAAGAGCAGAACTCACTGGATAAAATGAGAGTTGAAAAGTAACACTGGGTGATGAGTAGAGGTGATTCAGAATATAGGTAATCCTAGCCCTGCAACCATAACTGAGCCCAGAGTTACAGTAGTAATTTGTGTTGTTCATTAGTGACCACACCCAATTTTACTATCTTTTTTTGCACGGTCATTAAGCAGCAGTTATTAAGCAAATGGAATAGCCATCAAACCCATTATACCCAGTGGGGTTTTTGTTGTTGTTGTTGTTATTGGAAACCAGAATTAAATGCTGGTTTCCAGCCAAAAAAACAAAACAAAACACCAGAAATTGCAGAACACTGCAGACAGACATGGATGCTACCAAAATGTGATCAATTGATCACAGGGTGGGAGTGGAAGATTGCTTGGCTTGTAATTGCTTGGCTTGTAATCTGGGGAGATCTGTCTTAACTTTGAATGGTCACTAAGTAATCAATATTAAATCGAGGACTTCCTGTATCTAAAAGCTAGTGAAGCCTCTATCCTTGCATCTCTCTAGATCAGTGTGTCAAAGCAAGAACATCCAATGCTAACACACAGTGTTTCTCAAAATTATCAACATGAAAATGTGTGATATGATGGCTGGGAAATTCTGGGAGTTAAGTTCACACATCTTAAAATTCCTAAGGTTGTGATACCAAGGGGTCACTCCTTTCTTTTACACGAACTGTTGCTTTGTAGGTTAAACTATAGAATATATTTTACAAATTAAACAGATTAAACAGATTTCAGTTGCAGTAGCCAAGAAATAGCTGTTATTTATTATTATTTACTGTCAAAGCCCAAGGGATTTCTTATCTATCCTTAAAGAAACATAATTTCTCAGTTTTCAAAGCATGGCATTTAGATTTTTAAAGGTTATTTTTCTGTACATATGACTGTATCAGGAGAATTAATGTTTTGGAAAATCTGTTGAAAAATCTATTAGTTTTGCCCCATGGAATGGAATGTTGCTGGTGCATGTTTGCGTCCTCAACTTAAGACCACAACTGAGACCCAAAATTTCAACTGCTAGACAAGGCAGAGAATCACACCCGATTTTACTTTTTTGGTCACAATTGTTAAACTAATTACTTTGCATGTCAGAAACCAGCTGGGACAGTCACAAATGGCGACAACATGACTTTGAGATGCTGCAATCGTTGGAAATACATGCCAGTTGCCAAGCACCCCAATTTTGATCATGTGACTGTGGGGATGCTGCAGCGTTGTATAGCAATGTTGTAAGTGGAAGAACTAATTATCAGTCTCTTTTTTAATGTTGTGGTAATTTTGAATGGTTGCTAAACAAATGGTTGTAAGTCAAGGCACCTGGCTAGAAACCAGGAGAGTGTGAGTTTTAGTTCCTCCCTTAGGAATGGAAGTTGGCTAATTGACTTTGAGCCAATCACTCTCTCTCAGCCCAACCTACCTCAAAAGGTTGTTGTTATGGAGAAAATAGGAGAAGGAAGGAGTATCATATACATTTTCCATCTTGAGTTATTTATAAAAATAATAAAGCTGGAATTTTTTAAAAAAAATATTTTAAAAAAGCATCATCATGCTTTAGTAGTGCAAGATTTTTCAAACTTTTTTCTTCCCAATCCAAGATTCCGTGATAACTTGATGGAGCTCCAGAAGAAATTAAGAGGAAAATAAGTTCACTCACTCAATCACAGTCTATTTTCTGTCACAAAAGCTTTGCCTCTTGATTGAAGA
Organism: Bothrops alternatus; assembly: GCA_034064705.1. Classification (NCBI taxonomy): domain Eukaryota; kingdom Metazoa; phylum Chordata; class Lepidosauria; order Squamata; family Viperidae; genus Bothrops; species Bothrops alternatus. Next base: position 861,490 of record JARGCV010000126.1, on the reverse strand, counting down.
ATACCAGGGGGAAAAAATCTTAACAAACAAAGCCTGGAAATCTTTGAAATTTTCTGCCTTAGTGGGTAACAGAAAGGCTACCAAACTGGGCTGCAAAACTCTGAAAGACCAACAGATGGCAGCAAAGAAATCTAGAAAATGTAACTGTTGGCTGCCATCTAATGGTTGTTTGGATTTTTGCAGCCTAGATCTAATAGTCTTAGTCCTGTAGTTATGTAGTAATCATATTGCAGTACCAACTAGGAAAGTGGGGATGAATTAAAAAAAGAAACAATGCTTATCAGCCGAAAGTGTTATTATATTATAAACAACTAACAACAGCATAGAGCAGGGAGGAGAAATCTTTAAAGTACAGATTTCTGTTTTCTGGACTTTTGTCATAATACTACCAAAAATAGGCTAAGGGTAACTTAGGCAAAAATATGCATTCTGCAAAAATAAGATCTTTTTTAAAAAATACACATAGTGATTCCTACTATCAAGCATCTTGTGAACTGGGAGCATTCACAATGAAGTACATGACATAAACTTATGGATGTCAGTCATGTCACACATAGATACATCCCCTTAGTAAAATACCTCTCTTCTCCTGACAGAAAAATGTATTCAACAATACAGCATGTCTCTGTGTTGCTGATACAAATACACATTTTGTTATTCCATAGTGTCCCATCTACTGTACAATTATCCTCTGCTCTCATTAAATACTGCCCAGATTGTGCTTTGCATTGTTAACATGCACAGCACTCAAGACAGCACTGTCTTAGATGAAGCTTCAGTCTTGATGTGGGCCACACCTAGGATCCATTGCAACATCCTTACCTCACCAGACTAGCCTTAGGAAATATTGACCTTATTGAATATTGAATTTCCTTATTTATTATTAATTTATTTATTATTTTGACTTATGGAGAAATCAGGCCTGGACTATCTTGAAATCTTTGCTCCCCCCCCCTTTTTTGTTTTTTGTTTTATAAACCAGGGGTGTTCAGCCTTGGCAACTTTCAAGACTTGTGGACTTCAACTCCCAGAATTCCCCTGGGATTAAACTTGTCAAGGTTGGACACCCCTGCTTATATACTTTGCTGCTCATTTGTTCCATTAAAACAGTCTGTTACACACACACTTCCCTGGAACAACACACCCGATTGTCAAAGCCACAATGGCAATGCATGCGTCTCCCCATTACAAGCAAAAAACAATACCTCTCTGGTTTTGCCTCCTGCTGCAAAATTAAATCAAGGGGCGGGCCCTTTTTTTTTTCTTTTTGCAAAAGGGAAAAATCCGGAATGGGGCACCCTGAGACGGCAACTTCCCCCAATGCCCTCGAAAAGCAGCCCTGCAAAAAGGCCGCGTGTGTGTGTGGGGGGCGCACCTCATTTCCTCAGAAACACTCAGCAATCCCCCCCCCATTTCTAGCCTAAATATTCTCCCCCAGCCCAATTTGGCTTTAATTCTTTAAATTTCCCCTCAGAAAGCAGGAAACTCAGGCCACACCGAGCGGGTGGCTTTAAACTCTGGACGCCCCTCAGTTGCACACATTGGGGGTTTTTTCTTTCTTTCTTTCTCCCCTTTTAAGAGCCCCGCCCCGCGGCTGCCTGACCTCCTTCTGAACTCCCCCCGTCCCCCCCCCAGCCCCGCTGTTCTTCTCCCAGAGCCCCTGTCTTACTTCCAAGGCGGGCGGGCGGACGGAGAGTCTGCACAGAGGGAGCCTCCTCGCGCGGGGCGAGGCGAGCTAGCAAAAGATGCTCCTCGTCGGACCGACAAGACGAGAAGCGCCCGGGTTGGGTGGGTCGAGGCGGGAGGGCAAGTTGGGTGTGCCGCTAAAACGCCGAAGAAGGAGGAGGGGAAGAAGGGTGGGCCGTGGGCGGACGGAGAGGAGAGCTGAGGGGGTCGGCAGGAGCTCTGTTTGTGGCTGTTGCTGCTGGCGACAGGGAGCAATAAGCGTGACGCCAGCGGACCCACCCGAGAAGCAGCTTGGCTGGAGCCGAGCAGTGCCCACGTGTCTTTTGCACGGCGCTCCAAGTTGCCCTCCAGTTCACCGGTTGCTCTGTGTCTCTCGGAGTTGGGAAACCCCAGCTTACCAAATGTGGATGGCTCAGAGAGGGGCCCCCGCTGTTCCCTGGGCTTCATGGTTTTGAACGGGCGGAGAGGGGAGTTCCTGGAATCCACCGCCGCATCTTGAAGCAGTGCGTTCCGTTGGCGGGTTGGGAATAGAGTTAGTCCTCGACTTACAACAGTTTATTTAGTGACCGTTCGCAGTTGTAATCGACTTATGAGATGGAAAAGAATGCTTAAGCTGTTATTTAGTCTGAACTTTTGAATAATATGATTTTTTATAATTACCCTGCGACTGCTCATTTGTGTTAGGCCTTGCAAGGGAGCAGAAAGATGACTCTTACTGAATGGTGATGTGTTGTTGGTTTTTTTTTTCCAAAAGTGGCAATGTGTGTATTGGGGAATTCTGGGAGTTGAAGTCCACACATCTTAAAATTGTCAAATTTAAAAAGCATTGGTTTAATGTGTTATGTGACAGCAGGGTTTCTCCATAATTTACCTGTGGAGTTTATGACACAAGGGATACACGTAGTCAATGACTTACAACTGTTCATTTTGTGACCAAAGTTGCATCCATTTTAAAGAATGTGACTTACAGGTCCTTGCACTTACAACCAGTCACATGATCAAAATTTGGGTGCTTGGCAACCAGGATGTGCTTACGACAGGTGCAATGTCCCAGGTCATATCATCTCCATGTGTGACCTTCCCAGCCGACTTCCAACAAGCAGAGTTAATAGAAGCTAGATTTGCTTAATGACTGTGTGATTCACTTAACAACTGCAGTGATTCACTTAACAAGGTCATAAAGTCATACGTGACTCACTTAACAACTGTTTTGCTTAGCAAGAGGAATTCTGTTCCAATTGTAGTCATAATTCGAGGACTATCTATAGTTGAATGAAACATATGAAGGACAGTTGCAAGGATTGTGTATATCTAGTGAAGAGAAGGACGAGGGGCGACATGACAGCAGTGTTCCAATATCTGATGACTGCCACAAAGAAGAGGGAGTCAAGCTATTCTCCAAAGCACCTGAAGGCAGGACAAGAAGCAATGGATGGAAACTGATCAAGGAGAGAAGCAACCTGGAATTAAGGAGAAACTTCCTAACAGGGGGGACAATTAACCAATAAATCAGGCTTGCCTTCAGAAGTTGTGGTTGCTCCATCACTGGAGGCTTTTGAGAAGAGACTGTGGTATAGGGTCTCCTGCTTGAGCAGGGGGTTGGCTAGAAGACCTCCAAGGCCCCTTCCATCTCTGTTATTCTGAATCTGAATTACCCTGGCTCTGTACTTCATTCTGCTACAGCTTTTAAAAGACCTTTTCTGTTTGCCTGCTTACATCACATTTTGTATTGCTTTTAAAAAGAAACCAAAAAGGGGAAGAGACAATAATTGTGAATAGCCCCTCTGTTCTTTAGAAAGGAGGAACTTCCAGGGAAGATGCTTTGATTACAATTGACCCAGCCTGTAACTGGGCATGCTGGAGAAATCTCACCATGGTTTCTCTCTAACCTTAGTCTTTCTCTGTTTCTCAGCAAGGAAAACAGCACAGAGACAAAAAGAGCAAGTCATTTGTTATAAAGACCAAAGCTGAGGAAAGTGTTGTAAATATCAGCCAAAATGATCAAAGGGAGAAGGATGGAGCAAAGGGAAAAAAAGGGTAAAAAGAGCTTTTGATTTAAGGTGAAAGAAGGCATTGTTGAAGTTAATGAAGTTATAAATACACAGAACTTTTACTTACCTGTACTAAAAAAATATATGAGACGTTTGGTTACCCGGTGGCATTAGCAGACAGCGGTTTGGAATGAACAACAACAAAAAAAGACTTACAGTTAGTCCTCGACTTAACAAGCATTCAAAATTGAGAAAAGTGACTTTCAATGGGTTCTCAACGTTTATGGCTGCTGCAGCAACCCCATGGTCACATGATCAAATTCAGGCACTTGGCAACTGGCATGTACTTACGATGGCTGCAAAATCTTGGGGTCATGTGATCACCATTCAGGAGCTGCCCAGAGAGCTTCTGACAAGGTAAGTCAATGGGGAGAAGCTGGATTTGATTAATCATCATGTGAGTCATTTAATAACTGTAGTGATTCACTTAAGTAGAGGGGTCTTCAAACTTGGCCCTTTTATGACTTGTGGACTTCAACTCCCAGAATTCCTCAGCCAGCATAGCATAGCACTTAAACATGGCAAAAAAGGTCGTGGAATTGGGTGTGACTTACTTAACAACCACCTTGCTTAGAACAGAAATACTGGTCCCAATTGTGGTCATATGTTGAGATTGTATTGAAGTAACTTGGGGAACTTCCTGCCACAGGAGCATATGCTTTTAAAGAGGGGTTAAACTAATTCAGGGAGGGCAGATCTATTTCTAGCTGCTGGTTGCAGTACTAACAGGAATGTCCCCAGAGGGAGTTAAAAATAGTGAGAAGGACTGCCAAACTGCACAACTGAAGCCAGATTTCCTCCTTGTGGTCATTGTACATGCAACAGCAGAAAAGGATCAGGCTATAATTGTGTGGTTGTGGATACCATCTTGACTTTTCTGACCCTCCCTGTAACATCCCCGAGTACCATACAAAGCTTCCAAATTTGGGAGCAGTGAATTTATTTACATTTTTATGTCTCCTATTAGTACAGGGTTTCCCAACCTTGGCAACTTTAAAGTGCATGGACTTCAATTCACAGGATTCCACAGCCAGCCATGCAAGCTGGGGAATTCTGGGAGATGAAGTCCATCATGCATTTTAAAGTTGCCAAGGTTGGGAAATCCTTTATTAACTGTGTTCAGAATTCAGAATAACAGGCCTGGAAAGGGTGTTAGAGGTTTTCTTGTCCAACCTGCTGTCTTAGTAGAAGCTCAAGGATGCATATCGCCCCTTGGATCAGTAGAATACTACACCCACCTGATATATATTCACACTGATGGTCTCTGCCTAGCCTCTGTTGTGCCTGTTTGAAACCTAGGCAATACCCAAATGGAGGACAGGCTAACCAATTCTGTTTGATCTGAAGCTGCTCTCATATGGAAGAGAAATCAGGAGAAAATACAACTTTAACATCAATACAGCTAAAAAATATCAAAGATGTCTTGCTCCTGGTATGGGAACGTGAAGATGGCAACATCAAAAGGACATGTCTGAAACAAGGTATTCTGGGAGTTGAAATCCCTTGGTCTAGTATATTTTGATCCAAATCTGACAGAAGAAGTTCTTGGTTCTGTTTAATGGAGGCTGGTCTGAGAACCTAGGAATTTTACTCAACTATAATTTTCCTGGCTTTCTAAACCACTGCCTTGATTTCCTTGTTCCAATCGAACACAATGTTCTCCTCCCAATTGTGCATTTTGTCATTCTAACTCCACAGCTTACTTTTTCCAAAAAGTAAGAATGCGGCTGACACCTTGTGGCTAATAAACAGTCCTACAAGAAGGCTTGACCTCTTTCCACAATTGGTCAAAATTGCTCTTAATAAAAATGAGTCATTTTCAAGAGATCCTTGGCGCTTGGAGACACTGCTTTGTATTTAGACTGGCAGTAAAACTGAAATGGACTGGATTAAGCTAGTTAGGTGAACTCAGACATTATGTGAGTATCATGGCTTGGTGTGGTGGATAAACTTTGCCAACAAGATATGGCTCTCTAAATCATAATGTATTTGTCATGTTGTACAAATGCACACTATGAATCAGATTGTGGTTTAGACATTTCTTTTTAACCATACAGCAATCTGCAATTATAACTCTTGTTTACCGTTCCTTTATGCAGCCTGATAGTGAGAGCTTTGTGGGCAGTATATAAAAACTGTAGAAAAGCACAACTATAAAAACAATCAAAACAATAGCATCTGTATGGAAAAGAGCACTAGTTGTAAAATAAAAACCAGGATCAGCTGCAGTTATTTTATGTTGTAATTACAGCATAAAATCACAGTACGGGGCAATAAAATAGTTAAGTTGGAAAAGCCAGAATGGTTCTTAAAATGATAGAAAAATAAAAAGGTCTTTGCCTGAAATTTAAGAGACCATAGTATGGATGCAAGGCAAAATTATTTGGAGTTGGTGCTGCACAAATGGAACACCATCACTACCAAGGCTCTATCTCAGCAGTCACCTACTTTTGTCTTGCCAGGAACAGATACCTGGGAAACACTTTAAAGTTCATAAAACTGAGCAACACTGCTTTTGAAGATGAGACCCTTACAATAGGATGAAAACCAATTGACAAATAAATCCACTGCTGAACAGAACCTGTGCCTTTTGTGGATTAAGGTGCTGATTAACTCTCACCCAGTGCATTACTCCAGCCAGCTTTAGATCAGGATGCTGACTTTTTCACGTGTATGTAAGTTAAATTGGATACTGTTGTCCACTTATTTCATGAAGAGGCCAGTTTGTCTTAATCTTAATCTAGTGTGGCTTCCAAACAGGACTAAAAAAGCAGTTAGTTCTCTGGGGGAAAAAACACCAGATACACAAAATTATATGTCAAAAAATTCAAGATAGTGGCCACAATCATGCCATCAGGTAAGGATCATAATTTTTTTAACACAACCCTGCCCCTGTCCAGACATCCAAATAGTTGCAAAACAAACTCTTTCTTCTTCAAGAAATAGTTCCTTTCCAACATTATTGGCCTACATCTATAGATTTGGTTTAAAATAACCAAGAAATATGAAGGAGTCCTCTCCAAGTTGCACAGATATGAAAGAAACAAAGAGAAGCAAATTACATCCAATCTTGCTTTGCTTGTTTTCTAAGAATGCTGCATCTTTCAAGCAGTGATATGCCAAACTCACCAGATGAGACATGGCACCTCCTCCAGACTGGGAAGGCCTCCATAAGAGAAGCAAAGTTGACCCTTTTCAGAAGAGTCAGTTAAGCAAATGAAACGGAGTCACGAGATGTGTTGGGTTTTGGAGTGAAAGTCAAGTCACAGGTTTGGTTAGCGAAAGATTTTGACTATAGCAATCTCCAAGAATCAGATACAATTGAATGGAAGACCAAATAGTTTGGATTAACCACCACAATCAACTCTCAGTGCTTTAGTTATAGCAATGAAAATTATTGTTGGTAGTAGTATTATGGTTTTTGTATGTCCTTAAAAAGTTAAATAGCATAATACTCTAGGCATGTTACTTCTTGGGATAAAATGAGCTTTGTGGCTGACCCTATTTTCCCAACAATGGGACTTTAGATACTACAGGTTGAGAACACTGTTAGATGCGTAGGGTTTGTGTGTATATAAATAATGTCAGTTGCGTAATTTAGTGCATATTATTTAATCCTTTGCTTGCTCGTTACATTTACATCCCCTGGGTTTACCACTGTTAATGCTTAACTATGTCAATATTATGTGAACATGCTCATGTGTTCATACAACATGCTAGATTAGGCTAAATGGCATTAGGTAATTTATGGTTGTATTATGGCAAATCAATCATTGCTTTAGTGTATTGTGAGAAGCTAGCTCAGGGGTAGGCAACCTTGGCTCTTTTATGACTCGTGGACTTCAACTCCCAGAATTCCTGAGCCAGCCATGCTGGCTCAGGAATTCTGGGAGTTGAAGTCCACGAGTCATAAAAGAGCCAAGGTTGCCTACCCCTGAGCTAGATTATTATACTGTTAGATAGTTTTCTTGTTGGGTCACGGTGTATTATGTAAACACTACAATTATGTTTTGTTAATCAGGGCTAAAGGCCTAGCACATTATATGAACCCAAACTCAGTGCTATGGCAGAGCTATTCTTCAAATTAACATTTTTCCATAGGGGATGCTTAAACTTTGGTTCTTCGTTGCAAATTAGTTGCAGGGGTTAGCATCAGGCTCCTAATTTGGATGAGCAGGAAATTACCTCCCGAAAGACCAGCAAATGCTCCAACAAAACCATCAAAAACAAACCAGTGTTGTCAATTAAACCTTTTAATCATCCACTTTCGATTTACACTGATCATCAAAAAAACCACGATAGTCTTTTTCACTTGCCACAGGACTGTGCATGTGTCAGCCCATCTGGGACCAGTCTCCACTTCTCCACCCATCCCAAACACAGATATACACACATCACCCCTGTATTCCACACCCACAGGAATGGCAGAATTGAAAGCACCTATCTTCCTTCAGTGAAACTATCTGATTTTTTTTTCATGATGATCATCTTTGAGAGAGGAACTGCTTACCTAAGATACATTTCTGGGACTCTGCCAAGAGGCCTGGAATAGAGGCCCTGTAGGGGAAAATCATTTGGGAGTTGGGGGAACAGCTTTAAGTGGTTTTAGCTTTGTTGAAATAATGGGGGATCTTTTTTTAAAAAAAAAAATACTTCTTCCAAAAAGGGGGCTTAAAGAGAATGAAAAAAATAACTATTAGGAAGAAACTTCTCCTTTGACACACACCTCGATTACTGCAGTTTTCGTGTATTTTTCAATTTACTTTGGGGAAAAAAACTTTTGCATATGCCACTTACAGAGCTCTAACTGGCAGTTGTAAATGGGAACTTTGTGTGGGACTGATACAGCCTCGTATTATTAGATGATCATGTGGTGAAAACCACACTCTGAGGAACATGCTAGGTTTTTTTTTTTTTAAAGAAACACCAGTTCAAGATGTGGCTAAGTGCTTTAAATAAACCCAATTCCTGCTCAGATACATCAAAAGACACAATATATCCCTTGTGGGCCTCAAACACTCTGACAGCTAAGGAGACAAACGGTGGAAGGAACTGTTGTTGATACAAAACACTGCTGGGGGAATAAAGCAAATTTGGTCACTTGTTTCCAAAAAGGATCTTATTTTAGAAGCTGGAAATTCTTGCTTCCTTCACCGGAATGGTGGCAAAGAAAAAAAACCACTGCTATATAGGCCAAAATGTTGCAATTGCGTTCTCTCTTTGCACAAGAATGTGGAGTCAAAGGCATACTGTATAAACAAACAGGCAGCACGGAAGCAAACAAGTTTGGATGACAGCTATGAATTATGTACCACTGACACAATACATCTATCCTGATCACATGAGCAGCCCAGAAAAGGAACAATTCACCAGAAGGAGGAAGGTTTTCCATGCTCGACAGCAGAGTGAAGACTCCTGCAGGATGAAGGCTACACTCAGCCACATCAACCTTTTCCAGACATGAGAAAGGATGCGGCAGAGGGCAACGGTGTAAAGAAAAATGTTTCAGGAACCACACTTGGAATGCAAACCTGCCTCGAGTTTTCTTCTTTGGTTGGCACAGCCCAGCCTGCAGTTAGATTCCTATTCACGTCTGGAGGCCTGAGGTTATTTCTTGTCTGTGCTAGTCCCAGGATACAGTCACTGAACTCCGCATTACGTGCTTTTCTTTAGAGAAAGTGCTGCTGCCTTGCTTTGGATCTGGAGGAGAGAGAAATCCATTCTATTATGGTTCAAGTAAAAAAACATATTTGTATTGGTTGGGGAAAGGTGATTTTCATCTATTTTGGACTAGTGTGAAAGACCACTGACTTTCCGAGTTGCAAAAAAAATAATTCTTGACAACTATTAGATAATAACACAGAGAAAGCTAACTGCTGCCTTCCAGATGTTTGCAACCCAGATTCGGTAGTCCCAATACTATTGCCAAGATACACATCTCTGCTGAGAGGTGGGAGAGGAGGCTGCTCAAAGATGCTTCGGCAGGAGAGTTGCTGCAGCCCCTTATGCTCTGCAGTGTTCCAGAGGACACCTTGAAGTGCAAAGGCTCCCCAGCACTCACCCTCTCTTTTCTGAAACCAGGCTCCCTGGGGCCAGCAGAAGTATGGATTTGTTGTTGGAAGGATTACGTGATGGCTGAGGAGTTTGGACAGTTGAGGTTAATCAACAAATACAAAGAAAGGAACTGAAGACAGAACGTATGACCTACTTTCAAGAACTGAGGCACCAATTCCCAAAAATGCATCTGTAGGAAAATGTTTCTACAACAGGGGTCGGAACCACTATAGAAAGCAAAATGTGGCCAACTGTAGGAAATCATCATTCATGAACAAGTTCCTTTTTGCACACACATGCATACTGCATAAAATAATCTATTTTATATAAATAGTGCACATTGACAAAACAAGTTTTAAAGCATCCCAGTGTGTTAATTTTCATCCCAATACAAACTTAGCTCGCTCTGTCTCTTGAACTCACCTCCTTTATTACTTTTTCTCTGAGCTCCTCGTGAGTTAAAGGTCTGTTGTCCTCTTCTTGTATTGGCTCATGGCCAAGTCTGCAAACCCCAAAGAATGATCTGATTAACATTGTCCTAAATACTACAAATCTGTCCTTTAAAAAAAAAATCCTGTTCTTGAGCTATTCTAAAATCTGATTGCTCCTATGAGATTAGAAGAATAAGGGAACATTGATTTCATATTCCTCCCAAGAGTTTGGTCTTCTATTTTTTCCTCTTTTTTAGTTTAACCCACAAAACGGATCCTGCTGTATTCTACTTTATGTAGAATTCCATGTAGACTAGAAAACAATTCAGAAACTGGAGCTTTTCCACAACTGCTATTCCTATTGGCCTTGACCTCTAAATACCAGGATCCAAGCATCAATAGCGCCTCTGCCACATCCCAGAGCAAATGTTGCAATATGGGAAATAATGTTCTCTGTTTTATAATTCACTTGTGACTTTAACTCTCATCAGAGAGTTTGAGCATTAAATGAAAATAATTTTATATCAGTGTATGTCTTTGTTTTACTGATTTTTTTTTATTTTACTGCTCCAGTTCTTGCTTTTTAAAAGTTTGCTTTGCGTCTTTTGCTGTGGATGTTTCCTGGCTTGAACGCATACACTACTTTTTCTATGCATTCTATTCTATGGAATCACAAATTTGGTACCTCTTAAAAAATAACTATATAAAATCCATTCTTTAAAATCCCATCAATCCTAGAGTTTAACTCAATCTTCAACCCCACCAAGCCAAAGTATGCAGGATACAGACCCCATATTTTATTAAGTCATAAAATACTTTGAATTTAGGTCAGGTTGTGTTAACTCTGTCAACAGTAGTTTTAAACCATGATTAATCACTTGGCATGTGGGACACATCTGGCCAACTGTGTTAACAAACCATACTTAAATGAACCACGGCTCAGTGCAGCCTTCCCCAACTGGGTATCTTTCAAATGCAGACAGCAAATCTCCATGAATGTAGTCATTTTTTTCTTTGTTTATTACTTCCCTGTGTCACTGTTTATACTGTAAATTTAGGACAAGGGCTTGTCCTTTGTTAAATGCCATGCATAAACCTAGGGCTATTAGTATAAAAATTAAAGTAATAACAACAGTGACATTGCAGGCAAATCCAATTAACTCACCATGGATCAAGGGTCTGTACCCCATCAAGTGCTACCTAAATATCCCCACCAGCAATCTTGCCAATAATGTGGGGTTCTGAGAGTTGTCTGTAATATCTGGAGAGTCAAAGATTCCTCATCCCTGATTTAGTCCAATTTCTTGCTCACGACAAGGAATTCAACGCTACAACTTCTCTATCAGATGGCTGCCCTGTGTGTCTAAAGATTTCTGATGAGGAAAAGCCCAGTAAATTAGTTCCAGCTGTCAACGCTGCTCTTAATGGAAGGAACATTCAGCATTCACCTGAAATTTATACAACCCAAGGCCCTTAACAATTCCAGGTTAGGGGACAATGCTACAACTTCTCTATCAGATGGCTGCCCTGTGTGTCTAAAGATTCCTGAAGAGGAAAAGCCCAGTAAATTAGTTCCAGCTGTCAACGCTGCTCTTAATGGAAGGAACATTCAGCATTCACCTGAAATTTATACAACCCAAGGCCCTTAACAATTCCAGGTTAGGGGACACCACTGCAAAAAATATGGTTCCCACGCCCCGCTCTGAATTTAATGTGGAAATGGGGACACACCAAATGGAGGTTTAGCCGAATATCTTTCTGGATTGTCTGGGTAATAACCAGCTCTCCTTACCCAGCTGTGGGTGGCCGAACAGTCATCGCTGCTGGCCGCAGCCCTGGTGTCTGCCCTAGAAGCAGCTGTGCTGTCTCCACAGTGTCATAGGGCTCGTCCTTGTCCTAAAAAGAGATCAAATTTAGAAGTAGGGAACAAAAGACCATTCTTTACCCTCACCTAAAGATTTAAATTAAAAGAGACCCACTAGGCTACATGTATTAATCTGCCAGAAATGAGCACTATGTGGCTCTTCAGATGTAACCGACTACTACAGCCATAGTGTCCTAATGGACAGTAAATAAAACATACGGGGAGCTGTAGTTCAGCAACATCTGAAGGACTGCAGGTTGCCCACAAGGTTATCCCATTCCAATACATCAACACTAAATGGGTTGCAGCTATTATTAAAAAAAATAAGTTTCTAATTTTTATATTTGCAGAAATATCACACACACACACACAATATCATAAACTATTTAAAAAAAACTGGGAATGAGTTAGGTAAAGCAAAACACTGAGAACTATACTGGATCTATGTAGACCTATGAGTACACGGGACCAAGCAGAGGTTATCCTATAGCAGGGCTGTCCAACCTTGGCAACTTTAAGACTTAGCCCCTCAATTCACAGAATATGGCTGGCTGAGGAATTCTGGGAGTTGAAGTCCACGAGTTTTAAAGTTGCCAGTTAGACACCCAGGTCCTATATAGCTTCAGTCACATATTTTTTCTGCAAATTCTAACTGGATTTTTATGCAATAAAACATCTTCCAGTTCCCATTATACCAATCTAAATTAGGTTGGGTAAGCTAGGAAAAGGAAGCTGAAAGTCACCTTTTCCTAACCTGGGGGTAAAAAAAAAATCCATGCAACACTTTGTCCACACAGAGAGAAATGAAAAATGACCCATCTCCAGTCTTGTTGCTGTCTGCATACCTCAGCCTTCTTGAAGGAATACATTGTGAGCAGCTTATTGACCTTCTGTTCAATTATGCTCAGGTAAATGGCAACGTTCTTATCCTGAGCAGTTGTTGTCCCGCCCAGCACTTTTTCCAGCGTGGAATGGTCACACTCCAGTTTCCAGAAGAGAGATTCAATTGCTTTGAGAGGGGGGGGGGAGAAAGAAAAGTGAATCCTGATGCTTGCCATTAATTGCCATGTCCTTCAGAAAGAAGCTAAGAGATCCTCTGCCTGCACCTAAATTAATCAGTGGCTCTGCACTGCACCTGGAGAGGGGGGAACCTACTTCCAACACTAATTTTCATGGGATAGACCAGTGGTGGCGAACCTATGTCACGAGTGCCAGAGGTGGCACTTAGAGCCCTCTCGGTGGGCACACGCGCCGTCACCCCAGTCCTAGGCCTTCAGCTGGGTTTTATAAAACCTTTTTGCTTTAGGCCTCCACTGCCGTGTGCAAAAAAAAAAAAAAAGGTTTAATCAATCAGTCAATTTCAACTTCTCGCGGGGGAAAAAAAGATCTTGCAAAGTTGGGATTGACTGAACTTTTTAGTCTCACCCAGTCTGCTGTTACCACCGCAGCCACACCCAGCCAATGGACCACACACACCCAATTGGCCACACCCAGCCAATGGGCCACACCCACCCGGCACCCGACGATCCATAAGTGGGTTTTGGGTTGCGGTTTGGGCACTCGGTCTCTAAAAGGTTCGCCATCACTGGGATAGACCTTGTCCGATCTTCTGTCTAGGATTTGCATGATGGATGGTGGGATAGTTGGTTTTCCAAGATAAAGGAAGACTGAAAAGAAGGGCAGCAAAAGAAGCGATACAATCTTTTTAAAGGCCCTCTTGTCTCCTGCTTAACGTACAAGCTGCATACGTGTGTGGTGTTGAAAAAAAGGCTTCTTTTATGCTGTCTGAAGGAACTGGCCATCAGAGCCACCAGGTAAGTCCAGGTTTTCATGTTTTGAGGGAAAACCCTCTCTTTTTGACACTATACCAGGGGTAGGCAACCTTGGCTCTTTTATGACTCGTGGACTTCAACTCCCAGAATTCCTGAGCCAGCCATGCTGAGGGGAAAGGGAGTTTTCCAAGCTGAGCCATGCTGGCTCAGGAATTCTGGGAGTTGAAGTCCATGAGTCATAAAAGAGCTAAGGTTGCCTACTCTTGCACTATACCTTTCAAATACCCAGCCTACTAACAAAGATGAGTTTATAACTGTGGCCTTTGGAAGTTGGACTAAATGCCCATTTCCATGGCCATATTATCTGGAGCCAGTGGGAATTTGTATCTACTTTGCCCGACTTTCTGCTCAAAGAAGGAAGTGTCTTTCTACCTCCAGGTTACCCCCCACCCCATACCATTTGAGCCATTCTCAGCAAGCAGTTTTTTCTGTTGATCAATGAACAATCAGCCAGTCGCAAACCAATTCTCTGAGCCTCTTATTATTATCCTCTTTTCCTTCTCATGGTAACCATCATTTTTTCCACCCTAATGCTAAAAAATATAATGTGACCAACTTTGAGGGACAAACATTTACTGGAAGGAGGAGATGCATTAAATGAAACCCCCATCTCAATATATTGGGTCGTGTCACACTGAATAATGTTGGCCTACTGCTTGTTTGGATCATACACATCGCCACAAACTCGCTGCTTTTGCTGTGAGGGTGCAGCAGCATCTGACGCAGAATATGGGAAGGGTAGCTAATCTAGTGCTAATTACTGTCAATGTGTGAACATCACCTTTGATGTCCATTAAGCTTCCTGGTTCTCCTGATATTCGCTGCCCATCATCATAGGTGGCTATAATTAAGCTTTTGGTTTTGAAGTCTCTGGGCTCCACATAAATCAATTTTAAAAAGTCAAGGAGAACAAGGGTGATAGGAGCCAGTCTGGGGTACCAGGGGAGGAGCTCTGGCACCAGTTTGGCTTCTGGTAACTTAACTGATGACCTGGAATTCCACAATTGGCTGATCAACAATCTCAAGAGGTACCACAGTCCCCCAAAATATTGCAACTCTTGAAGTAATTAAAAAAAAAAACCCCATAGCTTTCATGATGAGACAAGAACCAATGCCCAGCTGCAAAGCTCCAGAGGAAAACTTGCTCATTATTATCCAGATTTACTTAACCATTAGTAAGCAACTCCTTTTTCTCCCTTCATCGCTCACCGCTTTTAAGCTGTTCCCAAATCTTGAGGAACCTTTTCAGGCTCTGCTCAGCCTGATTGGCCTCTTTCACCGTCTCCTCCTGTTGAGCTTCAGTTTCATGGAGCTGCAACAATTGCTGGGCCTCCCTTTGACTGTTCCGCTTTTGAATCTCCTGGATCTCATGACAAAGCTGGAAAAGCCAAGTTAAAAGATGGAAGGAACTTCTTATTTTTTTTTACCAACTGCAGAGACATAGACTGTCAGGGATGAAAGGGGCCTGGGAGATCATTTGTTCCAGCCCTCTGCCTCGATCAGGAATCCATTAGGACAGTATCCCCATCAAAAGGCCATCTGGCCTCTGTTTAAATACCAAATTAGTCTCTTCCACTACTGAATATCTCTTACTATTAAGAAATATTATCTGATGTCCAGCTAAAATCTCTTTCTTATTTAAAATTATTTCTTTCTCAATTTCTAGAACAATTCAGAATAATTCTCCCCTTCCTTCTACATGATGGCTGTACAGAAGATGACTATCAGGTATCCCAGAGTTTTCTTTTATCCAGAGTAACCTCAACCATTGTTTCCAACCTTTCCTGTTGCTCTTTCCAAGGGTCTCACCATCTTTCATTCACATGTTCCAGTCTGACACTGTGCTTCCTAAAATATTCCAGGCCTGTTTGCAGAATAGAGGAATGACAAGTTCTCTTTTGTACTTTTGTTGAAACAGCCTAGGATGGCATTTGCTTTTTTTTGCAGCTACATCACACTATTGGCTCATGTTTGGCTTGTGATCTATCAAAACACCCAGACTGTTTTCACACGTACAACTGCCTATGTATTTGTTTCTTTGTTTAAAACTCCTCCCCACCATATTCATGTGCCTTTGATTTGTCCTATCTAAATGCAAGATTTTGCTTGGGCTGAAAAACAGCAAGATGAATTTCAATCAACTATCAACTTGTTAAAATCTTTCTAAATTCTGATATTGCCCTCATCTTTGTTATAGAGGCATGATAGCACAGTGGTTAGAAACCGGTATTGCAGGCCAATTCTGCCCACTGCCAGCAATTCGATCCTGACTCAGCCTTCCATCCTTGAGGTCAGTAAAATGAGGACCCAGATTTTGGGGGGCAATATGCTGATTCTGTAAACCACTTAGAGAGAGATGTAAAGCATTGTGAAGCGGCATATAAGTCTAAGAGCTCTTGCTATTGCTACCTCTACAAACCTGACAGGATACATTCATATGTATATATGCATTTATAAATTTCTGTTAATTCAAAGAGGAGTGGATAGCACTTCAGTTCAGTGGTTGGGAAAGTCCCAGAGGCAATCACCTCTAAAAAATACTGCCCTTCTTAAAAATAAAAAAAAGAGAAAGAAGAGGAGAGATCATCTTTTCTACTCACCTCATGAATTTCTTCCCATAGTCGGTCCTTCTGGCTGTTTTGCTCATTGACATAGTTGAACTGAGCAAAATTCCTTTCCCTATCTATAGAGAGAAGGACAAACATTATAGAAGCCAATGTGTTAATAATCAGGACCCAAATATCCATGGGGCACTGGAGGGAGAATGGCTCCCAAATGTCCCAGTCAATGGGCTCTTCCTCAGGCCAACCAACCTCAGTAGGCCGAGGCAGTGAATACTATCTAGTGCAGTGGTGGCGAACCTATGGCACGCATGCCAGAGGCGGCACTCAGAGCCCTCTCTGTGGGCACGCATGCCGTCACCCCAGTCCTACCTCCCCCCATGGCCCCCTCCTCACCAGCAGCCCCCTCGGAGGAGTGTCACCCTCAGGCGCAGCCCGCACAGAGCAGAGCAGCCAAGCACATGGCAGCTGGGCAGCAAGGACAAGACTCCACCCTCGTGCCGTGGCATGGAGATGATGCTGCTGGGTGCAGGTGGAGGGTGGGGCCGCCATGGTGCTGCAGGGCCACTGGGCAATCTACATCAGACCGTGGAGGCGGGTGGCCCTGCGAGGCGGGGGGTGGGTGGTCCGGAGCAGAGCGGACAGGGGAGGAGGAGGGAGTGGGCCAGGGGACGGGGCAGTTTTTGGGCACCCGGTCTCTAAAAGATTCGCCATCACTGATCCAGTGAAAAATGATCCCTGTTTTTTTTAAACTAGCTGCCATTCACATACATCACCTTTAGCAAATGTATCCAGAGCCATATTCAGATCTTTTGAGCCAGTGAGCTCCAGGAGTTTATCAAAGGCATTGCTGTAAGATTCAAGCAACTCTTCCTCACTGTCTTTCCGTCTCCGTTCTTCTTCTATTGAGAGAGAAAAAAATAAAAATAAAAGAAGCCCCAGTTCTTCTCTAATATTACATGTGCTAAATTTCCCCCAGAGTAACTCCCAACTCTGCAGTGCTCACAAACAGTTGAAACCTGTCCCTTCTAACCACTGAACATACAAAACATTTATGTTACCATTAGATTGTTCCATGAATACATTTTAATAACTTTTTTCCAAACTGAGTGCCAAACGTGGCTGCTGAGTGCTGTGCTAGAGATCTGAATTTGCTTTCATTCATATTTAATAGGGTCACTCCCAAATCACATCTGTAACAATTTCCACCTTCTGGCTTATTGAAAACTGCAATTAGATAACATCTGGAAGTCTCTCAGAGGGTGTGAGATGTGGACCACTGCATTACAGAAACCAAGTCATGAGGCTACGGGAAAGCAGACCACAGGAACCAAGCTATCCCCATCTAGAATCCCTGCAATTTATTAACAAGCAACAGCACCAAGCTGATCCAAAGGCCTTCCCAATTCATCAAACAATAGAACAGTGGTGGCGAACCTATGGCACGGGTGCCAGAGGCGGCACTCAGAGCCCTCTCTGTGGGCACACGTGCCGTCGCCCCAGTCCTAGGCCTTCAGCTGGGTTTTATAAAACCTTTTCACTTTAGGCCTCCGCCGTGTGCAAAAAAAAAAAGAAGGTTCAATCAATCAGTCAAATTCAACTTCTCGCGGGGAAAAAAAAGATCTTGCAAAGTTGGAATTGATTGATTGAATTTTTTAGTCCCACCCAGTCTGCCATTACCACCACAGCCACGCCCACCCAATGGGCCATACCTACTCAATTGGCCACACCCAACCAATGGGCCACACCCACTTGGCACCCGATGATGCCTAAGTGGGTTTTGGGTTGCAGTTTGGGCACTCGGTCTCTAAAAGGTTCGCCATCACTGCAATAGAACATTGATTTTAAACAACTCTTACATTGTTCCTAAGTACCATCTGTGAAGAGGCCTTTGCCCATTTCTTAGACAAACTTCTTCTAAGATCTACACAAGTGAATGAAGCCTGCTTCTTCTTTTCACTGCACTGTTTTTACCCACATGTGCATTTAAAAACAGACATCTAAACTTCTCTAAAATTTTCCTGACAACCAAATGAACTTCCTTTACAGCCTCCTGTACCAAAAAGTAATGGTCACATAACTATTTATGCATTGGTCCTTTTTATACATTTATTAATTTTAAAGTTTTATCTTTCAGCGCCCAATATATCCCCCTCGCCGCCGCCTTTGTGAGGTTGGCCCCAACCCTTCTGTCTTTTTGTAAGGGCCTGAAGACGTGACTGTGCCAGTTGGCTTGGAGCCCCAATGGGGGAACAATGCAATGGAAGTGGATGATTGAGTAACAACAGATCCCACTTCCCCCCACACACACACTCCATTAAAGCTCCATGTCCTTAGGTTGTAAGGTTTGATTTTAACATTTTATGTTTTAACTAAAATGTAATTGTAAGCCACCCGGAGTTACCCTATGATAAGATGAGCGGCCAATACATTTTTATAAATAAATAAATAAAATATTTTAATGCTTTTAACCTTTGAGCTTCCTTATACTGTTATTTATGGCATTGCAAGGTGCCCAAAGTCACTTGAGAGTGAGATGGACAGCCTATATATTTAATAAATAAATGAATGGCTTGCTTCAAGTAACTTAACAGGGACAGTTATCCAGAAGTCAGGCACAGAAAGTTGAATGCCAGAACCGCTCGCTTTTAAACCAAAGAATTCCTCCTGCTTCATAGCTTGCTTTCTATAGGTTCGGAGTCACCTTCCCCTGCTAAAGATGGAAGCCTGCAAGTCAATCATATACATAATCAATACTCACGTTTCTTTGCCTTGGCTCTCAGTGCTTCTTCAGTGAAGGTCCTTTCCTGCAGCTTGGTGTTGACAAATTCAGACATGCGCCGGTCATTCTCCAGGAAGCGCTCCAATTCTTTCATCTCAGATATGTACTGCTTTAAGTCCTTCTCTGCTTTGTCCCGCAGCTGGCCCAAACGGGTCTGAGCTTCATCCCTATATTTATCCCAAATAAGAAATAAGGGCAAGATTTCAGAGGTGGAGAGAACGAAGAATCCTGGTTCCTAACTTCTTTTCGTAAGGTCAGGGCAGAGACGATTCCCGTTTGCGAAGAAGCTGAAGGCATCCGTGGGCCAGAAAGCTTCATTCAACTTTAGCCCAGTAACCTTCTCGCAATGGACTGAGTGCAGGTTGAATCCCTGGTATGTCTAATTAAAAGAATTTCTGCTAAATTTGAATCCCAGCTTATCCAGCTTGGGATCTTCAGTTAGATCAATTGATAATATTCTTGGGGGGGGGAAGAAAAGAGATGAGGTTAGGGAAAGGAATCTCTAACGCCAATGAAGTAAACTTTATAAAGCAGACTGAACATTTACTTCACTAGTAGGTGGGACTCCAATCTCTCCCCCTTTTTTGCTCCTGCTTATTAGTGTCCGCCTTTCTTCCTTGAAATTTTGTTTTAGAATCATAGAATAACAGAGTTGGAAGGGCTCTTGGAGGTCTTCTAGTCCAACCCCCTGCTCAAGCAGGGAACCCTATACCATTCCAGACAAATGGTTGTCCAATCTCTTCTTAAAACTTCCAGTCATGCACCCACAACTTTGGGTCAAGCCGTTCCACCTATTAATTATTCTCATTGTCAGGAAACTTCTCATGAATTCTAGGATGCTTCTTTAATAATCTTTCATCCACCACTTCTTGTCCTGCTCTCAGATGCTTTGGAGAATAGGTTGGCCCCCCTCTTCTCTGTGACAACGCCTCAAGTATTGGAAGACTGCTATCATGTCACCCCTAGCCCTTCTCTTTGCTAGACTGGACATATCTGTTCCTGCAACCATTCATTGTACGGTTTGGCCTCTAGCCCCCTAATCATCTTTATTTCTCTTCTCTGCACTTTTTCTACAGCCTCAACATCTTTTTAAGTGGAACTCTTGAAAAGATAAGAAGCAAACAATGTAAAATCTGAACACTTCATTAAATAACAAAAAAGCAGGGAGAATAGCAGCTTCTCCCACCCAAAAAGAAAAGGCAATATAAATTTATAAATTAAATAATAAAAGGAGAGGGCCTCTGACCCATTACGGTGCACGAGTGTGAAAAAGACAGCAAGAACTAAACCTTACTTCTGCTCTATGTAGGACTGCTTGCATTTTTCCCTTGACACTAGAATTCTTCTCTTCTCGTTTTTGCCATAAACACATTGATCCTGTCACGAATCACAGTCTACAAGCACAGGCATCGGAAATAAGCTGTGGCAATGTCAAAGTGTGACGTGATGCCACTGCACATATAGCACAATTAAGTACTTGCATTTGGACATCTGAGGTGAATACACAAGTCATGCTATTTGTGTCAAGGGACGTGTGTCGTCACTGCCCACCTGCTGCAGATGCCCATGCTTGCTAAGCTTGTAGTTCTAACTCTTGGTTGGGAAAAACCTAACACTAGTTTAAAGTGTGCAAAATCAAATCCTCATTTTTATGCGCCATATACCTGCAAACTAAGTGACATGCTCTCAGCAGCTGAATCGAACTAGACTGTAAGCAGCTTTTAAGAACTCAGAATCCAGATTCCTAGCTTTTTCTACCGTATTACACTGTTGGCCTGTCTAAGTGTTCTGGGGTGGATTAGGAGAGGGATGGTAGAAAGCATCAAATGTGAGACTATACTTGGCTTCACTAATAATGCTGAGCCATGATCTGGTTATCCATGTTTACCAAATAAGCCACAACTAGCTTGATTCTAAACCAAAATCACAATTTACAAACTGTAATGGTTGTGTTTTACACATACATCCTATGTACACTCTGCCTCAGTTTCTAGTTCTTCTGTTTATGGAAGGGCAGGGAATCCAGCAGTATTGGACTTGAGAACACCAGAACGAGGGTAGATTTCATAATTTGGGAGATCAGGGTATGAGATGCAGACTGCACTGTTCATATCATCTTTAGCTAAACTCACAATGCAAGATCATCTTTATAGTATGGTTTGCATGTATGTAAAGAGAGCATAGAATTTCAGTGACCTCAAAGCAGACTGTTATTTTACATAATGTAAATGGCCACTTTTAGTATTAAAGAGAGAATATAAAAGGTTGAATTTTGCAGGAAGCATGGTTAGTAATTAAGAAACTGCCACAATGCATGGATAGAGAAGAGTACCCATGAAGAATATCAAGAAGCTTCAACTGGTGCAGAATGCAGTGGCATGGGCAATTGTATGTATCTCTAGATGAGTGTTTCTCAGCCTGGGCAGCTTGAAGATGTGTGGACTTCAACTCCCAGAATTCCCCAGCTACCATGGAGTTGAAGTCCACACATCTTCAAGTTGCCCAGGCTGAGAAACACTGCTGTAGGTGGACTCACGTTACACCTGTGCTCCGTGAGCTGTACTGGTTGTCAGTTTGCTTCCAAGTCCAATTCAAAGTGCTGTTTCTGATCTTTGAAGCCCTACATGGCATGGGGCCAGGGTTATCTGAGGGAGCACTTCTTCCGTACAACATCTACCCATCCCATAAGTTTGGGCAGGGCAAGCATTCTGCAGGTCCCATCCACAAAAGAATTCCATCTGACAGGACCTAGAAGATGAACCTTTCCTGCTAAGGCACCCATCTTTTGAAACATCTCCCTTCTGAGGTGAGGTTAGCCTCAACCCTTCTAGCCTTTCAGAAAAACCTCAAAAAGTGTTTTTTACAGCAAGACAGGTGATTCCCTGGTCATTGGGAGGCTGCACACTGGTTATATTGTATGTTAATGTCTTCACTCTTGTGGTCTTGTTTTATGTATTCTTACTGTTCTAAAATGTTTAATTCCTGGTTGTAATGTGCACCACTTAGGGTCATTTCAGATGAGATAGGCAGCCGTATCAATTGGACAAATAAAGTGAAAGTGACAGATAAAAGGGAAGGCAGCATGACATTTAAACAGCAATCACGAACTAGTGGAAGTATAAACACTTTGCAATATAAGACCACATCTAGATCCATGGACAAGCTCCCCACAATGACTTGAGCACTGCTTTCCTCTAACCTTGCATCATAAGCTGCAGAGGAGGTGCTGACCACGTTGACAATCGTTTTACGAGTATCCAGCAGTTCCTGAGACAAACACAGAAAGAAAATATTTGTTGCAACACAACCTTACCGCCTTCTGCCACATATACTTCTCTACGACCAGTGAAAGCGCACAGGGTCGGCCTCCTCCAGGTCCTGTCAACGAAACAATGTCGTCTGGCGGGCCCTAGGGGGAGGGCTTTCTCTGTTGTGGCGCCCACCCTCTGGAACCAACTGCCTCCTGAAGTCCGTGTTTCTCCAACTCTCCCGGCCTTCCGGAAAAACCTAAAGACTCATCTTTGCCGGCAGGCCTGGGGATGATTGTGGTTGATTGATGTATTGAATGTGTGTTTATTGGTTTTTAGATATTCTGTTTGGGTTTTTTATATTGTATTTTTTGTTATTTATATGTTGTTAGCCGCTCCGAGTCCCCTGGAGAGGAGCGGCATACAAACCCAAATAAAATAAATAAATAAATAAATAAATTCTGCACAAAAGCTCCATGTCCTTTTTGAAGCCCAGCCCATTCTCTCCAAAACATCCTCATGTTCAACTTAGCAATAGGTCTATTTACACATTTTTCTTCCTAATTCTCTTCTTCCTAAACTCTGATCAACCTCAAGAATGAAATTGGGCTTAATGATTATTCTTTAGGGCAAGGGTGTCAAATTGCCAGTCCGCAGGCCGGATGCGTCACCAGGAAACCGTGCCCACCCCATTGCTGCCAATGGAGATAAAGCTCTGATATGTCGCGCGACGTCACGAGTGACATGTCTGCTTTAGGGTGTAATTCCACAAGCATAAAGTATCCTGTAAGTGTGTTCGGAAAATATGCAGTGGCATCAAAAGCTGAAGAACCTTCTACTTCTATGGAAAAAGTCAGGAAATCCATTTATCTTCAGCAGTGAAGTAATCTGAGGTTTCTTAATGTTTCCATTAACAAATAAAGTAAGGTAATCTTCACCATGTAATTTCATATGTATGCAACAGCTCACATTTAGGAAACTACAGAAATGGATGACCAAACAATGGTCAGCTTGGGCTTTTGACAGATTGGAATATTCTGGGCAACTTTTTTAACAGCAAATATATGCAGAACCCAATGTAATTTAAAGCATCAGAATTTCATTGTTAAATTATGTTCTCAGCTTTATAACCCAAAATAACTTTCCAAACTGCATTTTTTAAGCCCATGATTTTCTATTTGCCAATTAGGTACCTCAGTTTTAAAATACCGAAATAGCCAATCACACCTTTCCATTCTGGGCAAAAGTTCTTGCTAAGCAACTGAATCCCAGAATTCTCTAACAGAACCTCATTATCTTATAATGTGACTTCAGTCTTCCTTGAAATTCTGTTAGCAAAGAATCCCAACAAATTTAACAATTTTCTTTTAAATTTGCTTTACCTCCTCTAAATCTTTGTATTGCTGTTCAAAGTGATCATATCCAACTCGGAGAATGTCTAGATCCTCACGTAGTTGTGAATTCAAGACGAGCTGAGAACTGAATTCGGAGGAGATCTGGAAACAGAGAGCAGAATGAAGGAAGTTTTAGACCACCCACAACTTCTGGCACCAAATCTGGGTATCCCTGACTATTTTTACCTTATCTAGTTGGTTTTCTACTGTCTGAATCTTTCTTTGCAAATGGGCTCTCTGTTCCTGGATCAGGCTGTCACTGCCCACCATCTGCTTTCGGTCAGCCAAACGGTTCTCCCAGGTTTGGATCTACGTATTAACCACAAGAAAAGAAATTAGTTAATGGAAGTGAAATGCAGGTTATTTTCAGACCCAAGAAATTTAATATTTGGAGAAAATCATATTCTCTCAGCTCTTTTGCTCTAATGTTTGATCTTGGGCTCTAAATGCCAACTCCTGCTGCATTCTTCATCCCTATATTTAGTCTAAATTTTAAATTCATTTACTCCTGCACCAATTTCCAGTTTTCTTTATCTGGATGTGAAAGAGACATCTGCAAAAAAAAAAAAAAAGGCAGTATAGGTAGCTATGAACATACGACCATAATGAAGCCTGCCCATTACAGTCTTCTGTCATGATGGTCATAAAACGGGTCAGTCTTGCAATCAATCCAATTTTACATTTTTTTGCAACAATTGTTAAGCATGGTTTGCTGAAAACCAGAAGTGCAGATTTTCAGCAAAACCACTGTAAAGTGCAGTGACGTGAACACAGAATGCTGCAAACAGCCATAAATGTGGCCATGTTGCCAAGTGCCCAAAGTTCGTTCATGTGATCAGGAAGGGGGCCTGACTTGTTGGAACTTCAGCTCCAAGTCGTAAGTCCCTTTTTGGGTCAGCCTAACTTTGAACAGTCACTAAGCAACTGGTTGTAAATTGAGGACTACCTGTAATTGGTTTTCCCTAACGTATGAGGACATTAATTGCTAGAATTCTCAGCAATGTGACCAAAGGGCTGTGGGCATTTTAAGAACTGAAAACCCAATACATCAATTGGATGCTACGTAGCAGACAGCCATTTTACACATTTCCACACTGCCTCTTAAGACCTTGTATCAGGACATGCCTGTGTCTCTTGTTCTTTCATATCACAGCGACATCAACCTTCTAAGGTCCCAGAATCCCAGCTCTCCAACCTGCTGCTTCATCCCATTTTAGAAAAATAAGTCTTAAGTCTTATCCTATCTCTCTATACCTCCTGATCAAGCCGAGTTATCCGCTTTTTTTCTTTAATCATTTGTTCCTTCGCTGCATCTCGTTCAGTCAACAAGGATCGGAGAGTTTCACTTTGGGCTTTTTCTTTCTTCTGGTTGGCGTGGCCCTCAGCCACAGCCTGTTTGTATCGTAGATCTTCATTCTCTTTTTCCAGGCGCTTGACCTCAACCCTATCCAACAAAAATGAAGTGGGGATTTTCAGAGGGGGTAAAATAGCGCGGCGAGATGCAGCCAGGTGGGCAGGAACAGGAGGCTCATGGCTGTGATGATGGTGACTTTTGGTTGGGAGTGGTGGCAGCGCCAGTTTGGGAGAGTTTGTGGCACAGGGCAAGGAATGCTTAGAGAGCTATGAACTTGCAGCTGAAAATGTGAATGGGGAATGAAAAGTAAATGGAGATTCAGGTGTAATGTGCATTTAAAAGGCAGCCGGCACGGACAATCCACTCTAACATTTGCATTAGGAAATCTGTGAGCATAATTGTCTGAGGCAGATATGACTGTTGAGATGATAGGACTTGTCAATGTAAAATAAGCAGGGGGGATAAAAATACATGATTAAAGATGGAATAATTTATGAGTGCCTACATAGAAAACCAGGAAGGAACATTCTCCCGATAGTAGGCAAAATGAAGTAGTCTAAATAAAAAAAGGAAAGAAAGTATGAATTCTCTGGGAATACACTGGATTAGAGGGCTAAGATGAAGACGGATAAAATCCTGGATCAATACTGCACAATTCTGCAAGCAGGCATTATGGTAGACACCAATTATTCCTACAAAATGGATGGATATTAATACAGCATGGTGTGGGGTGAGCCTCATGGCCATGTGGCATTAAATAAAAGCAGCTCATATGCATTCACAATTGACAATTATACGTTGCTAAGAGCATAGCAGTTGTCATGTGCATCAGCATTATGTCAACATCTGGGTCAGCATATAAAAAAGGAAAGGGGAAGAGAGAAACTGGGTTTTTTTTTAATGTCTCAATTTTTAGTCTTCTCCGTGCAGTAAGCTAACATTGGAAATGAGAGCTCAAGAAATGGAAATCCAAGAATGCATGTGGAGGTGTCATCGCTAACCAAAAAAGATGAGGCTAAAAAAGTATGAAATTATGCAGGAGTGGAAAATAATAAGGTAAGAAATCAGCTAACCGGCTAAAATGTTCAAGGTTGGAAACAAACAACGTGGACATCTGAGGAAAGTTAAACTGTTTCTAATGCTACTTCTAACAATGACAGTTGAAACAGACTTTGCAGATTTTCTATAATTTCACAATATCTGTGGAGATTCTCAGTTGTCCATGTCATGGTTGCCCCAAAGGTGCTTTCTTTCAAAAGGCAACTAGACTTTCTTTGTTTTTTTTTCCTTGAAGACATTTTGCTTCTCATCCAAGAAGCTTCATCAGTTCTGACTGAATGGTGGAGAATGGAAGGATTTATGTTCCTTGCAGTCATGTGGTCCTTACATGACTGCAAGGAATATAAATCCTTCCATCCTCCACCATTCAGTCAGAATTGATGAAGCTTCTTGGATGAGAAGCGAAACGTCTTCTAGAAACTCCAGCTGTTTTTTGAAAGATAGCATCTTTAT
Source organism: Bothrops alternatus (assembly GCA_034064705.1). NCBI lineage: Eukaryota > Metazoa > Chordata > Lepidosauria > Squamata > Viperidae > Bothrops > Bothrops alternatus. The sequence goes on along the minus strand of JARGCV010000126.1, from coordinate 834,721 downwards.
GTGTTTTGAAGTTGACACAACCCCCTGGCCAAAATAGCAGCTGAAGTTCAATGCCTCTGAAGTGTGGAGTAGACATAACAGATCATGAGCAGCCTCTTCCAAATCACCTTCATTTCTCTTACTTTGCCCCTAATATAAGATAAGGTCAATTAAACTATAATGGTTTAATTCTTGCATAAAATGAAAGGGAAAAGTAGCTTCTCCTCCCATCCTATGCATGCCAAACATTTCACAATCATTTTGAGAAATGAAGACCTGACGAACAATATTCGATTAAATACGTACATCTGTCTGCGGATGGTTTCACGAGACTCCAAGGCATAAGTATGGCGGTCACCTTCTAAAAGGCGGAACTGGCGTTGGAGCTTGGCCAATTCGCCTTCAGCTGGTGGAAGACAATATCGTGGGAAAGGCAGGTGGAAAGAAAGAAAAGTGATCAGAAAGACTGCCCAATACGGTAATTTTTTGCTGAGGTTCCCTCCCAATCTCTGAAGGGTGAAGTAGGAATTCTTCTAAAAGACCGGTTTATCACACCTGGAACAAAACACCTGGGGTAGGGATCACTGAGGTCAATAGTCCTACCATCAAAGGTGTTGCACTTCTCCAATAAAATCAAATTAACCAGGAACATTTACATAAATAAAATTATATTTTTATTTATCACAAGACATTTCATTTAAAAGAAATCAGTATCTGATGTGTCCAATGGAGGACTTTTTAACACAGAAGGAAGGGCAGGATTGAGAATCTTATCCCTATTTTGTCGTGTGGCCCTGTCCAAATAGATTGTGTTAGTTTGTGTAATGAGCAAAAGATACTTTATGATCTATGTATGCTTCTCTGCATAAACAGATGGCCAATATTAATTTTCTGAATCAAGCCAATTTTCAAGCTCCAGTCTTTGTGCCTAGACAAGACAGTGAGGGACCTATAGGTGGTCACCAATTATTTTTCTGTCTTTGCTAAATTTAACACACCGATATTACTTTATAAAAAGCACCTTTTAAGAACACAGAAAACTAAACATTTCCACTTAAATTCAATTTTGCCTCTGCCCAATCAATATATATCACTGTCTTATCACAATCCCCTTAACAGTCTTTAGACACCCTCTGACCTAGATTGTTCCCTGAAGTTTAACCAGTTGGCATCAAATCAGGACAGTTACTCTTGTTACTCATTTACCAGAATATTTTATTTTCCACAAATCTGTCAAGAATACCAAAAGCTGTATCATCTCACACATATCCATACGGAACCTAACCGTATGGGGGGGGGGGTCTGCTTTTCTCCAGGATGTTGTCTGAATTTCAGATCATATGCTATGGCAGGGGTGAGGAACTATGGTTTTTTTATGACCTGCGGACTTCAACTCCCAGAATTCCGGGGCTGTAACTTCTCCCCTCTGCTATGGGATCAAACTGAGAATACACAAACTTACTGTCTAAACAACATAATGCTTAGAAGCACTAAAGTAGCCACAGATATCTTGCTTGCTGACCTGGCGAGTCCCTCTGCCCCATATAATTTGCTTTTCCAGAAAGATCTCGTTAAAAATGTAGATGAGAAGTTGGCTTGTTGAAAAGCATTGTCTTTATTTAGAAGAATGTATCAAGGTCCCATAGGGTTTGTTTGAAAATAAAAATGGTGGTGCTTCTTCTGAACATGTGAAATACTTGCCTAGAAAAAGGGAATATGTTTTTATGCTCCTATTCTGAGCTGGACACGTGCTTTATTCCATCTCTCTGCCCATTTCTTTCTTGCTTTGGACAATTCTGAAGTCAAGGACAGGCAGACTTTCTTGCTCACTCACAGTTTAATGACTCACTCTCTGGTTCCTCTTACTACCAGTGACTCATGCCCCTGGCTATCCCCATATGCTAGCAAAGACTTTTGTGTTTCAGCCTGCTTTAATTTACTTCCAATTTCAAAACCAATATACAATAAGAGCTCTAGCTTAAAGACTAGCTCGCAAAATATACCAAGGCATGTGGAAAACAGCCATGGTGCCCTGGTTCTGTTTCTTTGGCCCCTTTATTATTGAATACAAAGAGCTTATTTCTTGCCTGCATTTTCAAAAGCTGGCTTCCTTAGCAGCATTTTAATCTGGCTTGAGGATGAGCTCCCAATCTCCTCCACTCAAAAATTAAGGGAATATTATCATTTGAGTTGATGGGGAGACATGCAAAGATTCTGTTACTTCTATTTTTGTTCCTCACCATATTTTGCATTATTGTTTGCTCAGCTCAGCGAGAAGCTCTTTTAGCTATGCACATCTGCACACTTTACAGCTTACATTTTCTCAACTTTTTTTTCTCCAAAGGTTTCACAGCTTTCCATGGCAGTACATCAACATTTCCAAAACAAAACCACAGCAACACCTCCAGTCAAATATCCCTTTATGAAACTGTCAAGCTATATTTGAAATGAAGATGGTATAGATATTTTATAACAGATTTAGACTGAGAAAAACTGCAGCACATAAAATAGACAATGAAATTCTGAGAAACCTTCAGTAAATCCAAATGTCAAAAATACACTTGCTCTTTTAAGTCCTTAGCTACTGCCTGCCAAATCTTTTGATCTACGGGGATAAAGAGCTTTCCAACAGGAAAGAAAAGCAGGGGGAACTTGAATTATTATGGCAGATTCTCCATTAGTGATTTAAAGTGACAGTTATCCAACTCTCGTGCCAAAATATTGTATTGTATTGTATTGTATTGTATTGTATTGCATTGCATTGCATTGCATTGCATTGCAGTGTAGTGTATTGAATTGCACTGCATTGCAATTATCAACTCAATGACAGCAGGGTACCAATAGAAGTTACTCTTAAATCACTGTTAAAGATATGACTTGCAAGAAGGATAAACAAAACTTTTGAATTACAGCCTGAAAGTAACTTTGGAACAACCGCTGCCCCAGTAAGCTAGGCAAAATTGGACCATACCTTCACCAAATCCAGATATTAGCTAACGGAATATAACTAACTATGGACATTTTTCAGTCAGCAAAAAATAAAGTATTAATGTCAATTATTAGAGGCCCAGTATAGGTCATCATTATCATAAAAACGAAATAGTGATTTAAATACATTTGATCTACTCCAGTGGATATTTAAGTTCCCAGAATAAACAAAAGGGGACCCCTAATGTGAACTGTAAAATAGCTTCTTGCTTTTCTATTTCAACACTTAAATCATATTACAGGCCTGTTTCAAAGGCTCCGATATCTCTAATCCCAGTGAAGAATCTGGCAGGGCAGATGGTTCCTACTGTAATAACTTCCTCTTCTCCCCTAAAAATTACCCATATCTTCTAGGTCTCCATCACCACCACCACAATATCCTCTTCTCTCTCTTGGGAATTACCTATGCCTTCTAGGTCCGCATCACTACCATCCGAACGAAAGCTCGAGGCAGATTTGAAGAATGGCATCTTCAGTTTCTACCTGCTGAGAGAAAGAGAGAATGAGAATTCAGAAACATTATATCACTTTCTGAAAATAATTGTTTCATAAAGGTAGCATGTGAAAAATGGCTAAAAGCCTCAAATTGCAATTAAGGAGCCCCAGATTCAAATCTGCTCAATCATAACATTTCCTGGGACTGGTTTTGCACATCATGCTGAGCCATCATGTGACACATCTGGCTTAGCATGTTGAATTAATTTACATAATACTGTTGTAAAACTGATTTATGACTTGGCATGTGGTACAAATCCAACCAATTTGTTTTCTCCAACAAACTGATTTACGCAAACCATGGAACTGTAGAATGTGCTTTAACCACAAGCCTGTTTTGTTCTTTTTGTTTAGGGACGAGCAAAGTGTAGTTTTGCAAACTGCTATTGGACTACAGCCCCTATGACTCCTTACTACCTAAGCCACTAAGAATTGTTGGTCTACAGCAGGGCTTCTCAACCTTGGCAATTTTAAGAAGTGTGGACTTCAACTCCCAGAATTCCCTGGTCAATCATGTTGAAGGAGGAAGAGCAGATTAAAATACAAATGACTATCATTTAAATGGTAATGATGAAACAACTTAATACCTTTCCCTTTAAAGTGATACTCCATAAAGGTGAGTATTTCAGCTATTCCTATAAAAGAAATCCTCATCAAATGTTCGCTTCTGATACTTAGTATAACTTAACTTGTACAATGTACTGAATATCATCTTCATCTTCTCAATTCAACATTTTTTTCTTCCATGGCCATCTCCCAAAATAGAGCTATAATGCTGAAATGCACAACTTGTAAATGTAGTCATTCCCTGATTATTTTGTGTCAGCTAAAAATTATATGTAATGGAACGGTTTACCAAAAGTATTGACATAAGCACCCTCTTCTTCCATGTTGACATTAAATGACAAATAAAGATAAACATGTAGAGGACAGAGGATAAAAACTGTGAACTAGAAGAAATCTTCTGTAGAATTGTTTGTAATTCTATTTGGGGAAATATTAAAAAGGAGTATATAGATGCATATCTGTTAAGATTCAAGCCAGGGTATGGGATGAAAATTGCATTGGTTGCTCTGCCTGGTAGCCTTTTACGTGAGACCAGAAGGAAGAAGTGTCGCCCTCAAAATCTTGTCAGATTTGCCCACAGCTTTCATACCATCCAGCATGGTATGCTTCTGAACCAAGATTCTTACCATACCACCACGGTATGCCTCTGAATCAGGATTCATACCATACCACACCACCATGGTATGCCTCTGCAAGAGTGCATCCACCCTTTTTTAGTGGTTCTTCTTATTCCTGAACAGCCAATATCTTGATGGAGAGAATAAAATAGAGCCCATTATGGACTGCCACAGGCCCTTTCTCTCTTCTTATTTAACACCTACATGAAGCCACTGGGTAATGTCACTCAGCAGCAGAGGGTGAGTATCACCAACACGCTGATGATATTAATCTTAAAATTTCTGCATTGGGCTAGAAAAAATGGTGCTATGAAGAGTCTGACTGGGTTATTTGGACAACTCTGGATGGGGAGGAATAGACCTAAATTGATGTTGTGCAAAGTAGAATGGTAAATTCTCAATCTAAGGATAAGGCAAGACTTCCTATACCATATGAGTAAGCCTGAACATGAGAGAATATAATGTAACATTGTTATGCCACATTTAAAATCAGGCTGTCACCAAGTCTCAGCATAGGAGATAATGGAAAAATCTAGTCATATTTATCTCTTCTCCAAAGTGTTGAGATGACAGTTCCCAGAATCGAATATGACCCTAAATTATGTACCGGTAGCTTGGTATTCTGAGAATTGTGATCCCAGCACAACTGGAAGGTAACAGATTACAGAGGTCTGCCTTCCAGGTTCCTTGAACTGGTTGAAGTGATAGAGCTTACAGTTACTTTAGCTATTTTATTGCAAATGTCTGCAAGGTTAAAAAGATAAACCACTTTTCATAAAGTTAACAGCTGCATACCTTTTCAGCAGTTAGGTCCATTGCTGTCTCAAAATTTGTCTAAAGAACCACCTGAAAGATCACCTAGATTCATCAGTGATCCCAACACTGTTTAAAAATTATTTCTCTTGCTCCTTAGCTTTATCCTCTTTCCCCCAAAAGAAATATTCCATATAGCACAAATATTCTTTTAATGAGATAGAAAATGCATTCCACCCTTCCACTAAAGTTGTTTTTACTTAAAGCAATTCTAGAAGGAAACTTTAGCTAACATGCAATTATTTGCCCAAGAAGATTTAGGAGTTTGTTAGAATCAGTTTCATTTCAATATCCTTGCCTGAATAAGACTCAGTTCAAAAGCACAGAACCTTCTTCATTTTTATCTTCACATTCATCACTATCTTGCAAACATTTTTCCTTAGACTAATAATTTCCTAGCATCTGAAACCTGAATTAAATCAGCACTCCCTCCCCAACAAAAAACAATAAAAGTACCTTGTTCTCTAGAGAACCCTATGACAAATATACAATTAATATTTAGGCAGTCAGTATTTTGGTATGCTCTGATACAGTCTTCTGCTCTCTCCTGCCAACATCACCATTGCTTTTGTTCAGTCAGTTGTTAGCAACCATCTCCAAGAAAAGCATCAGCTTTCCACCAATCCTGATGAAAGATGGGAGGAGAAGAAAAAATGAAAGTTATACCCGACTAATTGAAGTGATTCCTTTATTCATCTACAGGTAATTTAGGACGCCAGCCGAATAAAATGGATTAAAAATTGGAAGTCAGAACAGAACAAAAAAAGGTTAAATGAGTTACAGTAGAAAAGAAAAACATAAGTGACATCCCTTGACTTTTAAAAAAGAAAAAAAAGTGCTTGATTGAGAGCTGTTAAACCATAGTTCTAGCACTTGTTAAACGGGCAGTAAGATTAAATAAGTTAAACAAGATTGCATAAGAATGTATATTTATTGTTAAACCCAAGAAACTTTTAAGTTTACCCAAGGACAGTGATACATTGCTTGGTTTCCTATCCCCATCATCTAGTTTACATTCCATACATTTCTGCAATTTTCTGTTATATGCTATAAAGTTCTAGGCTTTCAAGTTATGCCAACATCCTGTTCAGGCTTATCATTAATTGTCCCTAGATCTTCAACATAACAGCTGCCTAGTCAAATACTGTACCATTTTAAAACCTTAGGTTTTGCTCTATTCTCTGTACTTTCTACCTAAAGGATGTACTTCCTCTACCCCAAAACCTTTTCTTGTATTTGCTTTATATTTAACCCTCACTCCAGGCTACTTTCTTTTCCAAACTTCCTTCTTGGACTTCTGCTTCTTTATAGAGTGATGCCACATTCCACTGTTCATTTTGGTTGAATCTCCCTCCAATGCATAATACGGTCTCAGACTCCTGTACAGAGTAAGAACACCTCCATGTTCTGCGGTGCCTTAAGGTTGAGGTTGCCACTTTTATTATGTCAGTCTTATGGGTTTGCATGCCTTTAATAACAAGTCAAGCTGCTCTGAAAATATCAATGGTATAATAATATGGCAACTTTGCCCAGGATGCACCATCAGTAGGCTCTGAACAGTCCCGTGGTGGGTACACAGACCTAGTCCTCGTTTCAGTATGATTCAGAACTTGAGACCCCAGAGGTTAAATAACTGAAAACACAATAGTTCCTGGCAACTTGTGAAGCTCCTATTACACTATGTGTAATAAAGCAGAATTAGTGGTTCTTCATAGGAGGCCCCGAGTCTTGGGATAACCCAGAAGCCTGACTTCACCAAATTCTAGTCATGGGACTCTGACCTTGCCTGATCACTTGGACCTCCAAGGACCTGGCGGGTCACGCTAGAGCCCCACACAGTCATGTGAAAATGGGGGAATAGTCGCACCCCCAATTTAACAATTCATACCAAAGCCCTTTCAACATATCAGCCCTTAAGGTCCTGGAAGGCCACACGGGAGAGCTGCAAAGTCACGTGGCTACAAATAAAGCTAGCAGGCCCTGCTTAATCACAGCAATCCGCCTAACAGGCCTCGGGTCCCTTCTTCCCTCTCTCCTTCAAACTACGGCGGCCTTAAGCCCCACCCCTCCCAATAAGCCCTTCTTTTTACCTCCCAGGCCCGCCCTCCCACTGCGCATGTGCGAGCCTAACAGTTCCCTCCTTCGTTCCTTCCTTCCTTCCCCCCCTCCTTCTAAGACTCTCGTCTCCCCCTCCTGACCCCGCTCGGGCGGAGCCTCGTTGAGGGGCGGCGCGGGCGGGTTGTCATGGCAATTTTCCATCGCTGAAGTCTCATGCAAAACCACATCCTTCGTTCAGTTTGCCCCGCTGAAACCGGTTGCCACGGAGACGGTTTTCGGAAAGGAAACTGGCAAAGGCGGAGAGATCGAGGGGGGGATAGCAAGAGGGGCAGCCGGAGAGGGGGTGGGGAAGGAGCAGGCAGGCAGCCTGGGGGAGACGCGGGGACATCTTGCACCATCCGCGTGATTGGGAGGGGTGTGTGTGTTTGTGTGTGAGTGTGCCCGAGAGATGACTTGTGATGTACGTTTTCTGCTGGGCTGGCAAGATGTTACAAGCTGGTCTTTGCTCTGCTTTTTGTTCGCAGTGCCAGAGGATTAATGACAGAATTATTTTATTAAGTTATTAAATTTATTGGCCACCCATCTCGCAGTTCATGGTTACTCTAAAGCTAAGTGGCTTGCAATGTCATAAAATATGCAAATATAAAAACAGTTATGAATATAAAGCCGGATAAAATGGCAAAAAATTGAAACAAATAAAAAATCCTGGGATTGGAGTGGAGGGGTGTTGGTGGTGGTGCCTTCTCTATTTATTGCACCAACCACTGCCAGCCAAAAACTTCTCCTTCAGGACTCCCAAGCTAATCCGCAAAGCGAAGTTTTAAGGCTTTTCTTGAAGGCCAGAAGGATGAGGGCAAATGTCACCTCCTGTAGCAAGTCCCAGAGGTGCTTTTTCAAAAGGCAACGGGAGTTTGTTTGTCCTTGAAGACATTTCACTTATCCACAAAGCTGCTTCAGTTCTGACTGAATGGTGGAAGAAGCTTCTTTGATAAGAAGAAGAAGCCTCTTGGATGAAAAGCGAAACATCTTCACAGAAAAACAAAATCCAGTTGCCTTTTGAAAAAGCACCTTTGGGAAAACCATGACTTGGATGACTGAGAACCTTCATAGACACTTCTATGGCAAGATGTCCCAAAGGACAGGGGGCATGGCAGAAAAGACTCTTCTGGATCCCACCAGCTGAAATTCCTTGATTGATACCGGTAGGATTCGCAGTAGGCCCCTTCTGCCAGCACAAATGGGGCAGGCCAATCCCATTGGAGAAAGATGATCCCACAGATATCCCACAGACTGATGGCATACACCTTGAATTGCACCTGGAAGCACATCGACAGCCAGTGCAGCTGTTGTAATAGTGGTGTTACATGTGCCTCCCTAGGTGCCACCAAAACTGTCTGTGCTTCTATAATCTTCTAGGGTAGCCCCATGTAGATCACATTGCAGTAATCCATGTTTGAAATGACTAAGACTTCAGTGACTGAGCACAGGCCCCACAATACAAAAAAGGATGCAGTTGGTGCAGAACAGGACTCTCCTAGCCATGATTTGAGCAGGAGTCATGAGTTTAGGAGAAAAACCAAATTGTGCATTGGGTCTGCCTGGGGTAATGCAACCCCATCCAGAACTAAAAAATTAGGGTGAGGGGTGTCACAGTTGTGATAACGGTTTTGTTGGAAACTGCCTATGGCACATTAAAGGTGATGTAGGAAGTAAATTTCATAAACAAATGGACATAGAATGTCCTGGATACAATGCCCATGGAAAGCTTGATTGCATTTCTGCATGTTATGCTGCAAGTCCTCATGGCTTTAGAGGGAGACCTAGAACCTGGTAATTGGCCCTACAGTTTATCCCAATTGCAAGGGGTTAGTTACTAAAACAATGACATTAAATTGAGTCCATGAGAATTGGGAGGGGCAGATTTGTGTAACACTACAATCTCTTTTAATAATGAGGACTTTTTTTGCATTTGGCCATCAACTTAAGGGAGAATAACAGCTTCAGACTATGGATACTGTTAATTTAAAGCACCAAAAATCTACATCAGAATGTAGGGAATGTGAAAACACATGTCTCCATTTTTAAAATATTTTTTTTAGAATACACAATCCTCCATCAATGTGTATACTGCCTTTCTTCTAGAAACTCCAAGTATAATACTCCTTTTTCTGATTGGTGGGTACAAAATCCATGACTAGGAATAGATTTTTATAGTGTATTATTTCACACTGGTTCTCACATTAGTCTGGAGAGATACAGGATTGAAATGTAATGAAAGATCAAACACTGCACATGTCACTGGGAGTATCATAAAACTGGAAATATCACCTCTCATCTGCTAACGTTTGTAGAAATATAAGATAGATCTGAATGCTGGCTGTACAAAAGCACATCTAAATTGTACATTTATATTGAAATATTATTTAATCCTGTATTTCTTCATTAAATTTTGTTGTTTAAATCAGAATATTTTATTAATATTTGTAATGTAGATTTTATACAGATAATCTCCATATCAATCTTAAAATATCACATTTGGTGCCATGATACAGAAAGGAAACTGAGGTTAAAACAAGTATTTTTAAAGGGAATTTGATTTCTGAGAATTTGCTACGTAACAATTGTGCAAACTATTATCATAAATAAATGGACTCTTAAATTTGGGGTGGATCAACTTGAATTCAGATTCTATAATTCTAATTAGGGCTTCTTATTCTTATTTGTAATAAAAAGGGCAGACCTTGAACTGACAGCTTTTCTGTGGGTTTAGTCTTTGGAGTTTGATTTGAAATAATTCCTTTGGTGACCAGCAAATCTGTGAACGAATCAGTCAGATCAGCATAATGAATGATGCAGTAAACAGTAAAATGATAGAAATGATTGTATTATTCCTAACTGCAGGTGTTGGATCCTTTTTAAATGATTCTCTATGTTTAAGAAATGACTGCAATGAAAAACAAACACAGAAGAAAATAGACTGAGCTAAAACTTTTTTCCTTGGTGAGTCAGTCCTTTATTTGAAAAAAGGGGACTAGTAATTATGGGAAAGGTCTTAAAATGGAAGGAAGGAAGGAAGAAAGAAAGAAAGAAAGAAAGAAAGAAAGAAAGAAAGAAAGAGAAAGAAAGAAAGAAAGAAAGAAAGAAAGAAAGAAAGAAAGAAAGAAAGAAAGAAAGAAAGAAAGAGAAAAGAAAAGAAAAGAAAGAAAGTCTACCCTTTAATCATTTTTTTCTGCCGCCTGTATCAAATGGGACTAATACCTGCCAATACTGGAAGTTTTTAAGAAGAGACTGGGCAGCCATTTGTCTAAAATGGTACAGGATTTCCTGCCTGAGCACAGGATTGGACTTGATGACCTCCAAGGTCCCTTCCAACTTTATTATTATTATTATTATTATTATTATTATTATTATTATTATTATTGTTGTTGTTGTTGTTGTTGTTGTTATTATCATCATCATCATCATCATCTTGTGATCAGTGCTTACCAACTAATTCCCAGAATTTTCATCAAAGACTCTGCTGGCTTTGGAATGCTGGGAACTGAAATTCCAACACCTGGACACTGCCAAGTCTGGGAAACTGTTATCCTGTAATATCTCTATCACTGAACTTATTATTTATTTCTAGATAAATGAATACTTCAACATTTCATTCTGTTTCCCTAACTTCTTTATTTTCTTGCCTCCTATTCATTCTCTGGATTTGTCAATCCTTTTATCCCACAAGGCACAGCCATATTCCAGAAGAGCAGTACTTGCTAAGAACTTCTGGAATCTCTTTAAGGAGCCAGTTTGATCCAATGGTTAAGGCTAGAAAACAAGAGGCTGTGAGTTCAAGTCCCGCCTTGGCCATGGAAGCCAGTTGGGTGATTTGGGGCCAGTCACTCTCTGAGTCCAACTCAGTTCACAGGGTTGTTGTTGTGGGGGAAATGAACATAACTACTCCTTGGTGCTCACCTTAGGACCTTACTCCTCTTTCAGCTATTTGTCTGAAATGTTATAGGGAAGACATGGCAAACTCGCGACGTCATGTGACGTCGCGCAATGTATCGGAGCTTTTTTTGGCATTGCCGGCAATGGGGTGGGCGCGGCTCTGGTATGATGAAACCGGCCCACGTGTTGGCAGTTTGACACCCCTGTGATATAGGGTCTCCTGCCGAGCGAGCAGGGGATTGGAGTAGAAGACTTTCAAGGTCTCTTCCCACTCTGTAATTCTGTATTCTGCTTGAATAAAGCTCAGTTGGAGGGATTCACAGAACTCCATGAGGAAGAAAGGTGTATATGTAAAACACCACAGCTTTGTTTAAAATAAAATTGAAAACATCTAATGCAATTTATTTGTTCCATTCTTTCTTGATGGAAAGGTGTGATAGCAATTTAATAAGTAAACAAAATGTCTTTTACTAGTCTTTAGGCATTTTGGTAGTAAATTTGATGATAGTATATTTGTTAAATGTATAGCTTTTTTAGGCCATCCAGATGGTATAAATAACACACAGCACTTCTTCTGTGACATAGGTTGGGTTGGGAGCTGAGTTTATATGACTGAATGTGGCTCCAATCTGGCTATGCCTGCTCTTAATTCAATTCCTAAAACATTATACTACACAGTTAAGTAGTAAATATACCATATATAATCAAAGACAATCTGCAGATAAGCTAAACCCAATTTTGGGGGTATATTTTGGCACATAAATTTTTTGGGTTATCCATGGATATATACACTATAATATTACCGGTAATCTGAATAATGACTTAAAGCTTGTTTTAAAATGGGGCCTTTCTTTTGCCCCTTCATGACGTGTGGAATATACATAGCTTGACTGTGTAATCCCATGCTTGTTTAATCTCAACATTGGAGATAATGATTAAGTTCGTCCATTGCACGTCATTAAGTGTTTAACTTAAAATATATTTTTTTAATTAAGCAAACTTGAGTCCTCAAAGGTCATTGAGCAACAAATCAGAGTTTATAAAGTACTTTTTTTCCCCCTAATGTTAATTATGTCCAATTCTCAGAGACTGCCTGGACAAGAGACTGCACAAGCCTCTGCAGTTTTCTTGGCACTTCTTTTCAGAAATAGTTTGCCATTGCCTCCTTCCTAGGGCTGAGAGAAAGTGACTGGCCCAAGGTCTCCCAGCTGGCTTTGTGCTTAAGTCAGAGCTAGAATGTCTCCCAGTTTCTAGTTTGGTGCCTTTACCACTACACCAAATTGGCTCTCAAAGTACAAAATTAGGGTCAAAGAACTGCTAAGCCCAAGGCACATTATGGTTTAATATAGAGTTTGAATGGGATAGTATTTTAAGGCTGCAAAATTATTTTTAAGGGCTATGGAACTTTGAAAGTAGGTGGAGTTAACTTACCTTTTCTTGAAGTAAAATTTGTTCTATTCAGACATATATTTTGCATATGAATTGCTCTGGCTGCTCAGTTGGATAGGCAATTATACATTTTTTTTTAGAGGATGGAATTAGGTTTGCAATTCATCTCTCTGTCCATCATTGTTAACTACCTTGAGCTGTCAATAAGATAGTAAATAATTGGATGAAAATAGTAGTCTACCTACTACAGACTTAGTATTACAAAGCACACTGTTGTTTTTACGCATAGCGGTATATATGGATAGTTTCCCTGAAAGTGATGCAGTCTTGTGAAGTTGTTAACCAGAAATGCAACAGTGGAAGGTTTGGTTGAATATAATAGGCAACTAGTTTGAATGGCACTTTGTACACTATTTTTTTCTTTCCCTCAAGGTTCACCATTTTTAAAAAATAAATTTATGTTTCTGTTTCTGGCTACCTCTCCCTCTATATATTTACTATGAGCATCAGGTAGCAGAAATCCATAAAACCCCTGGCTGATAGCAAAGAGAGGCAGAAAATATTAATCTCTCATTGCCATCTAATGGTCATCCTCTATTTTTGCAGCTCAAGAAAATAAGTTCAAGGGTTAGATCTCCGCTTTTATAACCAGGTACAGCAACAGGCTGTGATAGGCCTTAGAATTCCAAATCTTATATTTTGGAGTTGTTTTACAAATGAAAATGAAAATCTGTGGTTTTCAGATTTCTAAAAGTATTTCTTTATACAATGTCTGATTAATTATTATTTGCCCCAATAAAATGATGTATTAATAGCCATTTAATGGGGATCTGGATAAATTCATTATTCGGAGACTATTATGCCACAAATATATCGGGAACACAACACCAAGAATTCTTGATTAGAATTATCTAGCTGACTGGGAATTTTTGGATAGCAATCTCAGTGCAGCTGGAAGGTACTCAATTTGTTTAAAGCATGATTGATTTCTTAATTAGACATTTTAAATAATGATAACAGTGACTTGTTTGTTAAGAATCTTTCTCACTTAGTTGTGGTTATTTGAAAAGACACTCACCAAACTACCTGTGGAATTGGATCACTTGAAGTGGATAGAAACTTGAAATAAAGCATTTAAATGCTTCTTTTCCATGGGTCTTTCTGAAATTGCTTTAAAAATAATATATATTCACCCATTCAAATTGTGTATGTGTAGTGACGATATTATTATATGACAAGGATCTTTTAGTTTAGAGGCTCTAAATTTACATTATAATGTAATTATAATAGAATGTGATAGCATAAATTCTTTACAGAACATGTTTTATTCTATATCTGTACTGTGCTTAGCTATAACTGCAAAATATATAAAACTACTATTAATGACTAAATGGATTCTATACATTCAGAGATAATGTACCACTGAGCACCAGATGCTGAAGGATAAGTGGTTGGCCACTATTAGAGAATTGAATTAGATTTTAGTCAATATTTCTCTCTGTGTGTCTATTATTTTTTTTGTACCTTTGTCCTTCAGTTCTTCTTCTCCAGTGCAGTAGACATATTTTCCTGCCAGGAAAAATAACTGCCAGCTGAGGATAATGCCAAAAGAATGTAAGGAGGAGAATTACAGTCCATGAAAGGACATGGCAGAATAATATTAGCTTGCCTTTATGGGGTCCAAGTCTATGTGTGTGTATTTGTTAGAGAATCAAAAAGAGCTGTAGAAAAAATGCTATAAAAATAAAAGAGTACATGCAGTCCTCCACTTATGACCACAACTGAGCCCAACATTTCTGTTGCTAAGTGAAACATTTAAGTAAATTTGCCCCATTTTACGACCTTTCTTGCCAAAGTTGTTAAGTGAATCACTGTAAGGCTCTACATTTAGGCAAAAACCCCCAAATGCACAGGTATAGTATAGGTGGTGCCTGGCTCAAGAGTAGTACCGGTAACTGTGAGAGGGATCTCGGAGTCCTAGTGGATAATCACTTAAATATGAGCCAGCTGTGTGCTGCAGCTGTCAAAAAAGCCAACACAGTGCTAGGCTGCATTAAGAGAGGGATAGAATCAAGATCACGTGAAGTGTTGATACCACTTTACAATGCCTTGGTAAGGAAACACTTGGAATACTGCATCCAGTTTTGGTCACCACGATGTAAAAAAGAGGTTGAGACTCTAGAAATAGCACAGAGAAGAGTAACAAAGATGATCAGGGGACTGGAGGCTAAAATATATAAGGAACGGTTGCTGGAATTGGGTATGTCTAGTTTAACGAAGAGAAGGACGAGGGGGGACATGATAGCAGTGTTCCAATATCTCAGGGGCTGCCACAAAGAAGAGGGAGTCAAGCTATTTTTCAAAGCACCTGAAGGCAGGACAAGAAGCAATGGATGGAAACTAATCAAGGAGAGAATCAACCTAGAACTAAGGAGAAACTTCCTGACAGTTAGAACAATTAACCAGTGGAACAACCTGCCTCCAGAAGCGATAAATGCTCCAACCCTGGAGATTTTTAAGAAGAGACTGGACAGCCATTTGTCTGAAATGGTATAGGGTTTCCTTCCTGAGCAGGGGGTTGGATGGTGACCTCTGAGATCCTTTCCAACTCTGTTATTCTTTTATTCTCTAGTTAAATTGGTCAAATTATTGTTAAGTAAATCTGGCTTTCTCATTGACTTTGCTTGTCAGAAGGTCACAAAAGGTGATTAGGTGATCCTGGGACACTGCAACCGTCATAAATATGAGTCTATTGCCAAGCATCTGAATTTTAATCACATGGTCATGGGGATGCCACAATACTCATAAGTGTGAAAACCTGTCATAAATCACTTTTCTTAGTGCTGTTGTAACTTTGAATGGTCACTAAACAAACTGTTGTAAGTTGAGGACAACCTATAGTGATGCCTAACTCTGGAGCATTGTTACGGTAGATGGAATTCGCTTTGGGCTGTCCTGCTCTGAAAACCAGACTTACCAAAAAAGAAAAGACATCCAAATTGTGCAGAGAGGGTGACCCCATTTTGAACTTGCATAGTAAGCAACCCAAATAAAACATTAATGTTCAGAAACATCCTGTTGACAACCAAGTATATACTGTCAAGGCCATAGATTTTCCAGTTATAGGGATGTGAAAGCTGGGCCATGTCAAAAGTTGAACGAAGGAGAAGCAAATAGTGGCAATTGGAGAAAATTGCTGAGAATATCCTAGACTGAACAAATCATTTGGCCCTTGATGAAGCAACGGTAAATTGCTCATAAGAAACACTGAAAAGGAAGCTGAAGTTTAAACAGTTTGGGCACAAAAGGCAAAGACAGAAATAATTGGAGAAGACCCCACTCCTGGAAAATTGAAGGCAATTGAAAAAAATGTACGGGCAGTCCTCCACTTACCTCTGACAACCATTTGAAGTTACAATGGCCCTGAAAGAAATGACTTGCACTTATGGCTGCTGCAGCATCCCCAGGGTCACATGATCAAAATTTAGGCGCTTGGCAACAGGCATGTATTTACGATGGTTGCAATGTTCCAGGGTCATGTGATCACAGTTTGAGACCTCAGTTGGCGTGTGACAAGCAAACCCAATGGGGGAATTAATGACCACAAGATTCGTTTCACTGCTGCAGTGATTCACTTAACATACCGGTAGAAAAAAAGGTTGTAAAATCAGTTGTGACTCACTCAACAAGCCCCTAGCTTAGCAACAGAAATTCTCGTCTCAAGTATGATCTTAAGTTGAGGACTACCTGTACAGAGAAGACAAGGTGGCTTGATTTCTGGACCCAAGCATAACTTTACAAGAACTCAAAAGGGCCATTTCCTGACACCCAGTCTTGGACAAATGAAATCCATCAAGTCGTGAACAATTGGAACGGTCTGAACAGAGATGAATCCAACAGGGTGCCTGGTATACAATACTATACAGTAGCTTCTACGGTCTCTAATATAAGATGTCATGCCTGAATTTTGAGCTGTATACTCAAAATGTATGAGCATAGGAGTGTAAGAACACCAAGACTGCCCCTTCCTCCTCAATTCATCTTTTTTGGTGAGATACAGGCAGAAATCCAACAGGTGACTTTTTCCCTCCCTCATGGCCTGAAGGGAAGGGAAAACCATTACAGGTAGTCCTTGACTTACAGCCATTTGTTTAGTGACCATTTGAAGTTACAGTGGCATTGAAACAAGCAACTTATTACTGTTTTTCATACTTATGGCCAGTGATGGCGAACCTTTTAGAGACCAAGTGCCCAAACTGCAACCCAAAACCCACTTATGCATCATCGGGTGCCGGGTGGGTGTGGCCCATTGGGTGGGGTGGCTGCGGTGGTAACAGCAGATTGGGTGGAACTAAAAAATTCAATCAATCAATTCCAACTTTGCAAGATCTTTTTTTCCCCACGAGAAGTTGAAATTGACTGATGATTGAACCTTTTTTTTTTTACACACGGCAGCGGAGGCCTAAAGTGAAAAGGTTTTATAAAACCCAGCTGAAGGCCTAGGACTGGGGCAACAGCGTGCATGCCCACAGAGAGGGCTCTGAGTGCGGCCTCTGGCGCCCGTGCCATAGGTTCGCCACCACTGCTTAAGGCCATCCCCATGATCAAAATTCGGATGCTTGGCAACTGGTTCATATTTACGATGGTTGCAACGTCCTAGGGGGTCACGTGATCCCCTTTTGCCACCCTCTGACAAACCAAGTCAATGGGGAAGGCAGGTTCATTTAACAGCCGTGTTACTAACTTAACAACTGCGGCCATCACTTAACTACTGTGGCCAAAGAAGGCCGTAAAATGGGTCAAAACTAACTCAGCATCTTGCTTAGCAATGGAAATTTTGGGCCCCACTGTGGTCATAGGTCAAGGACTCCCCGCATCTGCCTCTCCTGGCAACTACTGGCCAAAATGAGCCCGAGGCATCGACATAAGGGAGCGCCCCAGCCCTCCGGACGTCTACCAAAGCGACCCCCCCCCTTTCACCACTTCCCTTCTCAGAGGCGTCAGGCCAGCCACGCGCTCTCTGCTCCCACCCACCTGGCCAGATGCCAAGGGCAGGGCGAGGAAAACGTGGTACGAGCAGGATGAACTAAATTTGTATTAAAAAGGGGGGGGAAAAAGCAAGCGGGGGCAGTCGGAAGAAGTCCTGAGTGCAAGGGAGACCACCGATCGGCTGCACCTCTGCCCAGCCCTGCGCTGCCAACAGGTAACTAAACCCGCCCGGCTGGGTGGGCGGGAAGGGGGTAAGTTGCGAGTGGGTCGTTCTGAGACCGATCGAAGTGGGAATCGGTATGTGTGTACACACTTTCGGAGGGGCTTTAGGAGGGAGGGGTAAGAGATCTCATCCGCTTAGACTTGGCAAAGGGGGTCTCGTGAAAGGCGCGAAGGCAACGAAGGACAGCAGGCGATTACTGTACTTTCTGGAAAAGGATAGGGAGAAGGGCCGTCCTATCAGACGGCAGACCTACTCGCTCCCCTCCCCGCCATCTATTCTACCCCCCTAGATTCCCCCCCCCCTCCTTTCACCAGCTTCATTAACATTCGCGCCTTGCTTTCCGGACGCGGGTCGTTGCCTTCGCTGAAGTTTTTTTTTAATTGTTTGGCACCGTATTTTTGCTAGCCTGTTAACAGCAGTCTTAAAAAAAAAAAAAAGAGCCCGAAGATATCTTTTGCTTCCATCTCTCCATCAACTTTTAATTTAAAATTATTGGGGGGGAGGGGGAGAAACTGGAATGGCCATCTCCTGAATCCCCAAATTTTAGCCAATCGTGATTCTTAACAGATTTTCAAAACGCTAATTCTTGGGAGGCAGGGGGATGTTGGAGAACTAGCAGGAGACTGGAATGCGAGAAAGTTTGGCATAAAATAAACTTTTAGGGCTTTCAGTTCTGCTCTTATTCCACACCCATTTTACTGGGGGAAAAATCTGGGTGTGAGAAGTAAGGAAGGGGATGGATGCAGAGGATCCTCCAGGTGTATGTCTGTGGCATTCCTCACTTCTGTCCTTGCCCTTTGTTGGAGCTGCTGCTAAAAGTTGTCATTCAGCAACATCTGGAAAAGTACAGATTCCCCACATCTGGATTATGTTCTTCTTAAAATGGGTCTATTGTACCACAATCAAATGCAAAATTTAATACACTTGCTGTACCCTGTTAAGTAACTTATATACAGACAGCTTTTGAAAAGGGCCTTGCAGTGAAAATGCTGGATTTCATGCAGATTTAAATACAGTTAGTCCTCAAGTTAAAACCCCAACTGAGACCAGAATTTTGGTTGCTAAGCAAGGTGGTTGTTAAGTGTGTCACACCCATGATTGTGAAGTGAAGTGAAGGCAGTTAAGTGGCTGTTATGGGAGTCTGGCTTTCCCCATTAATTTTGCTTGTCAGAAGCCAGCTGGGAAGATCCCAATGGTGATCAGGTGACTCTGGGCTGCAGCAATCATTGTAAATACATGCTGGTTGCCAAGCGCCCAAAATTTTAATCACATGATCATAGGGATACCGTGAAAGTTGTAAGTGCAAAGAATGGTTCTAGATCACTTTTTTGACTGCCCTTGTAACTTCTAACTGTCACTAAATGAATGGTTGTAAGTCAAGGACTGCCTGTAGAATTTTAACTTAAATCTGGAGTCCAACGCACATATACTCAGAAAAAAGTCTCATTGGCTATATATTTTGCTGAATAAATAACGCACAGAATATTGTGTACTGGAAACTGTATAGTTCATTCTATGCAAACTTACATCTCTTCAAATACAACAGTGCTTGCTTTTAAGCTTATGCTGCGCTATTCAAGGTTTCCCCTTAGTTTTTGCAGGGCAGGGAGTGCTGCTAAGTTTGCAGAACTTATTTTTGTGCATGTTACCTTATAATTATGCAGTGTTAAGCATCTTTGCAGAGTAACCAAAGTTTCCAAGAACTGGGGGCCTTTTGATTTAGCAGTCAGTTAACTCTTTCACAGCCTTCCTAGCCTAGCTATCCTCTGATCACCTCCTGGACTGGAGAAGGTTGTTTACTGCCTGTGTCAGGAAACTCCAATTAGTTGGTGGGGAATTACTCAAGGAAGGGAACGCCTTTTTCTTCTGAAAAATGTCAGTTGGCAGTTCTGTCCATGTGAAACAGAAAGCAGAAGAGAATTTTAACAATCGAAGTTTAGTCCATGGAGAATTTCTGTTTAGATTACAAATGAAGGAAATGCCCCTTCAAACATCATAGTGCCGCATTAATGAAGAAGCAGATCTGAATGGAAAGGCCATCACATGGTGGATAATGAGATCCGCTAAACTGCAGCCCCACTGTGAGTTGACATATCTGTGATTATCCTCTTGTTTACACTCATTGTCCAATTGACCTCCCCCTCCCAGATATATTGGGACTACAGCTCCCAGAATTCTCAGCTAGAGAAGACTTAGCTCTCTCGGCCTACCAGACTGGGTCTCTTATTTTATTCTGAAACAGGGATACTTAACCCGGAGTCCATAGAGTTGAGTGCATAGATTTCACGTGTGTCTGTGTCTGTGTGTCTGTGGACTTTGATGGGATAACATTTACAACTAATTTCACTATTTTATTTTATACATTTAAAAACATGTTTCTGAGAAGCGGCTTGTAGGTTTCACCTAGCTCCAAAAAGGGCCCAAGCCACAAAAAGTTAAGAACTGTTCAAAACATGAAATGAAATGTTTTTTCAAAGCTCAGGAATTTGAAAGCCATTAGTAAGACTTGACCCCAAAATGTTTTCTTGCTAGAGGAGGACAGACAGTGGTGCTATTGTTGTCTCCCACTGCTCAGATGAGATTTTACAAGATTTAGGCCACTTGCATTTTTTATTTAAGTAATAATATTATATGCCTCCCAACTCAAAATCATATGATTAAAGCTCAGAGAATTGGTCATCTATGCTAGATGTTATTTCAGGAATGAGTAACATCCCAGCTATTGTCAAGTCAAAAATTCCAATGCCTCATATTATTGACCAAGCTATGGGTGGGGTTGAGCTACAATTTTCAACAGCCCTGGCCAGCACATTCAATGGTATGAGCTGAAAGACACCTTGGACTCTCCAAACCAATTGAATTAATGGATTAACCATCTTCCGTTCATAAGTTGAAGGTGATGAATTATAGATAGTCCTTGACTTACAACTATTCATTTAGTGGCCAAAATTAAATGAAATGAAAAAAAATGACTTATGACCATTTTTCACACTTATGATCACTGCAGCATCCCCATGGTCACATGATCAAAATTTGGATGCTTGGCAACTGGCTCATATTTATGATGGCTGAAGTGTGTGTGTGTGTCCTGTGATCACCTTTTATGACCTTCTGACAAGCAAAATCAATGCGGAAGCCAGATTCATTTAACAACCATTTTACTAACAACAACTGCATTGATTCACTTAATAACAATGGCAAGAAAGGTCGTAAAATGGAGCAAAACTCACTTCACAACTGTCTCACTTAGCAACAGAAATTTTGGGCTCAGTTGTGGCCGTACGTTGAGGACTACTGTATTAAATCTGTTTTAAATGTCAGATCAATGTGTACATTATTTTTAATGTTCATCTTAAAATTGCAAAATAGGAATGCAACCCATATATTATGGCCAGAATATGGTCATACAAGTAAACTTACTAGAGAATCAGATTTGCTGTTAATGGAATACCTGGTAATAAATTGGACAGTGTGAAAGAAAAACACAAATCTGAATGATGTGCCTCATCTGCATATAGTTAGGGGAACTTTGGCACTAAAACAAACTGGGGAAAAATAGCGCCTAGCAATAAGAATCAGATGAGAAAAAATGTTCGCATTTATTGCTTAATTATAAACTCAGCTCCAGATTTCCTTTCTCTGCTCTATACTGCCTACTACAATGTTTTTCAGCTTTAGCAATTTTAAGAATTGTGTGGGTTCTCCATTGCTGGAGGCTTTCAAGAAAAGTTTGCACAACTCTTTGTTTGGGATGATACAAGATCTCCTGCCATAGGCAGGTCCCTTCCAGCCCTGTAATTCTATTATTCTGAGACTTGTGGACTTCCGCTCTCTGAATTCTGAGAGCAGAAATCCACATGTCTTAAAGTTGCCATGGTTGAGGAACACTGGATTCCCTCTTTGCCATTTGGAGGAAAACAAACCGTTTGTGAGTGTGTGCACGTGTGCAGGCAGTCTTGAAGGGACTGAAAAGGGCAGCAACATATCTTGGCAATTGCTAACCCTTTCTACCTCCCTCTTCTTGCCCACAGCTCACATAATTTTTAAACATCTGGATCACATTAAGACAGGCTTACAGCCACAGGAATTTAAACTAGCTGCAGGAGCCCAGATTCTGCTTTCTCTGACGCGGGGCAGGAGGAAGGAGGAAATACGTTGCATTTAAGGAAGGGCTTCAAAATCTGAGCATCCTGAGGCGATTTGGAATAAACTGGCCAAGGTCTGGGTAACGGGAGAAAATTTTTCATTTTTTTTTCCTTTGGATTTGAGATTTGTGAATCCTTGGGAAGTGACATGGGGACAGCTGGATAATACAGAGAAAGCTTCTGAAAAGCAGAATCTGGAGAGAGCAGAATTTATCAGTTTGAGGAGACACAGTGGGATTAATGTTGCTTGGGAATACAGTAGTTCCTAGTTGCTTTAATCAGCCATGAGGAAGGAGTAAGCTTAATCTATGTTTTTCTTCTCTTCATTCAGCTTCCAGGATGAGTTTCCTTCTCTTTGCGGTCACAGCCCTCCATGTTCTTATCCTCATCTTACTCTTTGTAGCCACCTTGGACAAGGTAAGAAAGAATTGAAATATTCCAGTGTTTAATCTGCAGGTTCAATGTTTCGCTTGAGAGCTGCTTAGCTATTCTACATTCCCTATCCTTCTGTGCCTAGTACTGTTATGCTACAATTCCCAGAACTGTCCAGCCATCTGGACTTCACAAGGGGTGATTCATGATTTAGTAAGCTTGACTCTAGAGACAATTTCCTCTGACTCTTTGATGAGGTACCAGGTTTTGATCAAGGATAGTAAATAATTTTTCTCAGCATTTCACTTGAAAGAAAAAAATGTAACTATCAGGCATGAAGAATCAGGACCATATGTTAAGTTGCAGTTAAACTGTGTTATTGCTCATACCTACCTACAAGAATCTAATCAACTAATGATTAGCATTAAATTGATGCTAGATAAGAGTCAACAGAGTTCAGTGGGGCGGGGGCTGGATTTGGAACACTTATGAGAACGTAAGGACTCCAGGATGATTGCTTTTTTGACTCCACCTTCCCCCAGGTTCTGCCTCTTCTCCTACATCAGCAAGCCATTCTAACCTCCTTATATATTTTAGTATGTGCTCATTACCTCTTTATTCAGGAGATAAAATGTTTGCTACGAGGATGAAGGTCTTACACATACAGTAATGTGGGTTGGAATTAAGGAAAAAATGCTGAACAACTTACTTCTACCCATCATCACTATCTGTTGCTGAAAAAATAGATAAAAACGAAGGACATAGTGAGGTAGTTGGCTTGATTTCAACACTTTTTGCATTATTTATTTATTTTGTTTATTTATTTTGTTTGGACTTATATGCCGCTCTTCTCCGAAGACTCGGAGTGGCTTACAACATATATATAAAACAACAATTACAATCTAAGTCCAAGCAAAAAATATTTAAAAAATAAAACCCCACACATATTCATCAGTCACACAACAATCCACAATCATCCCCAGGCCTGCTGGCAAAGATAGGTTTTAAGATTCTTTCGGAAGGCCGAGAGAGTGGGAGAAACGCGGACTTCAGGAGGCAGTTGGTTCCAGAGGGCAGGCGCCACAACAGAGAAAGCCCTCCCCCTAGGGCCCGCCAGACGACATTGTTTCGCTGACGGGACCCGGAGGAGGCCGACCCTGTGTGCTCTCACCGGTCGTAGGGAAGTATGTGGCAGAAGACGGTCCTGTAAGTATCCTGGTCCCATGCCATGAAGGGCTTTATAGGTGATAACCAACACCTTGAATTGGGCTCGGAGACCAATAGGCAACCAATGCAGCATGCGGAGAGTTGGTGAAATGTGGGCACAACGCGGAAGGCCCACAACTGCTCGCGCAGCTGCATTTTGCACTAATTGTAGTCTCCGAACACTCTTCAAGGGTAGCCCCATGTAGAGAGCGTTGCAGTAGTCGATCCTCGAGGTGACAAGGGCATGTGACTGTGAGGGGAGACTCCCGATCCAAATAAGGGCGCAACTGGTGCACCAGGCGAACCTGGGCAAATGCCCCCCTCGCCACAGCCGATAAATGATGTTCCAATGTCAGCTGTGGATCGAGGAGGACTCCCAAGTTGCGGACCTTCTCCGAGGGGTTTATAGATTCACCCCCCCCCAGAGTAATGGAAGGACAGATTGAAGTGTCCTTGGGAGGCATCACCCACAGCCATTCTGTCTTGTCGGGGTTGAGCTTTAATCTGTTAATGCCCATCCAGACCCTCACAGCCTCCAGATACCGGCACATCACCTCAACCGCTTCACTGATTTGGCCAGGAGTGGAGATGTACAGCTGAGTATCATCAGCGTACTGATGGTGTCTCACTCCGTGCCGGTGGATGATCTCACCCAGTGGCTTCATGTAAATGTTAAAAAGTAGGGGCGAGAGAACTGACCCCTGAGGCACCCCACACGGGAGTAACCTAGAGGTGGACCTCTGACCTCCCACAAACACCGACTGCGACCGACCAGAGAGATAGGAGGAGAACCACCATAACACGGTGCCCCCCACTCCCAATCCCTCCAGCCGGCACAGAAGGATACCATGGTCGATGGTATCGAACGCCACTGAGAGGTCAAGAAGCACCAGGAAAGAGGACTGGCCTCTATCCCGGGCCCGCCAGAGATCATCCATCAGAGCGACCAAAGCAGTTTCGATGCTGTAGCCGGGCCTGAACCCGGACTGCAGAGGCCCCAGATAATCGGCTTCCTCCAGAGACTGCTGGAGCTGGAGTGCCACCATCTCCTCAACAACCTTCCCCAGGGGAGGTTGGAGACCGGACGATAGTTGGTCAAAATTGCTGGATCCAGGGAAGGCTTCTTGAGGAGGGGGCGCACAAGTGCCTCCTTTAAGGGAGCCGGAAAGGACCCCTCCCTCAGAGCAGTGTTGACAATCTCCTGGATCCAGGTACATGTCACCACCCTACTGGCAGAAACCAGCCAGGAGGGACACGGGTCCAACAAACAGGTGGCAGAACTCACAGCTCCAATGGCCCTGTCCACTTCATCAGGCGTAACAGCCTCAAACTCGCCCCAGATGATTGGACAAGAACATGCCCCTGTCCCCTCGACTGAATCATTATCAGTCGACTCTGCTTCACAATTGGAGTCTAGGTCGGACCGGATCTGAGCTACTTTGTCTGCGAAACAGTTGTTAAAATCCTCGGCACTACCCTGCAAGGGAGGGCCCGGACCCCTCGGGTTAAGGAGGGACCGGGTCACCCTAAACAGGGCGGCCGGGCGAGATTCCGCAGACGCGATCAAAGCAGAAAGATACAAAGATCTTGCCGCTTTAATCGCCTTCAAATAGGCTCTAATAAATGAGCTCAATCTGGTTCGATCAGATCCGGACTTACTTCATCTCCATCGCTTCTCTAGACGTCTCTTATGGCGCTTCATCCCCCTGAGCTCCTCGGTGAACCAAGGAGACCTCCTGGGGCCAGCACCACAGAGAGGTCACAAAGGCGCAATCCAGTCAATAGCCCCCTTCGCGGCCGTATTCCATGCCGCTACCAGGGACTCCGCCGAATTGTGAATGAACGAGCTCGGTAATTCCCCAAGCGCCGTCTGAAAACCAATAGGATCCATCAGGCGTCTGGGGCGGAACCACCTAGTTGGTTCTGCCTCCCTGCGGGGAAGGATTGGGGCCGTAAAATTCAGTCGAAGCAGGAAATGATCGGTCCATGACAAAGGCAAAATATCTAAGCCCCTTAAAACCAGATCATTACCCAACTGCTCCGAAAGGAAGATCATATCCGGGGCGTGCCCACCCTCATGCGTCCGACCCTGCACTACTTGGGTCAGGTCCATGGTTGTCAAGTGACGGCAGATTAAAGTCCCCCAAGACCATAAGTCTGGGGAACTCCACCGTCAGCCCAGCAACCTCCTCAAGTAGCACAGGCAGGGCTGATGTCACATAACTGGGAGGCAGGTACGTAAGCAATAAGCCCACCTGAACCCCTAGGTCCAGCGTCATAAAGATGGACTCGCAACCCGGAATTTCGGAAACAGTGAGCCTGCATAGACTGAGGTTCTCCTGGGCCAAAACAGCCACTCCTCCCCCACTTCCCTGGGGTCGCGGCTGGTGCCATACCTGATAACCTGTTGGGCACATACCCGAGAGGGGAACTCCCCCCTCAGGGCCCAGCCAGGTCTCAGTCACACATGCCAAGTCGGTCTCCTCATCCATGAAAAGGTCATGAATGAGGGGGGCCTTATTATTAACCGACCTGGCATTGAGCAGCAACAGTCTGAGCCCAGGGCCCGAGCTACGCCCATCACCAGGATCATGGGGTGAGCTAGATTTTTCAGAAGGGCCAGAACAAGGAACTGCTACAAGACAGCAGGACCGAGTTCCCCGAGTGCGGCCTACCCTCCTGCTCCCGCCATATCTGCCTCTTCCCTGAATGACCAGTATACTCCAACCCTCAGTGACTCCAGAGTCCGCATCCCCCCAGTCCCCAGCCTCCCTCAAGCTCGGCAGGCCTGTCCATTCATCTGTCATATTCATTCCTCAAACATATCCCCATCCCATGCATACATCTCTCACCCACCCAATTTAATAAAAATTTAAACAATTAAATTTAAACAATTTAAAATTTTTTAAAAAACAAGACATATAAACATATTAACTAAAGAAGCCACAAGCAGAGGTGCGAGAGATAAACCAGTTGCCTCCTACCAAGTGCTTCATCAGGGGCACAAAGTGAGCCTCAAGGTCAGCTGAAAAATGTTCACTGAAAGTTGCTCTCAAGAACTCCACAGCCATGTCCCGCAACACCGTCTCTTCCACTGTAGCAAGGCTCTCGAGTGGGGGCAGCAAACAGTGGACATAATCAAGCCCCCCGACCAAAGCTGTAAAAGTTCCCAGTTGTTCTACCAGAGCAAATAAGACCTCATCCTCATCGTACATAGTATCTTGGTTATTGTCCCCTGGTAGCCAGCATGCACTTCCACCGACTCCCAACTGACTTACACACGCTGACCAAACTTCCCGGCAGGCTGCCAGGAACTCGGCGGTCCACAGCGACCTCGCCGGTTCTCCGTCAGTCCCAGACGCCGACCCGACTCTGCCTAGCTCAGCAGCGAGGCAAAAGAAGATGTTAAGACGCTCGGCCAGCTTCTTGTTCTGAAGTGGTTTACCCATCCCAGCCTTAGCTCCGGGGCTCTCCTTTCCGCCGGTCTTCCAGCTTAGCGGTTAAAGCGGCGGGCGGCTGTTAGGGCGGCGGTTAGAGCGACGGGCGAGTTCTTCCAAAACCCGATTTCTTGCTGGTTCTCAATATTCTTATTGCTGCTCGCCGATTCGGCAACTCGGCGGCTTGGCGTCCTTCTCGGGCTTGGTCACCATCAAACCACCACAGTTATGTGGTAGCAGGCCTGGTATCAAGAGAAGATGGAACACACTACTTCAGTTTTCAGTTCAGAAAAATAAGAAATTGATCTGCTTTGGTTGAAAGCTAAGGATGAGAGGAAGGTTATGTCATCTGGTTGTTTTCTTCAAGATTGGTTAGCCAAGGACTTTGAGCTAAAGCTAAAGGACAGTTAAAGGATATTCAGATGTGCCCCAGATGATCTTGGCTTCTACACATTTATTCATCTCTCTATTAAGAATAATAAGATTTATTTACAAGTTAAATATCTGTGAGGAATTCAAATAAATTGATCGGAAGAGAATCCCTTGAAAAAGCCAGCCACATTTTTTTTTATTCAAGATAATTGCTCCTCAGATGTCAAGAGCAGAGCCTAAGAGAAGGCCACAGACACTTCAAAGAATCCCCAGTGACATTACATTTCTGCCTGAAATTCTTCTTGCTCCTTGCATTTCTAATTGGTGTTTGTTTCTCCCCAAAAGAAAAATATATTTACACATCTTATTTGCACATGTTTTATGTTTTGGGAGAGCCCTCTTAAATGGTAAACAAAAATGCATTTGGGAAACAAATGCCAACTAACAACTCTGACTGAGAATATGATACAGCCTGAAAAACCTTTATGAGTTGAATTTTTTTAGCATTATTTTTGAAGTATATTTCTTTTTTTCCCCTCCTTTAAATTTAAAAAAGATTTCTTTAAATAAAAGATTGTTCTATCCTGCTTTATACTGATCCCAAAGAAAACGTCTCTATCCTCATATTTTGTTAGTCTGACAATTAGTATGGGGAAGATTATTGATATTAATCCCCTCCGATTTAAGATGGCTTTTTTGGGGTGTGTGTATATCTGTTTTGAATGGTGAATTGTCAGTAGCTGCATTTTGCTGGGGAAAGAGACAGATAACTCTCTTGAGCAGACAAATCTGTGTCTCTTTCCTTGCTTCAGGAATCTCTGACAAATCCTTCAGGACTAGTAGTTTGTTGATTTAAAAAATCACAAAAGCATGCCTGTTAACACAGGAAAAGGCTGGGTTACAACCATGAATCCTGTTTCCATTTTAAACTATTTGCATATATGACTTGTTTAGCTCATTAATATTTTTATCTTGAATGAGGAATCTGTTCTTTTCCAACAAAACAAAATAAGCCAAAATTACCCACACAGCTGAATTCCTCCAGACAGTATTTTTCAACTTTGGCAACTTGAAGATGGGTGAACTTCAACTCCCAGAATTCCCTAGCCACCAATGCTGGCTGGGGAATTCTGGGAGTTGAAGTCCACCCATCTTAAAATTACAAGATTGAGAAACCCTGCCTTAAAATATTAGTTTGTGTTTGTGACATTTGCTGGATACATTACATTGTGTCCCCTGTTATATCACTTGAGGTGAAAGTAATTTGTTTTCTCCTTTTGTTTTCTCCCCCTGAAACTGCTTCCCAAACTTGGCTTTTTAGTAGTACCGTACATTAGGGTTGCCACTAATTACACCCTCAGGAGACCAAAATACAGGTAGTCCTCGCCTTATGACCACAATTGAGCCCAAAATTTCCATGGCTAAGCAAGACAGTTGTTAAGTGAGTTTTGTCCCATTTTATGACCTTTCTTGCAACAGTTTTTAAGTGAATCACTGCAGTTGTTACGTTAGTAATACAATTGTTGAGTGATTATTGCTTCCCCATTGACTTTGCTTGTCAGAAGATCACAAAAGGGGATCACACGACCCCCGGACACTACAACTGTCATAAACACTTGCCAACTGCCAAGTGTTCAATGTTTGATCATGTGACCATGGGAATACTGTAACAGTCGTAAGTGTGAAAAAAGATTGTTAAGTCCTTTTTTTCAGTACTGTAGTACTTCGAATTATCACTAAACAAATGTTTGTAAGTCGAGGACTGCCTGTAATTGTTTTCCCTCCTGCCCATGGGGGAAACGAAGAAGAGTCACCTGTTGGATTTCTGCCTGTGTCTCACCAAAAAGATGACTGGAGAAGAAGGTGTTCTCATACTCTTGTGCTCCTATTGTACAAGGGATGCTGTGTGATCATAAGTCAGTTTTTTCAACGCCATTGTAACTTCAAACAGTCACTAAAGCAGGGGTTCTCAACCTTGGCAACTTTAAGACTTGTGGACTTCAACTCCCAGAATTCATCAGCCAGCTTTGCTGGCTGAGGAATTCTGGGAGTTGAAGTCCACAAGTCTTAAAGTTGCCAAGGTTGAGAACCCCTGCCTAAAGGAATAGTTGTAAGTCAAGGATTACCTGTATAGGACATCTTTTAAAAAAATCAGAAGTTCCACTGTCCACTAAGAGAAGGAAATGAAAGAACAGAGAAAGGAGTGGGGGACAGAATGGCCCCACACCAGGAAAGAAGAATTGAGAAGAGAGACATTCAGAGACGTTATGGGGGGGGGGGGAGAGAGAGATCCAGGAATGTGTGGCAGCCTCCAGGGCTTGCTTGGCTCTGTCGCTACCAGACTGCACATAAAACTAATTAGAGAAGAAAAACTTGAAGAGAAAAAGCTGTGGAAAAATATTTTGGAAAGTCAGAATGTTTTCAAAATGCTTCTTGTTCCCTTAAGCAAATTTTGCCTCTCTGATTTCACAGGAGGGGGAAACAAATTTTACAATTACAGTACAGGTACTCCTCAATTAGGACCGTCATGAAGCTTGCCCATCATGGTTGTAAGTCGTGACCGTCATAAAATGGGTCTTTCACACGACCGACTCCATTTGACAACTTTTTTGCAGTGGTCATTTAGCGAATCACCATGGTCGTTAAGTGAACCAATTTTCTATAAAACCAGAAGTGCTGATTTTGGGCAAAACTGTTGTAAAAGGCAGTCATGTGACCATGGAAAACGCAAATGTCTGTAAATGCAGCTGTATCGCTGAGTGTCCGAGGTTTGGTCATATAGCTGTGAGGAGGCGACCATCAGAATTTTGAATCCAGATCATAAGTAGCCTCAAGGTAGGTCTATTTGACTTTCGGTTAGTCGCTAAGAGACCAGTCATAAGTTCAAGGACTACCTATATAATGTACAGTTCAATTTCAAGAATTCATTCATTCATTCATTCATTCATTCATAATAATAATCATAATCATAATCATAAAGTTGGAAGGAACTTTGGAGGTCATCTAGTCCAACCCCCTGCTCAGGCAGGAAACTCTATACCATTTCAGACAAATGGCTGTCCAGTCTCTTCTTAAAAACTTCCAGTGTTGGAGCATTCACCACTTCTGGAGGCAGGTTGTTCCACTGGTTAATTGTTCTAATTGTCAGGAAATTTCTCCTCAGCTCTAGGTTGCTTCTCTACTTGATTAGTTTCCACCCGTTGCTTCTTGTCCTACCTTCAGGCGCTTTGGAGAATAGCTGGACTCCCTCTTCTTTGTGGCAGCCCCTGAGATATTGGAACTCTGCTGTCATGTCCCCCCTCGTCCTTCTCTTCATTAAACTAGACATACCCAATTCCATCAACCTTTCTTTATATGTTTTAACCTCCTGTCCCCTAATCATCTTTGTTGCTCTTCTCTGTACTCTTTCTAGAGTCTCAACATCTTTTTTACATCGTGGTGACCAAAACTGGATGCAGTATTCCAAGTGTGGCCTTACCAAGGAATTGTAAAGTGGTATTAATACTTCACGTGATCTTGATTCTATCCCTCTGTTAATGCAGCCCAGCACTGTATTGGCCTTTTTAGTAGCTGCAACACACTGTTGGCTCATATTTAAGTGATTGTCCACTAGGACTCCGAGGTCCCTCTCACAGTTACTACTATTGAGGAAGTTACCTCCTATACTATACCTGTACATTTGGTTTTTCTTGCCTAAATGTAGAATCTTACTTTTTTCACCATTGAATTTCATTTTGTTAGATAGCGCCCAGTGTTCAAGTCTGTCCAGATTCTCCTGTATCCTAAGCCTGTCTTCTGGAGTGTTGGCTATTCCTGCCAGCTTGATGTCATCTGCAAATTTGATGAGTTCCCCATCTATCCCCTCATTCAAATCTTTGATGAAGATGTTGAAGAGCCCTGGGGCACCCCACTACACACTTCCCTCCATGTAGATGTGGTTCCATTGAGGACCACACACTGAGCACAGCCGGTCAGCCTGCTATGGATCCCTCTGGTGGTGATGCTGTCTAACCCGCATTTTTCTGTCTTGTCAAGTAGTAAGTTGTGATCTACTTTAGCAAATGCCTTACTGAAGTCCAAGTACCGTAAATTATATCCACAGCATTCCATTCTGCCTATCTATCTATAGAAGCAACCTGGAGTTAAGGAAAAAATTCCCAACAGTGAGAACAATAAACCAATAAACCAGGCTTGCCTTCAGAAGTTGTGGGTGTCCCATCAGTGGAGGTATTTAAGAAGAGGACAACCATTTGTCTGCTTGAGTAGGGGGTTGGACTAGAAGACCTCCAAGGTCCCTTCCAGATTTCTATATTCTATTCTATTCTATTCTATTCTATTCTAATCTAATCTAATTCTATTCTATCTACATCCATCTATCCATCCATCCATCTTGCCAAGCTGCAGTTATTACAACTGTTGTTGGCTATTGTTTTCGAAGTAGCACATGCAACCCTCTGCTCAATAAAGACTCATCTACTGTAAAATTACTGGTGTTTCAAAGGGCATGGTAGAGACAAGATTTTATTTGGACTCCGCAACTAGTTATGGGTTGGAGCCAGTTTATTAACCTTCATTCACCTATTTGGAAAGGTGACCCTCTTCGGCATCATCATTTCTGTTCTAACTCCTTGTCTTTGCTTTTTTTTTTTTTTTTGTTCTAGTCATGGTGGGTTCTGCCTGATAGAGAAACAGTGAACATCTGGTATGAATGTCTGATAGAAAACCAGCGCCAGAACTGGACATGTCACCCAGTGTCTGATAGTAGTGAGTATATACTGTGTGTTTTGTGGAAATGGCCCAGGACCATCTATGTCAAGCGCTAGGCTAGGGAAACCAGGAGATTCAGGCAGTTCAAATGAGTATAAAGATTTATTACAAGCTTAAGCTCTCTGCAAAAATTTGAGCTACTAATGGTTAAAGGAAATGAGCGGGAATTAAGAAGGTATTCAAGGCGGGCTGGATTTAGATCTCTTGTGGGTGCACAAGGACTCATGACTTACGATGCGTTTGAACCCTTCCTCAGGCTCAGCCTGGTCAACTTCTACAATCTTCAGGAAAAGGTCAAACTTGGCTAGAGGGTGGAAAGAAGGTTGCATGCTTGCCCCCATCCTGCGTCAAGATATGGACGCATTTATGGAGCCTTCCCCAAACCGGGTGCTCCTTAAGATGTTCAGCTCCCAGAATTTCCCAGTAAATACGACTGAAACACTTTAGCCATTTGGGCTACTGGAAAATTTACTGGAGAAGGCAGATTGGTAAGATCTGTTCTTAATGGTCTTTTCTCTTCAATGGTTTCTTTCCCCAGAATGGCTTCATGGAGTCCAAGCATTCATGGTTTTAAGCCTTCTCTTCTCCAGCTTGGCTTTCATTATTTTCATGTGGCAGCTCTACACAATGAAGCGGGGAAGCCTGTTTTATGCCACAGGAATTTTCCAGATATTGACTGGTAAGGGTCCCATTTGAATGTTGCAAAATCATAGAGCAAGAGAGAGGTGGTAGCATCTACGAGGAAGGAAGATTAGGATTGAGCTGTAGGGGAGCGTAGGTTTCCATGTGCAAGACGTAAACAGCAAGGGGTATTGCATAGATCAGTGTTCCCCAATCATAACAACTTGAAGGTGTATGGACTTCAACTCCCAGAATTTCCCAGCATGTTAAGGTCTAACTTAATTGGAACGATTTGCAAAGTGTTTAGCTACTGTATTGAAACTCTGGATGAATCTGGTTGTGAATCTGGTTATATTCCATTTTGCCCAAATTATCTTTTTAATATAAAGACCTTGCAAGCCCCAGTTAAGAAGTGGAGCTCAGGAGAAGGAAAGCTTGGCTCTGCAAATAGCCTTCAGAGGGGTGACTTTAAGATGGGTGGACTTCAGCTCCCAGAATTCCCAAGCCAGAATTGCTATCTGAGGAATTCTGGGAGTTGAAGTCCATCTGTCTTAAAGTGGTCAAGGTTCAGAAATACTGATCCCAGCTATTCGAATCAGAATTACCCATAAGAAGTTGTAACTCAACAATATCCCAAACACCATAAGTTCCTCACCACTCTACTCACTTATCTCTAGTGATCCTGGGATGCCTATTGCAGATCTGAATAGGCGACTGGGGGATTTTGCACTATATAGGAATTGTCTATATGGATGGGAAGGATGTAATTATCCTTTAGGTTGCTTGCTGAAGATGGGGAAGCAAGATGGAGCTTGATCCTAATTCACCTTTTCTGGTTCCTTCCCAGCTGTCTCGGTGTTCACAGCTGCCTTGATCTACACTATCCACGTGGACACGTTCCAGCGTGGCCGAATGCCTGGCGGCTCTTATGGTCACTGTTTCATACTAGCCTGGCTGTCTTTTCCCTTGGCCCTCATCAGTGGGATTGTCTACATCCACCTTCGGAAAAAAGAGTGACTAACAATAGGGAAACCTCTCCGTTTATCTTGGAAGGAGACTTGTTCTTCTTTCAATTTAGCTATGCATTCATTCTTCGCAGTTTTCGAAAGCACTCGTGGCACAACATTCTATGCAATGGGTAACTTGATCCGTGGGAGTTCTTGCACTGTAAGTGCCTGATTTTCGTTTTGCATACG
Source organism: Bothrops alternatus (assembly GCA_034064705.1). Taxonomy (NCBI): domain Eukaryota; kingdom Metazoa; phylum Chordata; class Lepidosauria; order Squamata; family Viperidae; genus Bothrops; species Bothrops alternatus. The sequence goes on along the minus strand of JARGCV010000126.1, from coordinate 800,554 downwards.
GGTAGTCCTCGACTTATGACCACAATTGAACCCAACATATCCGTTGCTCAGCAAGACAGCTTTGAAGTGAGTGGGGCCCCATTTTATGACCTTTTTGCTACAATTGCTAAGCGAATCACTGCAGTTATTAAATGAACCATGTGGTCCTTAAGGGAATCCAGCTTCCCCATTGACCTTGTTTGCCAGAAGCCAGATGGGAAAGATACAAATAATGATCAGATGATCCTGGGATAGTGCAACTGTCATAAATACATGCTAATTGCGAAGCACCCAAATTTTGATCAGGTGACATGGGGCCCTTAAGTGTGAAAAGCGGTCATAAGTAACTTTTTTTTCAGTGCTGTTGTAACTTCAAATGATCAGTAAACAAATGGTTGTAAGTCAAGGACTACCTGTATTTTTATATACCTCCCATGATATGGGAAGTTAAAGGTGTGCCATCATACACTGGGCATTGCTTTAGTCTCTGAGAGGTTACCATGAAATACATGAATATTTTGCTGGCAAAATGATATGACATGCCATCCTATCAGCCTATTCTCCTAATATCTGGAGAAAGGTTTGCTTCTTCTTTTTTGTAATTATGTACATGTAGATTATAGTCCCCTTTTACTTTTGCAAATGAGGGAACAATATATTCCTCCTGTAGTGTTTTTTTTTAAATAATAATAATAATAATCTCCCTTTTTGATAACCTGCAGTATGGCAGTCAACTCCTCCAACTTTTTTTATAAAATCAATTTTTATTTGAAAGACATATTTTAATGGGAAAAACATGGAGATGCATTGGTAGTGTAGATATAAAATATATTTCTTTTTTAAGTTTCTGCAAATGGAAGGCAAACTGAAATACAGTGTAAAAGGATTCTCGTGTTTGTTTTTTAAACTCATTTTTAAATGGTGGTTAAATAAGAATCTGTTTTATAACTTGTTGGTTTTATTGCAGATACTTTTGTCTTTTCACATTTGCCTCTTGATAAAATAGTGTGGATAAAATTCCTATTAAATTGCAGTTGGAAAAATCACCAAACTTTTTAAAGTTTGAAGAACAAGCCACAAGATTCTCTGCTTAATGTTGTTCAGAAAAGTTTCGAATAATCTTTTAAAAAGTGTTCTCTTGTTATTGTATATGTAGGAGCATTTGTGAGGGAGATCAAAAAAGTCAAGATGGCAGCCATGACTGCAATTGATCCTCTTTTTGTATACAGCACTGATACAAAATTAGTGAGCTTCAATTATGCACTTGCTATTGTTCAGCCATTTCTACTTTAAAAACAAAACAAAACCTCCATTCCCGCAGATTAGCTTCATCCAATGCTTCCCTTTCAGAATATTCTACTTAGGAAAAAGTCAATAGGGAAAATAATTACTTATCCCACAATAGATTTATGGGATAAATAAAGGATTTGTTCAATGGGATATTCTTTATTTTGTATCTAAGATCTTTGTTACTATTTCTTAAAATAGTATAGGTAGTCCTCATTTAGCAACCAAAACTGGGACTGGCAACTCAGTAATTAAGCAAAACAGTCTCTAAATGAAAACACGACTGCTTGTGATCTTACTTCAGCTTTCCTTTGCTTTACAAATCTGTAAAGGCCATAAACATAGAGAATTGACTGTGAAGTTATTTTTTCATCACCATGACAACTGCGAATAGACACTAAATGAGGCGGTCGCTAAACAAGGACTACCTATAACTTTCAGTAACTTTATTCAATGAGTTACAACCAATTGTAATAATCTATTCGGTGGATATACATTGGCAACAGTATTTGTTCTCACTCACATTAAAATACATCAGGTTTTTGTTTTTTTCTAGCTTTTTCCAAATGTTTCTCCCTATATTCTCAACTTCCTGGCTGCATATCCAAAAATCTGCAGTTTAAGGAATGTTCACAAAATTATACTTGTGTACCATCTTTCTTCAACAGGTTTGCTCTTCCTTCAATTTGATTGCTAGTGCCAAAATTGATGGTTCTACCAATGTCCCTTTTTGTCTTCTTCCAATGGCTTTTATATTTTATACTTATTTTAGAAATTAAAAAGCAATGAAAAGAGTTGACATAGCTGTATCTTCCTTCTTTGGTATGGCAAATGCTTTTTACTCCTAATTCCAGAGCTGTGGTGGCGGCGCAGTGGTTAGGATGCAGTATTGCAGGCTGACTCTGCCGACTGCCAGGAGTTCGATCCTATCTGGCTCAAGGTTGACTCAGCCTTCCATCCTTCCACGGTCAGTAAAACGAGGACTGTTGGGGGCAATAGATTGACTCTGTAATCCTGTTAGAGAGGGTTGTAAAGCACTATGAAGTGGTATGTAAGTCTAAGTGCTATTGCTATTCTCTTAGTTTTCACAGGGGAAGCTCGTAGTTAGAAAGGAAACCATGAAAGATTATGATTTGGATAGTTCTTGTTTAGTAAACACGAAGCAACCATCAACTCCATCGCTAAATGATATGGTCACTAAGTTGAAGATCACGCGACTGCAACGGGCTTGCTTCTATTTGGTTGTTAAGTGAATGACAATGGGTGTAACGTAAGGTGTCACATGACTGTAACTTCTGTGTCCTCCATTACTTTGCTTGTCAGAAGCCAGTTGTGAAGCATGTAAATAGCAGTCATGTGACTGCAGGATGCGGTGGGGGCCATAAATGTGCCCTGGTTGCAAAGTGCCCAAATGGGTGATTGTATGACTGAGAGGCTCTGATGGTTGTGCAACAGAATTTGTGTCAGCTGCCTTTTTAAAAAAATAATTGTAGCTTTGACACTGCATGAGGCAGTCGCTAAGCGAGGATTACATGTAGCAAATTGCAACTTAAATATAATCCACACAAATATAATCCTATCAAGGTTAGCCACAATCCAAATTGCTGTTGTTCATTCACTACCTTGCAGTCTAATTGGGCAAATTATTTTTTATTTACAAGAGGTCCTCAACTTACAACAGATCATTTAGAGACCCTTCGAAGTTACAACTGCCTTGAAAAAAAGTGACTTATCACTGTTTTCAACACTTAACGACAGTTGTGGCATTCTCATGGTCACATGATCAAAATTCAGATGTTTGGCAACTGGCATATATTTATGACGGTTGCGGTGTCCAGGGGTTGTGTGATCACTTTTTGTGACCTTCTAACAAGCAGTCAATGGGAAGTCAGATACACCTAACAACTATATTACTAACAACTGCAGTGATTCACTTAACAACCGTGACAAAAGGTCATAAATGGGACAAAATTCATTTAATGACTGTCTCACTTAGCAACAAAAAGTTAGGGCTCCATTGTAGTCGTAAGTCGAGGACCACCTGTATCGTGGCATTCGAACATTAAACTGCTTACAAGCTTCGCCACAACCATACTATTTTCACAGATAAAAACCAAGCGGTGGACCAGCTGGTTCTCAGCTTGTTTATTTTGCCTGTGTGGGGACAGGTTGCTTTTGGCCTGTATTCTGGACCATATAGCTCTATGTAACCTCGTATAGCTCTATGTAACCCTAACTAGAGAGCATGTATCAGTATGTTAAAATATCTGGCAGTTAATGGGTCAGTGGGAGGAGTCTCTAAAGGGCATTGGGAGGCTTCCTGGAAACAAGCCAGATTGGAATGTCTTTGTCTGAAAGAAGCATGGGCCATCAGATGTCACCCGATGAGCCTGAGTCATTATAAAGATGGTATGGAAGAGAGCATCATCCTTTTACCTATAGGAATGGACAAAAGATGTATTTTCCAGAAGTAACAGCCACATGAATGCAAGTAATCTTCTTTCTGATTAAAATATATTTTTGTTATGAAATCATTTCTATTGAGTTATCTATCTGACTTGATTTAAAAGAAGGCGTTTTTAACTCACGAGTCAGAATAATAAAAGGATGCTCAAAATTCATATCAACTTTATAAAGGCAAATAGTAAATTGATAGGATTAATTCTTCTCTGATCTCCTGCAACAGTTTGAAGGAAGAAAGTAAAATCATTAGTTTTTCTCTACATCAGCCCTTAAGGAAGTAAAGTAAATATTTTCTTGCAAGTAAAAGAATGCTCAGAACTCATATCAGCTTTATAAAGGCAAATAGTAATTGGATGTGGCTAAATTCCTTCAATCGCCTGCAACAGTAATTGATGGGGCCAGTCTCCCACTAAATGCCTGCAAAGCAAAGTCAGTGTGTCTGTTTGGCAGACAGCGTTTCAAAGGAAGGTGTGATTCAGATGCATTGTTTTGTTGATTTGCTGTTAACTCTGCAAGTAGCCACTGCATGATAAAGTTTATCTGCATATTGACAAGTGTCTGCTAGCAAGGAATCATTGCTAGTCAAACTCTGTATGCTAGCCAACGTTTTAAAGTAAAGTTATAAAGTGCCTTGTGTTTGTTTGGATGCTTCTGCTAAAATTACCTTTGGATCTGTTTAAAGCAAAGAGATATTGTGATGTCTATCTCACTAAGCAGAAGAGAGAAGTCTGCATAGCCTGCCTAATGCAAATTAAGGATCTGGAATTTAAGTGTTTAAAAATATGTTGATTCTTTAGGCGTGAAGAGAGACAAAGCTACAAAACCTCTGTTTCTTCTTCATGATTCTGCTAGCCAAGAAAGAAAGCAGCAAGGGGCCCCTTCGAGGGCAATAAAAGGTCAATTAACTCTCAACCGAATGCTGTTTCTTAGTCCACTTGCCGTAGCAACAGGTCACTAAGGAAAGCAATTAAGGCAATTAACCTCTTCACCCAGCCACAGCACTGGTGAAAGAAGCTAAACTCCCCTCTCCCTTAGGAATGCTTGGAATTTCAGCCAATGTCAATGGAATAAGAAGGCATCTGGTTTCAGAGGCAGAACCAACCCCAATAGCAATGCAGTAGCACCCACTGGTGGCCAATCTGCACATGACAAAATTTGAATTTGATTATGTTGGATTACATTTGAATTTGATTATGTTAGATTACAACAACTTGATAATTAATTTAGCACGTAGCAGGCTTGTACCAAGCCAAGCTAAGAGCACCCCCTAGAGGGGAAGAAGGTACCTCACTGCTCGCATCACTAACTACGCAGAGTAAATCTGATAGTTAAAGAGCAAGTTACTTAAAATTATCCCAAGCTACCAACACCCCCAAGAGGGCACAGAGTGAACTTCATCAAAGTATTCACTCACTCAAGCTGAAGACCAAGTTGTTCCAGTTTGAGGGAAATTAAGGAGAAGAAAGCAGAGCCAATTGTCCTTGCTTAATATCACAAGCTGATGACCAAGGGATTCCAGCCTGCAACTTAACGGCCAAGTGGGAGTTTTCTAGCTCTACATTCTCTCAGTGGCCACTAGCAGTAACGTGGTAATAGGAAGAATTTCGCTGGCCTTTCTTCAGATGCCCCCTAGTGGTTAAAGGAGGAACTACACGCAAGCATTTAATCACGCCCAGAGCCAGCCTGCTAGTGGACTAAGGGTGAACCTCGAAGGAAGAGCAGAGCACCCTGGTAGCTGACCCGCAGCAAGTGACCCTTAGTGGTGAAGGGGTGAATTGCACTAAAGTACCCACAAACGCAGGAAAACATATCCAGTGGCGCCTCCACCCACAGACAGTACCCCTGAAGCTGATCTGCAAGCAGCAACCCCTAGTGGTCAAAGATAGGAATTCATCTAATCTGCTTCTAAATAGCTAGGAAGTGTGCTGAACCTGTCCTAGCCATGGCAGAGTGTCTTACTGATTTAGATGAAGGGGTTCAACCAACCAGCCTAGTTGAGACACCCCAACCAGCCGGCCAAGGAAAAATGCTGCAAACAGCCAACCTTAACCTGTACACAGAGGCTGTAGCTCAAGCCTCAGCGAAGCCAAAGAAGTCCAGGGTCATTATGACCTGAGGCAACAAAGAAAGCCTACTAAAGTCATGCGGTCGAACCTGTTGGAGAAATGGGACACCGTCCACACTCGCCATGAAAGACACTGGAGGAAACTACTCCAACTCTACCAAGAGCCTCAGGAGGAGCTCTCCCCTGAAAAGGCGAGTGAATTGAAAGAAGATAAAGAAGACGCTCTTGAGCAATGGAGGAGCTTCGAACGGCAACTCATAGACATTCATACACAATTAGGAGACTCAAGAGTCGATAGCGAGATGCAAAGCCTCAAACTATTAAACAGGAATGAGAGAAGCTCCTAGAGAGTCCACAATACCCTCCAGAGCACAGGCCACGCCTGAGAGACAAACCAGTTGAGAGGGCTGAGTCTGAAGTTTCCCACCATTCACATGTACCATCCCAACAGTCGCATACGGCTCCATCCCACGTGTCTGGAAAGGCCTCATCCTTTCGCCACATATCCAAGGCACATTCCAGCCTGTCCCAACAATCGCATGTCACACGAGCCTCCCGCCATTCAAAGGCATCTTCTCGCCAGAGCCAAGCATCTCAAGCCTCAAGGGCAGAGAGCATTGTCGCCTGTCTCAGGTAAGCACGAATCAATACCGCAATGGCTGACATCGCTGCACAAGCAGCAGTAGAAGAAAAGCAACATAAAGAAGACTTAGCCAAAGTGGAGACAGCAACAGCTCTACATGTAGCAGAAGCAGAGCGAGAGCAAAGAGAAGCTCAGACCAACTTTGAGATTTTCCAGCGACAACGGAGAGCAAAAGAGGCAGCCGCAATAGAAGCGATCCTGCAGAGAGCTGGAAGATGTCACATCTACACACATATTGGAAGGGCTAGGAAGAGAAAGCCCTCATAGCCGCGTGCAAGCCTACGTGGACAACCAAAGCACATTCCAGCATGAGCAGGTGAGAGCACCACAGCCAGCTGCAAGCCCCCCAACACCGAGTAGATGAACAGAAGAGTCTCCACGACCAGATGTGCCGGTCAGCCACAGAGTTGATGTCGCGACACCTAAGTTACGAGATCTTCCCACCGTTGCTGCCCCATTGAACCACACCCTTGATGGCAACTGGATGGGTCCAACAGCAACGGCAACGGCTACACAGCAGGCAGTGCTGCAAGATCTTTCCACCGTTATTGCCCCACGGAACCCGCCGAACCATACCACTGATGGCAATCGGATAGGTCCACCTGCAGCGCCAACGGCCCTACAGCAGAACCAGCTGTCGCTCGGGGACGAGATTGAAAGAACTCGAGCCACACTAGAGTCCTTGCTGTGCTAACAGGAGGCAGTGTCCCAAGGAACCACCACCAGACCTGACCACAGAGGAGAGTCTCGAACACCAGCCGTGCCAACCTACTAGGGAGCTAGCTACAGTCTACCAGAAAGACAGACCCTCAAGCAAGTAAGCACGCAGGAACTTGGGTCCCCTGAGCTCAACGCCAGAGCAGAGGAATTCAGACCAAGCCAACAAGGTCCCTTGCATGTGACATGGCAAAATACCCTCAGACAACAATACACTGAAGGACGTTACCAGCCAGCCATGGTGCACGCCCCCACTCCTGGAAGAGATGCACCACCTCCACCAAGCTACAGCCAACACACGGGATCAATGCATCCCCCAATGTACATTGGAAGAAGGTTGGACTTGGCAGCCAGAGGCATACGAAGATTCTCTGACAAACCTGGAAAAGACTACTTATTGTGGAAGCATATCTTCAAGCGCGCCATCAATGAAGAAAGGGCTGGACCAGATGAAGAACTCGTCCAGCTGAAAGCCTGGCTAGGCCCAAAATCCATAATCACTGTGAATAACATCTTTGCATCCCATTTGGTTGACCCTGACATCGGCCTTGCAAAGACTTGGGCCACACTTGACAAGGACTATGGTGAACCCACAGTGACGGAGTCCTCGCTTCTGGACCGCGTTCTCAGTTTCCCCGACATAAGAATCTACGAACGTCAACAGCTGAAGACTTTCTCATCTCTTATTACTCAACTACAGACAGCACAACAGGATCCTACCTTGCCAGGATTAGCTTGGCTTGACCTGTTTAGGACACAAAATCCTGTCATCCAAAAACTACCATGGTTGATATGTGAACAATGGATCGAGCTTTCACGAGCTTACAGGAAAAGCAACCAAAACAAAATTCCCCCCTTTGTTCTCGCTGAAATCCTACTCATGGTGGGAAGAGACACCCCAGAGTCCATTGGCTCTGATGAAAGAATCAAAGGTCCACCACGAACCCCAGTAGCCATTAAGACAGAACTTGGATGGGCCATAGGAAGGACGGTTTGTGTTGATCAATCGCAAACCCCAACCCAGGTGAGCATCTCAAAAATCTCCATTCTCAGTAATGGAACAGCACCTCACCTAGAACACTGCACACTTGTGACAACCAAACCTGTTTTGGAAGCAACAGTGTTCCAGACAAGCAAGAATTACAACAACTTAGCTTTGTCCATAGAGGACAAACAAGACAACGTTTCCAAGACTGGGAGTCATGGAGCGTACTCCCAAGATGTCTCCAAAGCATGCAAGTGCAGCGCACATGTCTCCATCTCACACGCCACAGTGCAGAAGAATTGTACGCTTCCTTAGATGTGTCTATGAAGGTAAATGCAGCCTTAAGATGCGTCACAGTCCACAGCGGGGTCACACTTACGTCGTCTTATTTGCAACCATAAGATACATCAGAGTCTACAGCGGGGAGTGCTGCAGTCTCGGTGTCTTCTTTGGAAAAGCGAGACTAACAATGCAAGAAGGCCACACAGTACCAAGGTTAGAGTTATGTGGTACCGTTTTGGCTGTAAAGCTCACCAACTTGACAGCGAAGACGTTGTGCCTTGAACTACAGTCTACCACCTTTTACGCAGACAGCAATGTGATGTCAAGCGACATCTGCAAACAAAGCAGACATTTTTACGTCTATGTAGGCAACAGAGTGAAAAGGATTGAAACATCTTTAAGCCCTGAACAATGGCAACATGTGCCAACAAATAAGAACTTTGTTAACCAAGTGAAATGGCCCAGCCTTGCCACACAGTTAACAGAATTGATCTGACTAGAAAGTCTTGAGTTCTTGTCCTGTCCAGACAGATGGCACAGAGACCAAAACGTTATGTACTTCCAGCTTCAGATCAACATGCCAACCTTCAACTTCAGACACCCAGTAAACATCAACCAATCTGCTTCAAAACCCTGTCTTAAGTGGAGACACCTGAAATTAGGCATAGTTTTGATTGTCTTGATCACTTGTCTTAGCATCCCAAGAATTAGCTTTGTAGGATCCTGCAAGGACTTACTGACTATTGAAGATATTTGTCATGATCCGATGATTGACAAATGTGTGAAGGCCAAAAATTGCCTTCCCCGTGCATCTTACATGGGTGAAGCGTGGGAGCACATGATTGGTGCACCCCGCGAAATCATGGACTTTATGTCATTAAAGACACACCCACACATGAAGTCCTCACTACCCTGATGACAACAGTGGCAGCCATCTTCCATACTCCATTGGTGGTCCCAGACCCTTCGGTTCTTGAGTATCCTGAGTCTTCTGCAGTAGCTGTTGTTCCTGATTCTTCAGTTCCAACTGTTGTTCCTGATTCTTCAGTTCCGGTTGTTCCTGAGTTTCCAGCTCCAGCTGTTCCTGAGTTTCCAGATGTTTCTGATCCTGATTCTTCAGCCCCAGCTGTTCCTGTGTTTCCAGATCCAGCTGTTCATGTTTTTCCAGGTTCTTCAGTTCCTGAGTATCCTGTGAATCCAGTTCCCCTTGTTCCTGAGAAAATTTGGGTTACAGTTTTTCTGTTCCAGATTTGGTTCCAATTTCCTTTACAGGAAGAAGACCTGGTCTCGCTGAGAGACAAGAATGCATACCAGAACTATTGGCCCATGGGACTTACGCACCAGGCCCACCCACTTGATGAACTAGTTTGCCCAGCCGAGATCCAGATCGTGAAGCCACGTGAGTCAGGTCGTGACTCAAAGACATTTGTACCAGGCTGATCACCGATTTGGTCCCATTGCTGACGAAGACTGAACCAGAAGATCAAACCTCAAATTATGTATTGTCTTTATGCATTGTTTGATGTAACGCTTGTGTTTTTTTGCATAATTGTGCATGTTTTATATTTACTTTATAGTTATGCATGTTTCATACCAAGTTTTTACCTATTTAGTCACAAGTTAGTTAACAATGAGTATTGCATGCCTTAATGCTATGTTTTTGCTATTTCAGTTAGTTAGTAGTGGAAATATAAATTTCCAAGCGGGGAATATTCTGGACCGTATAGCTCTATGTAACCTTGTAAAGCTCTGTGTAACCCTAACTAGAGAGCATGTATCAGTATGTTAGAATATCTGGTAGTTAATGGGTCAGTTGGAGGAGTCTCTAAAGGGCATTGGGAGACTTCCTGGACACAAGCCAGATCGGAATGTCTTTGTCTGAAAGAAGCATGGGTCATCGATGTCACCCGATGAGCCTGAGCCATGATAAAGATGGTATGGGAGAGAGCATCATCCTTTTACCTATAGGAATGGACAAAAGATGTATTTTCCAGAAGTAACAGCTACATGAATGCAAGTAATCTTCTTTCTGATTAAAATGTATTTTTTGTTATGAAATCATTTCTATTATCTATCTGACTTGATTTAAAAGAAGGCGTTTTTAACTCAGTTAGAATAGCCTGCCTGTTCAGTGTAACTACTGGACTGTCTGCCTCTCTGACAAAGTAACCTACTCTTATCCATATTAGGCAAAAGTGCAGCTTCAAGTCTATGGAGGGTGCTAATTTGCCATCTGGCAAAGCACAGATCTGTGCCTGGAAATGAATAAATATTTAATCTTGTTGAGATCTGAAGATTCTATCCACTGCCAAGCATAAATAGGAGCTGCCTTTTTTGTAGGAACACAGAGGAATAATAGAGCTCAGACTTACAAAAAAAATTGCACTAAAGAGGAGTTACTAGACTGGAGGTTTCTGCAGAGGACAAATGATTGCTGGCTATTGCAGACTATTAGCCCTTTGGAAAGCATCAGTGGTGGGATTCAAATATGTGAACAACCGGTTCTGTGTGCGGATGCCGCTTCCGGAAGTCCATTCTGGGCCTGGGCAACAAAAAATTAGCTATTGGTTCTGCCAAAGTGGTGCAAACTGGCTGAATTCCCCCCACTGGAAAGCATGCTTGTAGCGTTCAGTACAATTGCTGAAGTTTTTAAGCCACCGTTTTTTCAAACTTAGCAACTTTAAGATGTGTGGACCTCCAATGCTAGAATTCTCATGCTAGCTGGGGAATTCTGGGAGTTGAAGTCCACACCTTAAAAATTGCTGTGTTTGGAAAACATTGTTTGAAACAAGCAGGCAGTATTATAATGCAATTATTGTTTATTCCGTAGAATTTTCCATCCCAATCTATTCAATGCAAGAATATGTTAACCATTATTAATAATTTGGGGAAAATGTTCAGATAAAAAGATCACCTCACCAACGTAACCAAGTTGCCTCGATTTTATATCTACCATAAAGAAAACTGGGATAGTGTGTCTTATCACAAGATTTAAGTTGCAGCGGTTTTGATCTAGGGGTAGATCTGATAGCAGTTAATGCTTGCAGTTTCCCTCAAGTTGTACAATTTGACGTTATAATTTCTTGACAACAGTATGGCTAGTTTTGCTACTACCACCTCAACTTTTTTCAACTATCCAGTCTATAGCTCGGGAATCTACTTGTGGTCTCCCATCCAAGTGCTAACCAGGAATATCCTTGTTTACCTTTTCACAAAGAGCAATATTCATATACACATACTATATTTCCAAAGGGTTATTTCAGATTTTTCTCATTCTACTGGCTTGGGAGAGAATAATTTAATAAAAAAAGGTCAGGCGAAGATTGATGTGCAATAGTGGAGGAAATAATGAGAGCCAAATAGACAGAAGACTAGAAATTGAAAGATTCTGCGAAAAGTAAGAGTAGGAATTGACAAACTATTAAAAATAAATTGTGGTTTGGCATATTTGGGATGTATGTGTTCCCATGAATGTTGGAAGAAGCCAATTTTACCTGTGGCATCAAAGCGCAATGTAAGATGTACACGTCTTAGGAGACTGGAAGCAGCTCATCTCAATCTGTCCCTTTATTACACCTACACAAGTTGATTAATCTCTCTCTCTCTTTTAAAAAAATAACATCTAATGAGCAAATGTTAAGCAGGGTGTGGAAAAATTTTCAACATCGTTGTAACTGCAAACAACTGCTAAATGAAATGGCCATTAAACAAGGACTGCCTTTGTTAAGGAAAAGGCAGAGTTGTTATTGCTTTGAAATCAACCGTTGTTTTGCCCAGATGTCAAATTCTAATATAATATCTAATAAGGATATTATTGGGGACTGAATACCTGCCAAATCAAAAAGAAACTGCCCCTGACTATGACACTTATACCAACCACGAGACACCACATGATCAGTTTCATCTTTATTGAGAGTCTTTAGATACGAGTAGCCAGATGTTATTCTGATTTTTAAACCCTCCACCGAGAATTGAATTCACCATCATGCCTTAGATGACAACATACAATCCATTAGTTTTATAAGTCCTTCAGGTCATGATCCTCAGTGCTAACTAGAAATACTTCCAAATGGTGTGCCTTCCTTTGAGCTCTCAGAGAAATATTTATACAAAAGTACATCTGTTTTTGCTGAGGAGGGGAGGTCAAGAACTCCAGAGACAGACCGTCTCTGATGGTGGTGAGAACCTAGGTGTCCATGGTGGTGTCTTCTCACTTGTGGAAGTAATATGTCAGTCTGCCGCCGATAGGAGGGGTCCACTCCGAGTTATTTTGACTTATGGAAGGACGACCTCCCCTGCCACGAAAAGGCTGCTTGGCCCGAAATTGTGGTTTTGGCCTGTCTCTGTAGCCGGACCTGTCTAAGGAACGGTCCGGCCCCGCTTGAAAGGGCCGAGAACCGCTCCCTGAGGCCAGGTCTGAGCCTGTCCGAAACAACGGGTGGCAATTATATGGAGTAAAACGTCTGCCCGTCCTTTTGGAGAGGTGAGAGAGAACTCTCTTCTCTCTATTTTCAATCAGGTAAGGAGTGAGGGTCTCACCAAAGAGGCTACCACGCTGGTACGGTGCAGCAGCCACCCTCCATTTGTGTCTGGTGTCGGCCCGCCAATTCTTAAGCCAGAACAACCGACGTGCAGTGACGTTGGATACTATGGCTCGGGCTGAAAACCTGGCTGATTGCAGGGACACGTCCACCATGTATTTTAGTGCAGCTCTCAACTTTGTGATGTCCTGGTGCACCCTTACCTCATCTGGGGAGATTCTAGCAACACTGCGTGATACATCACGACGTATCACAACTTTTTTGCCATTGCTGGCAATGGGGTGGGCGCAGTTCTGCTATGATGCATCTGGCCTGTGGGCCGGCAGTTTGACACCCCTGGTATATGTCATTCAGAAGCGCACCTACAACAGGTTACAGTTAGTCTGTGACTTACAACCATTCATTTAGTGATTGATCAAAGTTAAAATGGCAGTGATAAAAGTGACTTATGACTAGGCCTCACACTTATGACCATCCCAGCATCCCCACGGCCATGTGATCAAAATTTGGATGGTTGGCAACCAGCATGCATTTACAATGGTTGCAATGTCCTGGGGTCATGTAATCGCCATTTTCCATCAGCCAGCTTCTCACAAGCAAAGCCGATGGGAAAAGCCAGATTTGCTTAACAATTACATGGTTTGTTTAGCAACTACAGGGATTTACTTAACAACGGTGGCAAAAAAAAGTTGTAACCGCAACAACATGTTCCCAAATTCCAAGTGCTGAGAACTTCAACAAACCAGAACTGAAGAAGCTTCTTGGTTGAGAAGTGAAATGTCTTCAAGGAAAAAGAAAGTCCAGTTACCTTTTGAAAAAGTGTCTACGGGTTCAGCAAATCATACGTAACCAGACATACTGAAGAGAGGAAAATGCAGAGATGCACAAAAAAGTTTATTGCACATAAGAAAGAGACCTTTCTGTATATCCCACAAACTACAACTTCATTCCCATTTGGTGGAAGCGGATAATCTGACTTTGTGATTAGCAAAATAAGCTCAAGGCTTTAAGCCAAACCAAAGCTATCTGTTCTGAAGCTCATCTCTTACCTCCATCCAGATAGGCAATCACCCTGGAATCACTTCGGTCAGCATCTTGAAAGAAGGTTACTAAATAGCAGCACTGGTCTCCTTGCAGAATCCCAAGTTAACAGTGTGGAAATGTTCTCAACTGAATCATTATACTACAATGTATTTACCTTGAGACCAGATGAGTACATTTTCCTCATTCACCTTGAGACAAAAAAAAAAGGTCTATGATTGACCTTTCAATAGAAACTAAGAAAAATTTAGATTGCTGCTGCTGCTGCTCCTGTCATAATCTCACTTGTGTGGACAGAATACAAATCTGATATATCCTTCTCTGTGGCAATTCCCCAAAGAATACAGACACTCTCTGTAACTGGGAGGGGCTTCATGTCTTCCAGCTAGAGGTGCACAAGGCTGCACCTGTTCCAAGAACACTCTTTAGAATAAAGTACACGCACACAAGCACTGAACATACATCAACTACCAATCCATATAGACAAAAGTCAGATATGCAGGGAGTCACCCTAAGGGTAGAATAAGAACAGATTCACATGCAGTGAAAACGCCCCAATTCATGCACCCAATAATTCTTTTGATACGATAATATGCCATCAATTCTTAGTGACCACACAGATTTTTCCCATGACAATCTTTTTATGACCTTGTCTTCCAGCAGTGCATCCACTGCCCCCTTTAGCTATGTGCAAATTCCCAGACTTCAAATTTGAGAAGCAAATGTGTGTGTTTTAGTGTAAACAATTACTGGACCAAGGTGAATAGGGTTTTGTTCTTCCAGTAGCTCAGAACTTACCTATTGCATTTTCTCCCTCCATACACAGCCTGAACTTGCTATTTTGTTCAGGACCACACAGGATGGAAAACATCCTGTGCCACCTATAATAAAGCAAGGAAACCTAGCATGCGATATGGCTTTCAAGCTTGCCATTAAGTGTATACTGTGCAATTCAAAGTGCTATAGAAAGGGTTTAATATATTTTTTTCAGAAATGCCCCCAGCAGGCTAGCACATGATATTAAAAACCCATCTCGCCCTAACTGCAAAAGAGATTCACTGCTCTGCACAGTGCTCATTTCAAATGTAAACTGCTTCCACTCATTCCTTGGAGAAAGAAAAATAAACAGCTCAAAGGAAGGGGGGGAAAAGCAGCGTGTCTAATAAAAAGTGTTAATATTTTAAAAGCAAGGAAGTTCCTCTCTGCAAAGAAGAGAATCTGAGGTGCATTATGGCTTTGTATAATGAGGTCTAATGTTGTACCCCAAATAGTATTTTCGTAGTATGCAAAGGTTAACATTACAGCACATTTCCAACAGGATATCTGGAAGAAGAACTGGTGTTAAAGGAAGCACATCTCAGGAGGTGAAATCCAATCGCTTCTAAGGATCCATGTGGTACAAGTAACTACACCACAGGGCACTGTTCTCTTAATGCTTTGGAAAAATAAGGTTCACATCCTCTCCGCCTTCAAAACCTGGCATGCTCAATACCACAGGGACAAGGCTGATTTAGAGCC
The DNA here is from genome assembly GCA_034064705.1 of Bothrops alternatus. NCBI lineage: Eukaryota > Metazoa > Chordata > Lepidosauria > Squamata > Viperidae > Bothrops > Bothrops alternatus. Next base: position 785,033 of record JARGCV010000126.1, on the reverse strand, counting down.
CCAAACACCAATTAAAACAATCCGAGGAAGCTCTTATCCAATGACAGGATGGGCTGTTCCCTTGGCTTCCAATTCCTTGAGATGCTTCCAGGCACGTTCGGCACAGAAGTTAATTTCCAGCCCAGAGCGTAGGCGCAACCAAGCCTCAACCTGTTTCCTCAGATGTTCAACGGGATTGGAGTCTGCAAATGCAAAGAGAGGAGTCAGAGACCTCGCGGGAGCTGAAACCGATTCTCAGAGAAAGCTCCTCCCCCCCCTTTGCTTTCTGGCATCCCTATCCCAGCCCATACCTCTCTCAACACCTGCCTCCTTTGACAACGGCTGCTGTGGTTGCTGGTGGCACTGCAGGAGGAAACTGTGTGCCAAGATGACTTCCTTGGCGTGCTCCTCCTGGGCCCGCAGGGTGAGGGCATCCAAAAGTTCTGAGTTATTGGAAGTGCTGCGGTAGTACAGCATATGCACCAGTTCGAGAGAGTGGATGTTCCTCCGCTGGCCAAAGACCTAAGAAAACAAGGCAGAATACAGGTAGTCCTTGACTTACAACAGTTTGTTCAGTGGCTGTTCAAAGTTGCAATGGCACTGGAAAAAAGTGAGCTGCAACCATTTTTCACACTTATGACTGTTACAGCATCTCCACGGTCACATGATCAAAATTCAAATGCTTGGCAACTGACTCATATTTATGACAGTTGCGGGGTCTGGGGGGGGTCATGTGATCAGTTTTTGCAACCTTCTGACCAGCAAAGTCCAAGGGGAGGCCAGATTCACACAACAACGGTGTTACTAATTTAACATCTGCAGCGATTCACTTAACAAAGCGTGGCAGGAAATATGGTAAAATGGGGCCAATTCAACTTAACAAATGTTTCACTTAGCAACAAAAATCTGGGGCGCAATTGTGGTCATAATTCGAGGACTCTCTGTACAGTATTTGGCTCCTTAGGAGTGTGGGGGAGGGGAAGGTCAAACACGTGAGAGACACAACAAAATGCAAGCTGAGATCCTGGCCTCTTGGAGGAAGCACACCAGAGAGAATAGACATCTCTCTGTAACATATTGGGAAGGAAACCACATACTTATGATATGCTAAAATGTTTATCAACATTTCCAATATGGAAGTGCCTTACACTTGGGTCCCGATGGCCAATATACACTCCCTCTGAGCAGCCTCTCTTTACTGCAGAAGTTAAGGGACAAGAATGGAGAAAACTGCTGGCATCATTTCCTGCCAGTGAAGCAGGAACCACAGAAATTATTACAAACCCTAATCAATTTAAGACATAGAGAAACCTCAGCCTGCTGCTTCTTGCAAGAAAGTCCTGTAAAAACAAACAAAAACAAACAGGGAAATCCCAGTCCTAAGCAAGGCATGACACCATCTCCTTTGTATTTATCACAATGCAACTTTTCTCAATCCCAAAAGTTAAGTGCAGCTTAAGCCCTCAAACAGTTACCTACCTCTGCATCAAAAGTATTTTGCAGCTATACATTTTCATCCCAAGCAAACCTTGATACCAAGGTCTGGACTCCCTTCCCGGATACATTTATTCATAGAAAGCCAAAATGTCTGCAGGAAGACATAAATCTTCCTTCTACAGGAAGTTAAAGACCTCCACTCTCAGAGCTGTCTCTCTGACAGCAGCTCTCCATGTACTGAAAAAGAGCTTTTTTCCCCCCAGCCATACCACATGAGATTTCTCTGAGCAGAAGACATGTGTTCTGCCATAAAGCTCTTGACAGCTGTATGGGATAGAGGCCAAGCCTGCTTCCTGCCCTAAAAGAACCTCAATTAAATTAAGCTTGCTCCTACAAAGATAATCGTGTCTCTCCATCTCCCTACTCCAGAGCCCCCAAGAGCTCCTTCATGAATTGCCTATGAATTATAACCGTTTGTGTTACCGAAAGGGGAAAGTTATTAAAACATTATATTGCTGTGTTTAATCTGAAGGTCTGAGCAGGATATTTATTGGCTCACGGCTTTGAGTTTCTGGAAACACTGGAGATGGACCTACCTTCCAAGCCCGAAAGGCCATCAAGGCAGCAAAGAAGAAGAGCAGGGTGGTGGTGCCTATCTTGAGGTCAGAGAGCACCACCATGCCCACATTTACAAAGAGGGCCAAGCCGCTCACAACCAGCATGGTGTTGAGCAGAGCTCTGTGGAAGATGGAGGTGCGGACTTTGACCAAGGGCAGCAGCTGCTCCAGACCTTCCAGAGGGATGTCCTTAAAGCATTTCAGCACCAGATGGGCATTCTTGGATCGGGCAGCCACTATAACTCGTTTGAAGTAATGCCTGGGTTGGAAGAAAAAGAGGAAGAACAGAAGAAAAGCGATGTTAAGGGAGTGAACACAGATTCTTCAGATGTGAGCCAATGATTCATGGCCTGCCACACTCCTAGACAGTATTGGCAGACTCCCCAAAATAAATACAAATTTAAAAAGGCTGAAATCTTATGAGAAAAATGAAACTCCCAAAATGTTGGTGTTTTTCCAATACGAACCGATGAATGAAAGCTGCAATCTACAGGTAGTCCTCAACTCCCAACCACAATTGAGCACAAAATGTATGTTGCTAAGGTAGAGGTTTGTTAAGTGAGTTTTGCCCCATTTTACGACTTTTCTTGCCACAGTTGCTAAGTGAATCCCCATTAAATTAGTAACACAGTTGTTAAGTGAATCTGGCTTTGCTGTTGACTTTGTTTGTCAGAAGGTCACAAAAGGGGGTCATGTGACCCTGGGATGCTGCAACCGTCATAAATGTGAGTCAGTTTTCGAGCATCCGAATTTTGATTACTGGACTATGGGGATGCTGCAATGGTTGTAAGTGTGAAAAATGGTCATAAGTCACTTTTTTCGGTGGCGTCGTAACTTGGAATGATCACTAAATGAACCATTGTAAGTTGAGGACTACCTGTCATGTAATTTCACTGTCTTTGCATAAGATACTGGGGGTGAATGGGATTTTAAAAATGTCAATATTGGGAGGGTTGTGTTTGGTTTTGTGGAGGAAAGGAGTGCAACTGAGCCACCTGAAAAGATGGCTGCCCTGATCAGCTATTTCAAGGTTCCTCTCTCCCACCCCTTTACTTCCACAGCCAAAGCTCTAAATTCTGCAACAAGATATTTAAACAAACACATGGCTGGCCAGTTATTTTGGTTTTTTGAGAGGTGATCAATGCATTCACACACTAGGCTGGTCATGTGCTTATACAATCTAGTTCAGAACATTGTAGAGCAGCGGTTCTCCACCTGTGGGTCACGACCCCATTTGGGGTCGAATGACCATTTCACGGAGGTTGCCAAACAATGCAGTCCGCCATTCCCCCCCTTTTCCTTAGCTGTGCTACTCCCTCTTATTCTATTGGCTTTTGAAAGCCAATAGAATAGACTCTCTTAAATAGAGTCTAATTCTATTGGCTTTCAAAAGCCAATAGGAATTGTACAGGCTGTCTCTGCCCTGCTGAGCCCGCCAAAAGTCCCAGTCTGCAAACGGTGCTGCAAGTTGTCTGCAGCGAAGGCCAGCTCTCTGGAAGTTTCCACCCCTCCCTGCTGAGAACTACTAAAACTGTAAGTAAAAGAGGGCCAGGGATGGGAGGTGGGAGGCTGGCGGGCGCAGGGAGGGTTTTTGGCGCGCGTGGGGCCCGGCGGGTGGCTTACCTCCCTTGGGCTGGGCCAGCTGGTGGCCCAGCCCATGGTCGCCCTGTGCCGTCGCGGCCGCCCAGGACCACCTGGGCCTGCCTGCCGCCGCCCCAAACGGGCGGCAGCGAAGGCAAGACTAGCGGGGCAGCGGCGGGTGCAGGGAGAGTATTTGGCATGCGTGGGGCCCGGCAGGTGGCTTACCTCACTTGGGCTGGGCCAGCTGGTGGCCCAGCCCGTGGTCGCCCTGCGCTGTCGCTGCTGCCGTGGCCTCCCAGGAGCGCCTGGGCTTGCCTGCCACTGCCCCAAACGGGCGACGGCAAAGGCAAGGCTAGCGGGGCAGCGGTGGGCGCAGGGAGGGTTTTTGGCATGCGTGGGGCCCGGCGGGTGTCTTACCTCCCTTGGGCTGGGCCAGCTGGTGGCCCAGCCCATGGTCGCCCTTCACCGTTGCCGCCGCAGCCGCCCAGGAGCACCTGAGCACCTGGGCCTGCCTGCCGCTGCCCCGAACGGGCGGCGGCCTACGCCTCGGCCGGCGCAGGGGGCAGCACCGCGCATGCGCGATGCAGGTCGTCGCGCCACGCATGTGCAATGCAGGTCGGGGTCGCGGCCTGAAAAAGGTTGAGAACTGCTGTTCTAGAGCTAAGACAATTTTGGTGTCCTAGATCAGGGGTCGGCAACCTTGGCTCTTTTATAGGACTTCAACTCCCAGAATTCCTGAGCCAGAGCCAAGGTTGCCTACCCGTCCTAGACAGTCCCCTCTGTTATGTGAATGCTCTTCCCATCATTTTACCTCAGTACCTTCTGGCCAGCACAAACAGCTATAGTAGGTTGACTGCCTACACAGGATAGAAAGTGGGTCACATGAATGCACAAATCAAGGTCATTATTCAAAGAACTGCAGCTACGTAATCACAATAACAACCTTTGTTTTCAGAGGGTAGGTACTGCCAGTGAAGACATCTCTAGCCTTCCAAACGCATCATTCAAAATAAGGCTTTACAGCCTTTAAGTTACAACAGTAATGGAGCCTGCCCATTACAGTCAAAGTCAGGTGGGCCATAAGTGAATCTCCTCACTTAATGCCCTCCCATTCCTGCTCTCCTCAATGCATTTGTTAAAAAAATCATGCAGATCATTAAGTGGAGTATAGAGTGCCTCAGGGGTGGGGGAGACCCTGTGGAGCTTAGCGCAGGCACAAGTCTATCTGCCTTGGGCCTCCTCACACCCCAAGATACCCCATGCTCCACTTCCTGCCCCTTGGGGGTCCCCAAAGTTGCTTGGGTTTTCTACTCATCCCCCTGAAAAATAACACTGGCAAAGCTTTGGGTTTTCTTTTTTCTCACTAATAATAGCCTTAGGTCTGCCAGCATTAGCTGTGTCAGCATTACTTTTAACTCAGAAAAAGACAGCCACTTGGGCAATTGTGCTGTATTGCCCAGCAACAAAGTGGCCTGTTCTTCTTCTCCACCCACACTACCTGAGTTCTGGAATTCTTTAAAAGGTAAGTCAGCAATCAGTGACAGGAGCTAGGCTGGAGCGTGCCAAACCCAGTGGGGTGGCAAAGCAGGCCCAGTATGTATGGGGACCCAGCGGGGCAGGATGGAGAAGGAAATGGGGAGCGTGCCGCAGCATCGTAAAGACACACAGCCACAGAGATGCTGCAGGAGATGTAATTTCAGAAGTGAGTCATAGTAACTTTGGGGGAGGGCTGTCATAACTTCAAGCGGTTGCTAAGTGACCAGTTGTAATTCGAGGACTACCTGTGTAAAAGCTGCCAATGCAGTCCAAAGCATGAGATATCTAGGAGAGCTGCAATATGTGAGGGACCAGCTAGCATGGCAGTGTGTTGACAATGTGCCAGCAGTGGAAGATTATATAGTGCAGGGCCCCCCAAATTGTGGGCCGTGAGGGGTGTGTAACTGGGCCATGGAAATGACTGGCGAGGGCCCGCGTACATCCTGATTTGTGCAAGCAGTGGGTGAGTGTGTGTGTACACGCTCCATTTGTGTGAGTGGCAGGCGTGTGTGCAAGCCGCTCACCCAAATGGAGCTGTGTGCACATGAGGATGCTTGCCAGCTGCTTGCGCAAACCATCCCCCACCCCCCACACACCGGCCCACCAAGCCGGAAACGGGGAACTCTGATATAATAGACACAATAATTAAATCAATTGCTATACATTCAGTTCAATGAAACTGGTAAGTCTTTGGGGTAGACCAGTGCCAAAAAAAATGTGGAATCTTCCAGGTCAGTGCCTTGTCAAGCTAAAATATCAATACAGGGTGAATGCAAAGAGTATGCCAAAAAAACAAAAAAAATCGTCTTAGAGATTTCAGATAAAAGAATGATACAGATAGTCCTCAACCTATGACCACAATTGGAACCAGAATTTCCATTGCTAAACAAGATAACTGTTAAGTCACAGCAATTTTAGGACCTTTTTTTGTTATGGCTGTTAAGCAAATCACTTTGAATTATGTAGTTGTTAAGCAAATCCGGCTTTCACCCACTGACTTTGCTGGTTGGAAGCTGGCTGGGAAGCTCACGTATGCCTATTACCTGACCCCAGACACTGCAACCGTCATAAATACATGCTAGTTGCCAAGCACCTGAATTTTGATCACATAATCCTGGGGGTGATGCAATGGTTTGTGAGGCCTGATTTAAGTCACTTTTTTCCAGTGATGTTCTAGCTTTGAACAGTCAATAAACGATAGTTGGAATCAAGAACAACCTGTATTGTCAGTGATTAAGTACCACCAAGTCAGGACCCTAAAAGGTTTTGAGAGCTTTCCATACTGCTAGAAGCTCCATTACACTAAGGCAGGAGGGGTAGGCAACCTCAGCTCTTTTATGACTCATGGACTTCAACTCCCAGAATTCCTGAGCCAGCTATGCTGCCTCAGAATTCTGGGAGTTGAAGTCCATGAGTCATAAAAGAGCCGAAGTTGCCTACCCCTGCACTAAGGGGATCTTCAACTGGGACCATTTGGTACTGATAACCAGACCATTACTCTGAAACCCTCCCCCCATTGTGGAGTAGTGTGACAGAATCTTGGAATAAATCTAGCATTGGAGGCAAGTTTGAACTGGAGCTGGAATAGGTAATTTGCTTGAGAATAAAAAGGAGCTGGAAGGCCCTGATGCAACTGTCATATCTACAGAAGAGCATATTCTATCAATACGGCTGTAGCCATAACAGCTGTGGAATATTGTGCAGATTTTGATATGGTCCACATGAAATTCATATCCTGACTTCTGTATCGAAAGCACTTTTTTTCCTCCAGAAGGAAATGTGCTGAATCAAGGAATATGCCCCAAACTGAAGTGCATTAGCCCTAAAACTGGGAGGAATCAGAGGTGACAATGCCAAATTTATAGAAAGACAGAACGGAGACTCTTTAACATAAAAACAATATCCCAGCTTATCTGGTTTCTAGATAGTATCACAACTGAACAACTACAGGTAGTCCCCGACGTACGACCATAATTGAGCCCAAAATTTCTATAATTAAGCAAGACAGTTGTTAAGTGAATTTTGCCCTGTTTTACGACTTTTGCCACAATTGTTAAGTGAATCACAGAAGTTGTTAAGTTAGTAACATGGTTATTAAGTGAATCTGGCTTCCCTGTTGACTTTGCTTGTCAGAAGGTCGTAAAAGGGCATCAGGGGACCCTGAGTCCATTGCCAAATGTCTGAATTTGATCATGGGGATGCTGCAATGGTCGTAAATGTGAAAAACAGTCGTAAGTCACTTTTTCAGTGCCACTGTAACTTCGAACGGTCACTAACAAACTGTTGTAAGTCAAGGACTACCTGTACTATATAAAAATAGGCAGGCTTTAGAGATAATGTTTTTGGAGCCATCAAAAGATAAAAAAGATTTTGAATTGCAACAGTCAATCTCCAAGAGGAAAACAGAGAAATCTCCAATGATTTTGTCAGATATTTATATCGAAGCTGAAATTCCGGAGAACAACACAAGCAAATAGGTTTCTGTAAGCAAGCAGGGAAAGGGAAGAATAAGTACACCATCACTATGTGGAGAGATATGGCTAGATAAACTCATTGTACTACAAGAGAAAAAAAATGAGGCCGATCATCTTTTTTTAGGGTTGTGGAATTCTTGGATTAGGAACTACAAGTAGTCCTCAATGTACAACCACAATTTGAGCCCCGAATTTGTGTTGCTAAGTGAGAAATTTGTTAAGTGAGTTTTGCCCCATTTTATGACTTTTCTTCCCATATTTGTTAAGTGAATCGCTGCAGTTGTTAAACTAGTAACATGGTTGTTAAGTGAATCTGGCTTCCCCGTTGACTTTGCTTGTTAGAAGGTCACAAAAGGTCACATGACCCCCGGACACCGCAACTCTCATACATGCGAGGCAGTTTTCAAACATCTGAATGTAAATCACACGACCATGGGGATGCTGCAGTGTGAAAAACGGTCACAAGTCACTTTTTTCAATGCCGTTGTAACTTCAAATGGCCACTAAGTGAACTGTTGTAAGTTGAGGACTATCTGTAGTGGTATTTTATTGGCATGGAAGTAACTCAATTACTCTTTTGACAAAAAGTTTCTTGAGGGGTTCTGATACAAGAGCTCTGAAAAAAAAGGGCAGATTATTATGGGTCACAAAATGTCACGGTACTGCCAATACAGATGATCTGGAGCAGGGGTGTCAAACTCGCCACGTCACGTGACATGTCACGATATATCACAACTTTTTTTCCATTGCTGGCAATGGGGTGGACACAGTTTCCCCATGACGCATCCAGCCCATGGGCTGGCAGTTTGACATCCCTGATGTGGAGGATGCCAAAATCTGGAACAAACAACTGAAAAAAAAATGTTTGTAGAAAAAATGAGATGATTACAGCCAAATCTTTCCATCCTGTTAAGAGGAAGAATAGGATATACACAACATTAATAACAAATAATAATAAAAATATTACAATTTTCTCCCCAAATATCTTTGCCCCTGAATGATGTTTCCTCAAAGCTGAATGGGACAATGTGGAAAACTGGGAACATTTCTGTGAGACTTCTATTCTGGTTAAGATGCAAATTAAAAGTACAACCAACTTGATTGCTGAAAATTAACTGTCATCTCCATGGTTGATACCTACCATAGTTGAAAAACTGAAACCTATCTGGCAAGTCTCATTTTTCATTTTATGATTTCATTCCATAATCTATTCTGCTTCAGAACAGTCCTGCAGTATCACATGCCAAAAATGTCATATGTTGCGTGGTGTCCTTAATCAATTTGGACAAATCATAGTCAAGCATGACCAAATCTGCCATAATTTGTAGATAAAATAAACAGTATGGTAATTTGCTATGTCAAGCTATGTTAATTTTGCTATGTTAATTCATGAAGAACAAGCAATACGGTATTTTGTTATGCCTAGTAATATTATATCAGCATTAATGCAATCTTCTATAAAAATAGCTGGCAAAAAGTAGGAGGGTCCTGTTGGAATATAACTTTTTATCTAGGCCAGGCATAGGCAACCTTGACTTTTTATGACTCGTGGACTTTAACTTCCAGAATTCCTGTAACTCCCAGAATTCTGGGAGTTGAAGTCCACGAGTCATAAAAGAGCCAAGGTTGCCTACCCCTGATCTAGGCCATCACATTCATTGCCATCCTGCTATAATGGGTAGAATGGACCTTCTAGGATGAAAATCTTTATATCCCTTCCATTTTTACTATTTGTGCTTTTAAGTCCATTTTTTGACTCCTGGCAACTGCCTTGCCGTTTTCTTTGGCAAGATTTTTCAAGAGTAATTTGCCAATGATTTCTTCTTCCTAGAGCTGAGAGTGAGCGACCAACTTAATGTCACTCTAAGTGCACAGTCCCTAAGACAGAATTAAAATCACAGATACATCTTCTGTTACAAGTTAAGAATTGGACAATAAATTAAACATGTAAGCTTATCACCATCCAACAGAGTTGTTGGAAATTGAGAGCCATATACATTTTGATGTTTCTCAACCTCAGCAACTTTAAGATGTGGTCTTCAGCTCCCAGAATATTCTAGCCAGCATGCCAAAATCCACACATCTTAGTTGCTGAACTTGAGAAACACTGATTTAAAGGAACTGGGATACAGTAATCAAACCCTGTCAGAGCAGGGATGATGGAAAGGAGCACCATCCGGCCAACCCAAATGCAGCTTAGATTTAGAATGTCCTAAAAAAGCTTCCGTGGGTAAATCTTAGCATTTGATGCACAGAAACATGGGTGGAAACATTTAACTTCTAAGAAAGAGCATTCATTTTTCAATAAGCTTATTTTATGAACGTTTCACTTGGAAATCATAAAGCATTTCCCTCCAAGTTGAAAAGCATCCCGTCTATAGTATCTCATTTACAACAGCACATAAAACTGGGTGGAAGGACCACAGCTCAGTTAACAGTTTTACAAGCAAAGAGCTTCAGGTTTATGAGACAAGAAAAGAACCACATAAATTCACCACACCATGCAATTGATTTCTTAAAGATGTGACTGGGCCATCTTGAAAAGGTGAGGAGAATGGCATGTTAGACTACATCCAGGATCAGAGATAATACGCTTCTGAATTCAGTGGCAGAGGAATACCTTGAGGGCAAAGTTGCTCTCAATATTTGGTGGTGGAGTCCTTTTAAAGTCCTACTCAGACTACCAGAATGTCAGTCTATGGTCTGTTCCATCACTTGTTCTTCTTAAGACAAAGTAGATAACACCAACCTAGATGGACAGAAATCTGACCTGTTAGAAGGCCGGGTCTCGGGAATACGCCCCCAAAAGGATCTCCAGGTGGCAACAGATACTAAGGAGACCATTTTTTTTCTTGCCTGTCTGCAGGAATCCGAGCAGTGCCGAAGAAGCCCGTCCTCTGGGCTCGAGTTGCAGCCATCACCCGCAGAGGTCCTATCCGTTGGCCAAGAGCCCAGAAGGTGATGTATTCATACTGATCCAAATTCACTGTCACCTGAAGAACGGAAGCCAGAACTGATATGAAAATACAAGTTATTAGGGACTCCCACATTCTGAACATTACAAAGCGATGGGGAAACAAGCCATCTATCACCATAATACTGCTGAAGCCAGCTGTAAATACCTGTCACCTGCTCAAGTCTGCTTATCTGTAGACTTCCCCAGATATGTGCTGAAAGAGGGCTTCTGCCACCTGAGTCAAACTGCATGTCAAAATCCAGTATCTTCCCAACTCTGCTGAGCAGTACTTGGTAAAATGAGAGAGCCAAGTTTGTAGCCTGCTACCTCTCACAGCACCTGCTAGCTCTGGGAAATGGTAAATTTATTTGTTTTTTATCCTGCGCTTACTATTTTTATAAGTAACTTAAGAGGGCAAACATACAGTACGTAATGCTATTTCCTCCTCCTATTTTCCCAACAACTCTGTGAAGTGAGTTGGGATAAAAGTGACTGGCCCAAGATAACCCAGCTGACCTTCATGCCTACGGTGGGACTAGAACTCACAGTATCCTGGTTTCCAGGCCAGCACCTTAACCACTACACTGAACTGGATCTCTAAGGAAAATACAATGGCTTGTATTTTCACCAATTCTATGAACCAGCCAGCCATCTGGCAACTTGTAGCTGATCTGTAAACTCCAGAAGAAGATGTCACAACAGGCAAATCTGGTTTAAAAGGAGTAGATTTTCTCACTCACCAAAATACTATGCTATTATGGCCTTGGTGAAGTACACCATGGATCTGAGAGGAAGGGTCAGCCTTAGCCCCAGTCTGAAGTGATCAATAGATTCAGGTTGATCCCAGGTTCAATGGGTCACCTGACTGCCTCCAAAGTAATAGGAACAAATTTTATATACTTTGCAATGGCTGTTAAATACTGCTGGGTTAAGGCTGAAAACATCAGTTTAACACTGGAATATCTAAGGTTTTTGTTGCTGTTTCAGGGATGGGTTGTGAAGAAGATAAAAGTAACTACATGCCCCCCCCAAGAGAAAACCCAACATGCCAAGGCATATGTATTACATGCTTGGATGCTCACAGGGCAGGACCCTACATCTATAATGGGAATTCTATGCCTAATGCAAATATTTTTATGTGCGATTTCTCTGACTGCAATCGGAAATGGGGAAGTTTTTGCTTACAGTCTCATTATCTCAAGCCAGGCACTATCCATTTCCAGCACTTCTGTCTTTTCAGACTCTTACAGCCAAAAGGCAAATCCTACCCATTTCCTTCTCTTTTAAAATTTGATGAATTGGGATTTTCTTAGACCGGGGTTACGCACAAAGGCAAATTATATATGAGTAGAATCATTTGTTTGGCTCTATAATTTTTCTTACGTTTTTATGGGTTTTTTTAGCAAATACAAAACAGATGCAAAAATAAACAAACAAACAAACAAATAAACCAATCAATCAGAATCTACCAAAGGATAGGCAATGTGATCCCCAAAGGTCTGTTTTGTGGCCTTCAAAAGTCATACTATCAAACTTTGGAAGCAAACTATCAAGATACATGATTTATGCTTTTTTTTCCAGCTGAAAACTTTTTTTTAAAAAAAAAAAGTATAAGTCTTCCTTTAGATTTAATACCATCCAGCATCTACCCGCTGCCTCAAAAAATAAAAGAAAATTATGATCCCTAGCAGCCAAGATATCCTGCCACTAGACAGAAAGAATTTTGTACTCTGTATGTATTACTTAGATAGTAGCATCTTGTAAGATGCCCAAAACTGTAAATATAATGGGCAACATATAATTTTCTAATAAAGGAACTACATGTTAATTATGAATAAGGCACAATATAGTCAGCACTTTGGATGGTGCTATAAACTAAGTATGGAGAAAAAGGCCAAACATTTCTCCAGCATCAGACAGTACATGCCTCTTAATATGGTCATTTGTAATTATGACGGTCGAGGAACACAAACAAGCTGTCGCTCATATCCTGGTGATGACTTTTTGATTGGCACTAGATCAGTTATATGGGAAAGAAACTGTGTGTCTTAGTTGCCTTCAAAGGATACCCTGCTGGACAAGATCAAAGTAAGGCAAAGCAAAAGACTGAATAATACTGAGAAGTTTGGAAATTTTTATCTGTGGGCTTGGAGAGTTCCAATACCATCCAAAGAAATTCTAGGATTTTGTTCCACTCATGTAATTTGCCTTTGTGCATAAACCCAGCTTAAGAAAACCTCACTTCACCAAATTTTAAAAGTGAGGGAAAGGGATAGGATTTGCATTTTAGCTATAAGAATCTCAAAAGACATAAGTGCTGGAAATGGATAGGCCTTGGCTTAAGAAAAATGGCACTGTTAAGCAAAGACCTCTCCATTTCTGATTGCAGTCAGAGAAAATCATACATAAAAATGATCCATGCAAACAAAAAACCATCAGGGAAAAGATAAGAGTAGGAAGAGGGGTCTAGAATAATTTACCACACCCAATTTGTCACGGCCAACTCGCCGCAGGACAACTTGCTGCACGACAATTCAATACTGTAGTAATCAATTCATTCAGTTACTTTTTTAAATTAGTGACCATGTTTTCACTGAAATTATTGTAACTTGTATTTCTGGATTGACTATTATTATTGGCCATGGTTCCATTGAAATTGATTTATCTTTTGTACTTGTTGAGTTGTCCTACAAGGAATTGTACCATGGCGAGTTGGCTGTGGCGAGTTAGCCACGGCCGAGTTGTCCCATTCCAAGGAAGAAAACCTGGATAACTGAGATTACAAAAGGTGCGTCAAGGAAAATCCACAAGGTATTTAAAATGTCAGTTTGTTTTACCATTTCAGGACCCCTTCATCCTCTATCACATATAACACAGATGGGACACCTGAAGGAAAAAGGTGGAGTGGGGGTGATCTTTATTGCAGGCCACACCTGGACTTCATCATGAGGGTGATTGACAATTAGTGCATAAGCCAGTGCTTCTTCTGACAACTTGTTGAAGTTGGCCTGATCCAATAGTGGTTCCATCTTGGCCAAAACTCCCTGTTCTTTTATTAACCGTTCGGCATCTGTCAAACAGAATTCCTGCAGTGTGTCCCGATCAGGATCAATAGGTGTATAGAGTGTCTAGAAGGGGAAGGCATAAGTGGGAAGATTAATACAGTCAGTATTAATACAACATACTTGTTTATCCCTGGTCACCATGGGCAATTTATTATTGAAATCATCATCACAGCAACAGTGGGTGAACAAGTAGAAGGAATGAATTACTTTGTAAAGGCAAATAGTAAATTGATAGGATTAATTTTCCTCTGATCTGCAACGGTTTAAAGAAGCAAAGTAAAGATTTTCTAGCTTTATAAAGGCAAGTAGTAATTGGATGTGGCTAAATTCCTTCAATTGCCTGCAACAGTAATCTCTGGGATCAGTCTCCCACTAAACGCCTGCAAAGCAAAGTCAGTGTGTCTGTTTGGCAGACAGCGTTTCAAAGAAGGTGTGATTCAGATGCATTGTTTTGTTAATTCGCTGTTAACTCTGCAAGTAGCCACTGCATGAGAAGTTTATCTGCATATTGACAAGCATCTGCTGGAAAGGATTCATTACTGGTCAAACTCTGCATGCTAGCCAACATTTTAAAGAAAAGTAAAGGTTATAAAGTTCTCTGTGTTTTGTTTGGATGCTTCTGCTAAATTGTCTTAGGATCTGTTTACAAGTCAACGTTTAAGTCAAAGAGATATTGTGCTGTCTATCTCAGGAAAAGTTTAGCCTTCTTCAGCCACTTTCAAAACAGTTGTTAAGGTTGTTTGCATGTATTTCCATTCAAGAGAAGAAAGCAGTTGTGGGCAGCAACCCCCCTCCCCCTTCCTTTGCTTCCAATTCGCCTTGAGCCAATGAGGGGATGGTTTCAAAGGATTGTCTGTGGATTCAACTCAGTTTGTTTAGAATGTCTGGGAATGCATGAAACTGACATGGAAAGGATTTCTTACTAACTTTAGCATTCTGTTGGCTTTGTTTTACTTCAGAACACAAGCAATAAAAACATTTGTCGCCTTAACAACCAGGCCAAATTCTTCGTCACTAAGGAAAGCAATTAAGGCAATTAACCTCTTCATCCAACCACAGCATTGGTGAAAGAAGCTAAACTCCCCCCTCCCTTAGGAATGCTTGGAATCTCAACCAATGTCAATAGAATAAGAAAGCACCTGGTTTCAGAAGCAGAACCAACCCCAATAGCATTGCAGTAGCACCCCCTGGTGGTCAATTTATACATGACACCCTTATGCGATTTCTTGCTTTTGCAATCTACATGCTGAATTACAACAACTGACAATTAATTCAGCACATAACAGGCTCATACCAAGCCAAGCTAAGAGCACCCCCTAGAGGGGAAGAAGGTACTTCACTGCTTGCATCACTAACTATGCAGAGTGAATCTGTTAGTTAAAGAGCAAGTTACTTAGATTTATCCCAAAGCTACCAATAACCCCTAGAGGGCACAGAGTGAACTTCACCAAAGTATTCACTCACTCAAGCTGAACACCAAGTTGTTCCAGTTTGAGGGAAATTAAGGAGAAGAAAGCAGAGCCAATTATCCGTGCTTATTATCACAAGCTAATGACCAAGGGGTTCCAGCCTGCAACTTAATGGCCAGGTGGGAGTTTTGTAGCTCTACATCAGCGGTTCTCAACCTATGGGTCGCGACCCCATTTGGGGTCGAAGGACCGTTTCGCGGGGGTCGCTGGACACCGCGGTCTGCCATTTTGGGTTTTTTTGGTTGTCGGGTGCGCGCCGCGCATGCGCGGATCAGGCCATTGCGCACGCGCTGCGCATGCGTGGGTCGGCCTGTCGTGGTCCGCCATTTTGTTTCTTTTTGTTTTTTGTTTTTTTCGTCACGTGCGCGCCACGCATGCACGGTTCGGGCCGTCGCGCGCGCGTGTCGTGCATGCGCGGATTGGCCCGTCGCGGTCTGCCATTTTTTTTGTTGTGCACGCCGGGGTTGCGCCGCACATGGGCAGGGCAAGTGGGGTCTCAACCTGAAAAAGGTTGAGAACCACTGCTCTACATTCTCTCAGTGGCCACTGGCAGTAACATGGTAATAGGAAGAATTTGGCTAGCCTTTCTTCAAACACTCCCTAGTGCAGCGGTTCTCAACCTATGGGTCGCGACCCCATTTGGGGTCGAACGACCATTTCGCGGGGGTCGCCGGACACCGCGGTCCACCATTTTGTTTTTCTGGTTTTTTTTTTCGTCGTGCTCATACAAAGATTCTCCGACAAACCTGGAAAAGACTACTTATTGTGGAAGCACATCTTCAAGCGCGCCATCAACGAAGAAAGGGCTGGACCAGATGAGGAACTCGTCCAGCTGACAGCCTGGCTGGTCCCAAAATCCGTAATCACTGTGAACAACATCTTCGCATCCCATTTGGGCGACTCTGACATCGGCCTTGCAAAGATTTGGGCCACACTTGACAAGGACTACAGTGAACCCACAGTGATGGAGTCCTCGCTTCTGGACCACCTTCTCACTTTCCCCGACATAAGAATCTACGAACGTCAACAGCTGAAGACTTTCTCATCGCTCATTACTCAACTACAGACAGCACAACAGGATCCTACCTTGCCGGGATTAGCTTGCCTTGACCTGTTTAGGACACAAAATCCTATCATCTAAAAACAACCATGGTTGATATGTGAACAATGGATTGAGTTTTCTCAAGCATACAGGAAAAACAACCAAAACAAAATTTCCCCCTTTGCAGTTCTCGCTGAATTTATCAGTGACAAGGCTGACCTCTACAACGACCCCCTATACCTCTCCATCAGAGAAGCACACTTCCCAACGACCAAGCAAAGCAGTCAAAACTCTGATGTAGTCAAGAGACCCGTCCAAGCTACGAAGGACAGAACCACCTTTTCAGTGTACAAAACAGACATCACGCCTCACCCAAAGAAGATTCCCCACGAATGAACACCGAGTTCTTATTCGAATCCTCATCCAGCTAAAAAAGGCCTGACTTGTCCAATGCACAAGTCCTCTCACTCTCTAAACGATTGCAGAGAATTTAAGAAAAAATCCCTAGATGATCGAAAGACCCTACTCAAAGAGCATAGGATATGCTTCAAATGCAGTGACTCTATAGGTCACATGGCCAGGGATTCTGCAGTCAGGGTGAAATGCCACCTGTGTGACAGTATCAAGCACCCAGCAGCCTTACATTTAGAAACTAAGAAGCCCTCTAAGGAGACACAACAAGCAACTTCAACGACGGAGACTCAAACTGACTCCGAAGAGCAGCCAAAATAGTATGGAACGTACTACACAGAGATATGCGGCAACTCACCATGCCCTCCTTCATGCTCACCCGTCTGTCTTGAAAAAGTCTACCCCGACGGGCAACCTGAAAGAGCTGTAAAGATGTATGCCATACTAGACACACACAGCAAAGTTACTATAGCTAAGCCCGCCTTTTTCAACCTCTTTGACCTCCCAAGAGAACTGAAGCATTTTGCAATAAATATGTGCACAGTACCAATGCGCACTGCGGGGAGGAAAATCACTGGTCTACGCATAGAAACAATAGATGGAAGTTCATATTTCCAGTTACCATCAGTGTTAGATGGTAAGTATGTTCGCAGCGAAATCTCAACACCAGAGGCAGCAAGAAAAATACCTCACTTAGTACACATAGCCAATTTAATCCCTCCTCTAGATCCTGAAGCTGAAATCCTACTCATGGTGGGAAGAGACACCCCAGAGTCCATTGGCTCCGATGAAAGAATCAAAGGTCCACCAGGAACCCCAGTAGCCATTAAGACGGAACTCGGATGGGCCATAGTAGGGACGGTTTGTGTTGATCAATCGCAAACCCCAATCCAGGTGAGCATCTCAAAAATCTCTATTCCCGGTAATGGAACAGCACCTCACCTAAAACCACACCTAGAACACTGCACGCTTGTGACAACCAAATCTGTTTTGGAAGCAACAGTGTTCCAACCACACCTAGAACACTGCACGCTTGTGACAACCAAACCTGTTTTGGAAGCAGCAGTGTTCCAGACAAGCAAGAATTACAACAACTTAGTTTTGTCCATAGAGGACAAACAAGACAAACAACGTCACCAAGACTGGGAGTCATGGAGCGTACTCCCAAGATGTCTCCAAAGCATGCAAGTGCAGCGCACATATGTCTCCAGCTCACCCGCCACAGTGCAGAAGAAAGAATTGTATGCTTCCTTAGATGTTTCTACGAAGGGAAATGCAGCCTTAAGATGCGTCACACTCCACAGCGGGGAGAGTCACACGTCGTCTTATTTGCAACCATAAGATACATCAGTCTACATGCGGGGAGTGCTGCAGTCTCGGTGTCTTCTTTGGAAAAGCAAGACTAACAATGCAAGAAGGCCACACAGTACCAAGGTTAAAGCTATGTGGTACCGCTTTGGCTGTAAAGCTCACCAACTTGACAGTGAAGACGTTGTGCCTTGAACTACAGTCTACCACCTTCTACGCAGACAGCAAGGTGATGTCAAGCTACATCTGCAAACAAAGCAGACATTTATACGTCTATGTAGGCAACAGAGTGAAAAGGATTGAAACATCTTTAAGCCCTGTTGGCAACATGTGCCAACAAATAAAAACTTTGTTAACCAAGTGAAGTGGCCCAACCTTGCCATACAGTTAACAGAATTGATCTGGCTAGAAAGTCTTGAGTTCTTGGCCTGTCCAAACAGACAGATGCCACAGAGACCAAAACGTTATGCACTTCCAGCTTCAGATCAACGTGCCAACCTTCAACTTCAGGCACCCAGTAAACGTCAACCAATCCGCTTCAAACGCCTGTCTAAGCGAAAGCACCTGAGATTAGTTTTGGTCATCTTGATCACTTGTCTTTAGTATCCCAAGAATTTACCTTATAGAAGCCTGCAAAGATCTACAGACTATTGGAGACGTTTGCCATGACCCAGTGATTGACAAATGTCTGAAAACCAAAAATTGCCTTACCCATGCATCTCACATGGACGAAGCGCACAAAGGCGAAGCATGGGAGCACATGATTGGTGCACCCCACGAAACCATGGACTCTATGTCATTAAAGACACCCACACCCACACATGAAGTCCTCACTACCCTGATGACAACAGTAGCAGCCATCTTCAATACTACATTGGTGGTTCCAGACCCTTCGGTTCTTGAGTATCCTGAGTCTTCTTCAGTTCCAGCTGTTGTTCCTGATTCTTCAGTTCTAGCTGTTGTTCCAGATTCTTCAGCCCCAGCTGTTCCTGTGTTTCCAGATCCAGCTGTTCCTGTGTTTCCAGGTTCTTCAGTTCCTGAGTATCCTGTGAATCCAGTTCCCTTTGTTCCTGAGAAATTTTGGGTTCCAGTTTTCCAGTTCCAGATTTGGTTCCAGTTTCCTTTACAGAAAGAAGACCTTTTCTCACTGGGAGACAAGAATGCATACCAGAACTATTGGCCCATGGGACTTACACACCAGGCCCACCTACTTGATGAACTAGTTTGCCCAGCTGAGGACCACGTGAGTCAGGTCGTGACTCAAAGACACTTGTACCAGGCTGATCACCGATTTGGTCCCGTTGCTGATGAAGACTGAACCAGAAGATCAAACCTCAAATTATGTATTGTCTTATGCACTGTTTGATGTAACACTTGTTTTTTTTTTGCACAATTGTGCATATTTTATATTTACTTTAGAGTTATGCATGTTTCATACAAAGTTTTTACCTATGTAGTCACAAGTTAGTTAACATTGAGTCCTATATACCTTAATGCTATATTTTTTGCTCTTTCAGTTAGTTAGTAGTGGAAATATAAATTTCCAAGCGGGGAATGTTCTGAACCGTATAGCTCTATGTAATCTCGTATAGCTCTATGTAACCCTAACTGGAGAGCATGTATCAATATGTTAGACTATCTGGCAGTTAATGGGTTAAATGCTGATTTCTTAATGGGTCAGTGGGAGGAGTCTCTAAAGGGCATTGGGAGACTTCCTGGACACAAGCTAGATTGGAATGTCTTTGTCTGAAAGAAACATGGGCCATCAGATGTCACCCGATGAGCCTGAGCCGTTATAAAGATGGTATGGAAGAGAGCATCATCCTTTTACCTATAGGAATGGACAAAAGATGTATTTTCCAGAAGTAACAGCCACATGAATGCAAGTAATCTTCTTTCTGATGAAAATGTATTTTTTGTTATGAAATCATTTCTATTGAGTTATCTATCTGACTTGATTTAAAAGAAGGCGTTTTTAACTCAGAGTCAGAATAACTTATAACAGCTCATTCAGTGACTTTGAACGTTGCAGTGGCATTGAAAAAAAGTGACCAATGACCATTTTTCACCCTTACAACCATTACAGCAGGAGTCTTCAAACCTGGCTTTTTTATGACATGTGGACTTCAACTCCCAGAACTCCTCAGCCAGCGTTGAAGTCCACAAGTCATAAAAGGGCCAAGTTTGAGGACCCCTGCATTACAACATCTCCATGGTTACGTGATCGAAATTCAGATGCTTGGCAATCGATTCATATTTATGATGGTTGCAATGTCCCAGGATGACGTGATCACATTTTGTAACCTTATCTGAAGCAGAGTCAATGGGGAAGCCAGATTCACTTAACAACCGTGTTACTAACTTAACAACTGCAATGATTCACTTAACAATTGTGACAAGAAGGGTCATAAAATGGGGCAAAATTCACTTAACAATTATTTCTCCAAGCAACAGAAATTTTGGGTTCAATTGCGGTTGTAAGTCGAGGACTCCCTGTATTCCATCTTTTCTCTACCAGTTATTTAGTTTCCATGCTGGAAGGGCAGAGTGTGCAGATTTTTCTGCACCAATCAAGAATAGGAATGTAACATTTCACTGACACTCGTCCAGAAAATATTGGAGGAGGAGAGTCATCTAAGACGCTGGTGGTAAAAATCAGAAGGAGTTTGGCAGCATCTTTTCTGACTACAGTAACACATTTTATTAAAGGGCGTAAACTTTAATGTGTTGGTCGGGAAAGATGCTATCGCTCTCCTTCCAATTTCTCATGCAGTAAATGTGTACCACAGCAGGGGCCTCCAACCTTGGCAACTTTATGACTTGTGGACTTCAACTCCCAGAATTCCTCAGCCAGCATAGTCCACAGTCCAGGACAGTCCAACGTCCACAAGTCGTAAAATTCTGTATTGTATACTAGAGTACAGAAAATTATGTTGGTCACTGTTTATGATTTCATCTCCTTTGGGGTCAGTATTTCAGCAATTTTTGGTCAGGCAAGCAAGCAAATAAATGTCAATCTTGATTCCTGCTCAAGATTGGAATTGTAACCTGCAGGATGCAGGAGAGCTAATTCTCCGCAGCTCTTTTATTTTCAAAACAAAATCACCACAGAGGGTGAAAGCTGACAGGAAATGTTGTTATCAGAGCAGCTGTAGACATTCCTGCACTCTATAAACATTTTTTGGGATGAGCAATAGTCATAATGCAACCGATAGTTATTGGGTCTTGATTCAGAGAACACACTGGATCAATTTTAAAATATACTAACATACTGCAAATCATGGTTCAGTTTGTGACTGAGAAATGGCTTTACTGGAAGTCCTGGACTTATGACCCCAAATGGGATTCTACTGCTAAGCAAGGCAATTAAATTCCATTATTGTTTAATGTCATTCCTGATTTTACATCCTTTTTTTTACCACAGTTAAGTGAATCACAGCAGTTGTTAAGTGATACCAGTTCCCTGCCCCCTTGACTTTGCTTATTGGAAGCTGGTTGGGAAGGTCACAAATGGTGATCACATTATTATTATTTAATTTGACTTCTGTGCCGCCCCATTCCGGAGAACTCAGGGCGGCTCACAACACAATAGAAATCACAGTAAAATACATAAATATAAAAACCTCTAAGTTAAAAAGAAAAAAAACAATCATTCCACAAACATACACACAAACATATACTGGCTAGGGGCAAGGTGTTAGCTGCCCCAGGCCTGCCGGCAAAGGTATGTTTTAAGCAGTTTACGAAAGGCGGAGAGGGTGGGGGCGACACGGATCTCCGGGGGGAGTTGATTCCAGAGGGCCGGGGCCGCAACAGAGAAGGCTCTTCCCCTAGGCCCCGCCAGGCGACACTGTCTGGCTGACGGGACCTGGAGAAGGCTGACTCTGTGGACCCTAACCGGCCGCTGGGATTCATGGGGCAGCAGACGGTCCCGTAAGTAACCTGGTCCGATGCCATGTAGGGCTTTATAGGTCATAACCAACACTTTGAATTGGCAGTCAATGCAGCTCGTGGAGTGATGCCGAAATGTGGGCATTTCTGGGCAAGCCCAACACTGCTCGCGCGGCTGCATTCTGCATTACCTGAAGTCTCCGAACATTTTTCAAAGGTAGCCCCATGTAGAGAGCGTTGCAGCCTCGAGGTGATAAGGGCATGAGTGACTGTGAGAAGAGACTCCCGGTCCAAATAGGACACATGACAGCGGGACAGTGCAGGTATTGTAAGTGTATGTTGGCTGCCAAGCACCCTTATGTGATCTTGTGATCATTGAGATGCTGCAACGATTGTTAAGCGATAGGACTGACTGTGAGTCATTTTTTCCAGTGCCATTGTAACTTCGAATGGTCATTAAACAAATGGTTGTAAATCGAGGACTACCTATATTACAATCTGACCCATATTCAAGATTGAGACAAATTGCCACGGCTTCATATTCATAATGGAAGGGTAGATGGGGAGGCTAGAGCAATTTTTCCCTCCTTTTGCGTTTCCATATTCATTATAAGGGAAAGGAAGCTTCTACCTGTTATTAGCAAAGGAAGTCAGACAACCCAACCAAGGAAGCACACAGTTACCTCCATTTCTCTGCCATCCTACTTGGCAAGGGGCTATTTTTATTTAGAAAAATGGCAAAATGCTATGGTTTTTTTTAAAAAAAATACACTTAAATATTTGGACGGTACTCAGTAATACTAAACACTCTTACTAACAGTCAGTTGTTGTCCTAACAGCCACCTCCCTTGCTATCTTCTACATAGACTGGAACAATTTTTATAAATTGACTGCAAAAAGAAAGTTTGCAACTACCTGTAGCTGCTCCAAAACAGAGTAGTAATGGTGTACAAGGGACGAGTCCACTTGAGACACAAATTGCAAGAATGAGATGCGTTCTTCGCGACTAGAAGAGTGGAACTCCTGAGAAAGGGGAAAAAAGGCAACCCGGTTCATCCCTAAAATGGCCAATAAGAAGCAGTCACTTTAATGAGATGTTCCTTGGGTAGTACCGTACCAAAATACAGGCAGTCCTCAACTTACGACCACAATCGAGCCCAAAATATTGTTGTTAAGTGAGACATGTGTCAAGCGAGTTTTGCCCCATTTTACGACCTTTCTTGCCACAGTTGTTAAGTGAATCACTGTGGTTGATAAGCTAGTAACACAGTTGTTAAGTGAATCAGGCTTCCCTATTGATTTTGCCTGTCAGAAGGTTGCAAAAGCTGATCACATGACCTTGGGACACAGCAACAGTCATAAATATGAACCAATTGCCAAGCATCTGGATTTTGATCGCACGATCGTGAGGCTGCTACAAAGATTGTAAGGGTGAAATATTGTCATGTCATTTTTTTTAGTGCCATTAACTTTGAATGGTCACTAAATGAACTGTTATAAGTTGAGGACTACCCATAAATATAACTGTTTAGTCACGTTTGGTGCACTGCCATCTCTGTAGTTGTGAATGCAGAACCATTATCCTTATAGTTTTCCATTTATTTCCAGCAACTTCTCTTTAATACGGCTTAAAATTAGTTCGACATAAATGTTTTTGAACATGACCTGCAATAATATCCACAATAGGAATTTTGCAGTCATAGCTACTGGGAAATTCCTCTTTCCCCAATTCAAAACTGGTCTACAATGGGAATAACCTAAATTCTTCAATAGGCATGTCTGAAATTTCATTGAGGTATGGGCCTCTTCTTAGAGTTCCATCTCGACAGATGAATTTTTGGATAACAGGTCAGTTAGCCAACATTTCTAGTAATCAACGTATCTTGGAATATTTGTGCAGAATGCCAGATTGTGAATTTCTATTTATTAGAGAAGTTACCACTGTTCAATAACAGAATACATGCTTTGCATGTAGAAAGTTCCATTTTAAAAATCCAATTAAAAGGAGTACAAAATAGTAAATATTTTGATATTCTTGAAATTATAACAGTTTAGGATATATATGTGCAGATTTGACATGACAACTTTCTAAGGTCAGATGTTTTAACAGATTCAATAGCAACATGCAGCTCAAACATCTTTTTAACGAAGCAGGTAGTCCTCAACTTACAACAGTTCGTTTAATGACTATTTGAAGTTACAACGGCATTGAAAAAAATGACAGGAGCATTTTTCACACTTACCATTGCAGCATCCCCAGGGTCACGTGATCAAGATTCAGATGTTTGGTAATTGACTCCTATTTATGATGTTTGCAGTGTGTCCTGGGACCATGTGACCACCTTTTGCAACCTTCCGACAAGCGAAGTCAGTGGGAAGTCAGATTCATTTAACAACCATGTTACTAATTTAACAACTGCAATAGTTCACTTAAGAAGTGTGGCAAGAAAAGTCGTAAAAAGGGGCAAAATTCACTTAACAAATATCTCAATGAGCAACAGAAGTCTTGGGCCCCACTGTGGTTATAAGTCAAGGACTACCTGTAATGAAATTTACATCTTCAATTATATGCTTTGTGTCTCCACCAATGAGAGAAAAAATGGAATATTTCATAAACAGACTTCAGATTTCCAATTCATACTTTTATGTTTCTCCATTTTTTTATCCATGATTATAGTAAAAGTGGCCAATTTGGCAGTAAAGAACTTCTGGACAAGAAAAAAAATCCTTATTTCTATAAGTTTCATATATCATTAAGGTAGGTAAGGTCTTTGGTTCTTCGGGTTTTCTCCCACGTAGAATTTGAAGTGTCTTGGCGACGTTTCGACGAAGTCTCATTCGTCATCTTCAGGCTGGTGCTTTTGCCAATGCTCCTAGAAGCACAAAGCCAAAAGCACCAGCCTGAAGATGACGAATGGGACTTCGTCGAAACGTCACCAAGACACTTCAAATTCTACGTGGGAGAAAACCCGAAGAACCAAAGACATACATAAGATATATATATAATAAGCATTATAACTGAGCACTAATCCAGGTCTACAGTGCAAAGGGCTTACACTCTGTGTAATCTCCCTCTGCCTAGTAGTAAAGATATTTCAGAAGAATTCACTTCATGTTCTCCAGATCACTGTTGTCCAATGTACTCCAGACCTTAGAGGTCAACTTTTTATAATCTGTGCTCAGTATCTGGACTGCTTCTGTCTAGTAAAGGCCATTCTACCTTTCTAGAGCGAGTCTCTCTATTACAAGCCTTCCCATGTTAAATGAGCAAAATGTATAGTATTTTCCTATTTAATGATAAAAGATCCTAAACATCAAATGATCAAAGCAAACACAAAGGGCTTCCAGGGCAACATTATGATGTTGCTGTTCATCAACCATCAAGGCATTTAGATAACTATCAATTGTAACCAGAATTCCTCTTTCATTCCCTTTTATATCTTTTCTCCTTCCTACAAAAGCTTGTAATTTGTCACCCTTTCATTTTTTTTCATGCCATGCCACTCATCATACATAGGATAACTGCCTTCTCCTCCTCTCCACATGCTATACTTTTCCTCCATTTGTTTTACTTTTGTTTAGCAAAATTTAAATCACTGTTTCCTCTACTCTTCAATTTCCACACGAACAGCACTTTGTTTCAAGAAGCGTTTTCATTTCTTCAGAATGTTCTCTTCCAAAGGTTCATCCCATTTGGCCCATCTGACCACTTCAGAAACTTCACCCCATCAGGAAAGATTTTTAAGATTGGCTTAATTCAAACTCTACATGTTCATGAAATAGACCCTACTTAACAGGCAAGGGACCTGCCTTGAGAGCTCTGGGATGAAGAAAAATTAGGTTCTGCAATAAAGATTGCAGATAATTTGCCAAAAGAAAACACTTGGTATACTAAAGCAAGCACTGACTGGGCCAAAAGAAACTAAATTTTGGAATCTGAACAGATCATGCACATCAAGTAAACCAATATACAATATATTACTGTATAACATTTAACACTATTGCTGTTTGTGTTGACTATGAGAAGGGGTGACACGTTTTGCTTGCTTCTATGATTTCACCAAGTGCTATCCGCATGTTCTAAAATTTGCTTATGCTGTTTTGAGGCATGAAATATTTTGAAAGCTGAGAGGGGTGATTGTGAATGTTGCTTTTGTGCAATACATTCAAGGGATGTCAGAACTGAACCAGAAGCCTATTTTTACCTTTACCAGGGCTTCAACCAGTTGATTCTTGGAAAACGGGATGTATTTCTCCTGATAATCCACTGCCCAGTTCTGTGGTTCTGTTGGCTTCCATATCTTCCGATATTTCACCATCGTGGCAGCAAGGGAGGCCTTGCCACGCAAAGACAATCCTATAATCTTGGTCCCCAGGGCTAACCGGGTTATGCTCAGCATTCTGGGAGAGTCCAAAACTTAACAGTTAAAAAATATATATCTATCTCCCTTGGCTAAATTTCTTCAAACTGACATTGTTTTGCAACCACATTGCTTGAAGAGCTGCAGCAGGCACCTTTTGAAGCAGCAAACGTAGAAAACTTTGAAAAATTAAGTAGAGCAAATCGATCTTTTTTATAAGCTGCTGGTAAAGAGTGCTCAGTTAACATGGAGGTACCATGCACAAATGACAAGGTACTTTCCCCATTACCACCACCCGCAATCACATGTGAAAGCTCACAACTAGGACAGAACAAGGGTTAAAAAGTCACAGGTAAAATCATCAGGCTATCCGAACTGTTGAAATTAAAGGCCCCGACCAACTTACAACCCAAGCAAGTTATTTTTTTCTCCCTCTTCACACAAACAAAAAACTCCCCTTCAACTACAGATTCAATTCAGACAACCCCCCCCCACAAAGTCCACTATTGGAGCAACGCGCTGACCTTTAAATAGAAGACTGACATTGAATTTGGTGGCACATGCGCACAATGTTTCTTTTGCTCTTCCGCCCTCAATTCTAATCTTTTAGCTATTCGCGGGGAACTTCACGTTGCGTCGTACGCTTGCGCAGTGGTTTAGGTCGGTTTTGTCGCGAGCTAAACTGGGCCCATAAATCAGAGAGAAAATTTTTTAAAAAGCTACCCGCAAACGATGAAACTTATTTTCCCATCAATTCTGTTCTGATTCAGCAAAATACCGTTTAGGGTCAGAATGGAGCCCTTCTATATCATTCGTTTTTTTACTCAATGAGAATTACTGAAAACATTTCGATTTAAGAGAAGCTGACTTTGTTGCTCTATACCATTTTCCTTTCCTGTCTCTATGGCCAAACCACGGGGCGCTTGCAACACTCAAAAGAATTCCATAGTATCGGAAATTCTTTCCAATCCGTTTATGCACATGCGCAGTACAGCTTAATTCCTCCTTGTTTGGACCGGCAAAAGATGACTGCAGTTCCTCCGCCGGGCACGCGGGATTCTATAGAATCCTCGCCGGCGTCATTCTAACTCCCGCCCCCAACAGTCGTTTCCAACTGCCCTGTTGAACACTCCAGCGTTCGAAAAGAGGCACTGGCAGCTTTCCCGACCATTCAGGCTTCGAGTTCTGTCAAGCGCTTCCCCCCCCTCCATGGGCACGTGACGAGATCGAAAAGGCGGGAAAAACTTCATTCCCTCATTTTCCCCAAGGGGTAAGTGAGGAAAGAGGGCGCTTCCAAGATGTTCTAGGATGCTTCCAAGATGTTCTAGGATGCTCAGGAAAATGTAAAGCGCTGAGTCCTTCATTTCTGAGTAGGCTTCATCGTGCAGTCCCTTACAATGTTTAATTTGAGCTTCTAAGCTTTCTCCCATCTGCCATTTTCAGGATGTATTGTCCCTGTTCATGTGTAGAGAGTAGGGATTGTGAGAATTGAAGTCAACTCCAGGCTGAGGAAAGGAGACTAAATTAAAAAATAAGGGACATAGTTTGGTTCCTTTGTTACAATACTTTCTCCAAGGCAAAGAATATATGTAGCCATAGTTGAATATTGATGATAACAAAACAGTATAATTACCATGAGGGAGCAACTTATTTTAATATATTTAATTGCATTTTAAATGGATCCTTATTTAGAAATCGGAGGCTACACAGTTTTCCTTTTCCCTTATTTTATTCTAACAGCACAGAGACAGTGCCTAGATTAAAATTGCCCAGCAAGTTTGAGCAGTCCAGATTCTCTGTGCTAACACTTGCCATTGTTTTTCAGTGATTCTCAGGTAGGAAAAGAAATCAAAGGAATAGGTTTAGGACTGCATTTACACATGGAATTTAAAATAATAGATCAATTTCTTATTTGCTGTAGAGAAGTAAATCTGTACAACCAAATAGGTAAGTTTATTTCTTTGAAGGGAGTAACTCAAGAAATTTGAGTAGTAAAACTTTTTTGCACATAATTTTTTCAGACAAAACTAATCAAATTTGCAATATTTAGCATGAAATTAGATTCTGAGAACAAAATGAAAAGGTATACTAGGTAAATAACACCTTTTGAGCTGTATTTGATTGTGCTCCATCACTGGGGTGCCAACTGATATTAGCCCTCTTTTCCACTAAGAAATTTAAATATGAGCTGAAAAATGATATTTAACTATGCACTCAAAAAATGCATGAACTCATCATATAATTGACATTCCAGAGCATATCTTGGAGTGATGGTAACAAACATGTAGCTTTCTAAATAGAATTATATTATGAAACTCATATATCAGAAGTATGGCTATCACTCACTAAATGCTGCTAGTTCATTTTGTTGTACAACTAAAGGAACATTTTTAAATAAAAGTTGTTATCTTAAAAGATAATGGAAAATTCTATACATTGCTTCAAATGTTTCATAATCACAATTTCGTTGGCCACCTTTCACATGCCTAGTAGGTTAGATTAAAGACTTGTCAGGCTGTGCTAAGGCAGAAACAGAACTCCGAAAAAACAACTCTATTCTTTTTTTTAAATGTTCGGTGTTGGTAGATACAATCGTAGCAATATTTGTATTATCTTCTTAAAATCCAGATAATGTTTGTCAGCTTCAATTCACAGCAACTTTCCAGATTCAACTTTGTTCTAATGATAAAAAGACAACTACAGGATGAGAAAAATGACTTCAGTCTTGCGGGACCTTTCAGACCATGACATGGTGCACTTCTTCATACAACCTCAGATTGTTGCTAGAACACTAGCAGGGGTGAGACAAAATAACTACTTAATCATGGCTTCTATATTTGGGATCACATATAGTTTCTGAAGCAGTTTTAACTTCAGAATTCTTTCATAGTGCTGTAATAATTAGGAACCAAAAAGAGGCTATGACAACACACATTATTAGGATAGGTTGTACTATAACAGAATAATTATAATATTTTTATTCTCAAATATAAGCCAGTCCTTTGCTTTATAAACAAGTAGATAACCTGTGACCCATTGGGTCATTTCAGAGATATTTCCTTACTAAAACAAGAAACAGAATGGCCATGGGTAGGCAAAAAAGAAATGACAATGGGAGCAGCTTCTGACTTCCTGCCAGCTTTTTCATTGACTTTCCTTCTAGAAAACTGAACTGCCTGCCTTCTGGTTTTCCTAGCATTTGGGTCCACATCCCAAATTCTATTATCTGAATAATAATACATATGTCTTATACTTTTCACTTAGTGTAATCATTTTGTATACAAATGTTACTACCTCACTTCCGTACTACAGTACTTGTAAAATAAGGTTTGTTATTTTGTTTTTTTAAATTACGATCAAGCTATTAAGTTCAAAGCCACAAATGATGATTTGAATAAGATTAATGTCTGATGAAAATCTTAAATATAGGGAACATTTAAAGCGCAAGTTGCTGATAAATTCCTATCAAATCTATTGAGATCTTCAAGGCTTAGCCTTGGCATATATACCAAAGGCATGTAAGCTGCATGCAGTCCATTCTCAGACATGAGTATGGTTCAGCATGGGCTCAAATCTCCAATTTCCTGAGTTATTCACAAGCTTTTTATTGAGCTGCTTGTCTTGAGGAAGAGTTGAGATAATTATGTGCCTCCCTGTCCATAGAAAATTCAGGTGAATAGCACCTTGGTGGACTACTTGGAAAATTATTTTCCACCATTGCTTTTCTTCCTTGTTTTAGCTGTACTATAGACTGTATATCCTTTGGGGCAGAGGTAATGCTCTGATCCCCACAGATAAAAACAATTTCCCTGCTCCTTATGTTGGCTGTAGAAGAAGTGAATGATCAGGTTGATTTTTCTCTCTGTCTCAGTGCAGATTCAAAAGAATGATGTTTGGATCAGTTACAAGAGTTAATTTCAAAAAACGCATTCCATGTAATGCACATAGTATTCAGACATTTGTATTTAATATGTCCATTTCTTTCTCTTGCCTCAGGTGTTCTCTCTGATAATATTTGCCTCCTTGGTGACTGAAGGATATCAAAACTTGACAACCTCTTCTCAGCTACATTGTATTTTTAATGATAATGGGGCAGTCTGCTGCTTTGGCATCACAGTTGGTGTACTTTCTTTTCTCCAGTGTCTCCTCTTTTTAGGCTGTGATGTCTATGATACTTACATTACTAATCACAAGTTCAAGTATGCTATCCTTGTACTGGATGTTACTTTCTCTAGTGAGTAACTTTTTTGTTATTTTGAAAATAATCATAGGGTTAAATTTCAATATTTAACAATAATTAGCAGATAGCTGATGCCTGAGAACCCCAATATTCTAAATATTTATAGATCTATCAAAATTGTTCTCAAATTTTCTCGCTCCTATACTATCCCTTCAGATAGCAAGCCATTACAATCGTGATGTCTCCCAACCACCTCTCCCCATTGAAATCACAAGTTCTATCAACTTGAAAATGTCAACCTTATTTTACAATCCAACTGCTGTTAGATTTGATCTGCGTTTGACCATGTTGTGATTATACTATTACTGATCTTCCATATGAATCTATCCAGTTATTAAAATTTGTTTCAGAGGCCCTTCTTTGGGTTCCTTTATTATTTGTATTGACAATAAACAGTGATGAAAATGGGCACATTTCTAGGTTTTGTACCTTGTTTCCAGGGAAAACAAGTTCTCTTCCATGTGGATCTTCTATTAAAATAAAATAAATAAATTGGGGCCCACTGTAATTATTTTACTGCTGTTTGTTGCCTTTATTTATTGTTTTTAATATGTCTGATAATTATCTATAGATTTCTTTGGGAAGCTAAAGGCTTTTCCTTAATGAGGCAACAGTACAGAGTCAATAACTGTGGAAAGAAGAGATAGAAACTCTGTTTTGCTGTGCCCACTTTGCAGTTTTAGGGCATTTTATTTTTTTATCTTATTTTCTACATTTTTAGATATTTCAAATTGCTTTCTTTTTCTCCCCAAAAATGTATGACCTTATCATAGTTTATTTATTGATCTGACTGATGGTGTACACTTTCTTATTAACATTTACAAAGGATTAACCACATTATTTAGATTATAAGACCTAGTTCTCTTACAGTACAACAAAAAAATCTAATATCCAATAATTTTTAAGTACTGGTGGTCTAGAAGTGTCCTTATACAGGGTATGATAAAGGAATTTTAAAAATGAAAATACTGTTGTTGTTTTTTCAGATACAGCAGTGGGTCTCACAGGGCTTGTGCTAACATACAATTTATTTGTTTGTGTCTCATTCTTAGTCATCTTCTTTCCTCAGTGACATGGACATGCCTGTGGTTTATTGGATTCTGTATCCTAGCCAATCAGTGGAACCGGTCAACTCACTCCTACCTGCTGGGAACTAGTGCTGCACGGGCTAGCATTGCCTTTGCCTTCCTTTCTGTTCCATGCTGGGTGAGTCAGTCAAGTACATCCATTATTATTTCAGAATGAGCCTGCCATGGAAGTAGAGTACATCCCTGCAGAGTATCATTATCCACAAAGATAATTTCACCTTATTAAAGACAAATGAACTGCCTTAAGGAAGCATATATCATTAAATCAGATGATAAACACCATAACGGATGGTGTTTACTTTTCAATGAAATTATTTTTTTAATTGTAAATGTTTGGTTCAGCATGCAAAATATATGTATTTGATCATTTCTTAAATGCTACAATGTAGGTATTTCAAAAGAATGTATCAGACTGAGCTAAATCAAACTAACACTCCTATGTAACATTTAGATTTGGAGTGGTTGCCAAATAGACAATCATATTATAAACCTAATTATCTTATGATTCCGCAGATACCACTGAACTACAATTTTCTAATAGCCTTCACTAAAATGGCTGATTACCAATAGAGAAGGGAGATGGGAGTTGTAGTTAAGTGACATTTAGAACACTATAGGTTCTGTGCCCCTGCGCTATTCTCAGATTTTGTCAGAAGCTTACACAAGACGCCTCTTGTTTGTGTATTGAAATAATATACATTTTCTGTTTTTATTTGATTTCTGTAGTTTCTGTATCTTCCATTGTTGTTGGCTTTCCTTGTAATTTTATGTACTAAATTGGGACTGGGGGGATGTGGACTCTGGAGTCAACGAGGGTTGGAGTATACCGGTCATTCAGGGAAGAAGCAGATATGGCGGGAGTAGGAGGGTAGGCTGCACTCGGGAACTCGGTCCTGCTGTCTCGTAGCAGTTCCTTGTTCTGGCCCTTCTGAAAAATCTAACTCACCCCATGACCCTGGTGATGAGCGTAGCTTGGGCCCTGGGCTCAGACTGTTGCTGCTCAACGCCAGGTCAGTTAATAATAAGGCCCCCCTCATCCATGACCTTCTCATGGATGAGGACACCAACCTGGCGTGTGTGACTGAGACCTGGTTGGGCCCTGAGGGGGGAGTTCCCCTCTCGGATATGTGCCCACCGGGTTATCAGGTATGGCACCAGCCGCGACACCAGGAAAGGGGGGGAGGAGTGGCTTTTTTGGGCCGGGAGAACTTCAGTCTATGCAGGCTCACTATTTCCGAAATTCCGGGTTGCGAGTCCATCTTTATGACGCTGGACCTTGGGGTTCAGGTGGACTTATTGCTTACATACCTGCCTCCCAGCTGCGTGGCATCAACCCTGCCTGTGCTACTCAAGGAGGTTGCTGGACTGGCGGTGGAGTTCCCCAGGCTTATGGTCTTGGGGGACTTTAACCTGCCATCACTTGGCGAGTCCTCGGGGTTGGCACAGGAGTTCATGGTCGCCATGACAACCATGGACCTGACCCAAGTAGTGCAGGGTCCGACGCATGAGGGTGGGCACGCCTCGGATATGATCTTCCTTTCGGAGCAGTTGGGTAATGATCTGGTTTTAAGGGGCTTAGATACCTTGCCTTTGTCATGGACCGATCATTTCCTGCTACGACTGAATTTTACGGCCCCAATCCTTCCCCGCAGGGAGGCGGAACCGATTAGGTGGTTCCACCCCAGACGCCTGATGGATCCAATTGGCTTTCAGACGGCGCTTGGGGAATTACCGAGCTCGTTCATTCACAATTCGGCAGAGTCCCTGGTAGCGGCATGGAATACGGCCGCGAAGGGGGCTATTGACTGGATTGCACCTTTGCGACCTCTCCATGGTGCTGGCCCCAGGAGGTCTCCTTGGTTCACCGAGGAACTCGGGGATGAAGCACCATTAGAGACATCTAGAGAAGCGATGGAGACAAAGTAGGTCCGGATCTGATCGAACCAGATTGAGCTCACTCATTAGAGCCTATTTGAAGGCGATTAAAGCGGCAAGATCTTTGTATCTTTTCGCTTTGATCGCGTCTGCGGAATCTCGCCCGGCCGCCCTGTTTAGGGTGACCTGGTCCCTCCTTAACCTGAGGGGTCCGAGGCCTCCCTTGCAGGGTAGTGCCGAGGACTTTAACAACTGTTTCGCAGACAAAGTAGCTCAGATCCGGGCCGACCTAGACTCCAATTGTGAAGCAGAATCGACTGATAACGATTCAGTTGAGGGGACAGGGGCATGTTCTTGTCTGGTCATCTGGGGCGAGTTTGAGGCTGTTACGCCTGATGAAGTGGACAGGGCCATTGGAGCTGTGAGTTCCGCCACCTGTTTGTTGGACCCGTGTCCCTCCTGGCTGGTTTCTGCTAGTAGGGAGGTGACATGTACCTGGATCCAGGAAATTGTCAACGCTTCTTTGAGGGAGGGGTCCTTCCCGGCTCCCTTAAAGGAGGCACTTGTGCGCCCCCTCCTCAAGAAGCCTTCCCTGGATCCAGCAATTTTGACCAACTATCGTCCGGTCTCTAACCTCCCCTTTGTGGGGAAGGTTATTGAGAAGGTGGTGGCACTTCAGCTCCAGCGGTCTCTGGAGGAAGCCGATTATCTGGGGCCTCTGCAGTCTGGGTTCAGGCCCGGCTACAGCATCGAAACTGCTTTGGTCGCTCTGATGGATGATCTCTGGAGGGCCCGGGATAGAGGCCAGTCCTCTTTCCTGGTGCTTCTTGACCTCTCAGTGGCGTTCGATACCATCGACCATGGTACCCTTCTGCGCCGGCTGGATGGATTGGGAGTGGGGGGCACCGTGTTACGGTGGTTCTCCTCCTATCTCTCTGGTCGGTCGCAGTCGGTGTTAGTGGGGGGTTAGAGGTCCACCTCTAGGTTACTCCCGTGTGGGGTGCCTCAGGGGTCGGTTCTCTCCCCCCTACTTTTTAACATTTACATGAAGCCACTGGGAGAGATCATCCACCGGCATGGAGTGAGATACCACCAGTACGCTGATGATACTCAGTTGTACATTTCCACTCCTGCCCAAATCAGTGAAGTGGTTGAGGTGATGTGCCGGTGTCTGGAGGCTGTGAGGGTCTGGATGGGCGTTAACAGATTGAAGCTCAACCCTGACAAGACAGAGTGGCTGTGGGTGATGCCTCCCAAGGATATTTCAATCTGTCCTTCCATTACCCCGGGGGGTAAATTCATAAACCCCTTGGAGAAGGTGCGCAACTTGGGAGTCCTCCTCGACCCACGGCTGACATTGGAACATCATTTGTCGGCTGTGGCGAGGGGGGCATTTGCCCAGGTTCGCCTGGTGCACCAGTTGCGCCCTTATTTGGATCGGGAGTCTCTACTCACAGTCACACATGCCCTTTTCACCTCGAGGATCGACTACTGCAATGCTCTCTACATGGGGCTACCCTTGAAGAGTGTTCGGAGACTACAATTAGTGCAACATGCAGCTGCGCAAGCAATTGTGGGCCTTCCACATTGTGCCCACATTTCGCCAACTCTGCATGCTGCATTGGTTGCCTACCGGTCTCCGAGCGCAATTCAAAGTGTTGGTCATTACCTATAAAGCCCTTCATGGCATTGGACCAGGATACTTACGGGACCGTCTTCTGCCACATACTTCCCTTCGACCGGTGAGAGTGCACAGGGTCGGCCTCTCTGGGTCCCGTCAGCGAAACAAGGTCGTCTGGCGGGTCCTAGGGGGAGGGCCTTCTCTGTTGTGGCGCCCACCCTCTGGAACCAACTGCCCCCTGAAGTCCGCCCTTCTCCCACCCTCCCGGCCTTCTGGAAGAATCTTAAAACCTATCTTTGCCGGCAGGCCTGGGGATGATTGTGGATTGTTGTGTGAATGATGAATGTGTGTTCGGTTTTTGTTTTTAATGTTTATTTTTGATTTGGACTTAGATGTGATTATTGTTTTTATATATGTTGTAAGCCGCTCCGAGTCTTCGGAGAGGAGCGGCATGTAAGTCCAAATAAAATAAAAAAAATAAAATAAAATCATACTTAGAGGTCCTTGGTGATCTCTGAGCTTGGTTATTTTCTTGCAGATGTTTCATTACCAAACTAGGGAACATTGTCAGTGCTGATAATGAATAAAAACAAGCTCAGAAAGCACCAGGGACCTCACAATTCAACCTTGAGCTACAATATTCTCTTTTATTGGAATCATACCTGAGTCACCCATTTCCTGCAAAGATTGCTACCAGGACACAAATAATTTTGCATTACCATGAAATGGGCCCCTAATTCCTTTAGACTGGTAATTAAAGTTGATGGTTCATATTGAAGACATCAAACCGACTTACACTATAAGCTAATTTTCTGGGATGTTAGTATTTTAAGTATAGAAATACAACAAAGAGGAAAATATGCCTACTTTCTGTTTCAAAACTTTAAAGTTACAAATCTGGTTTCTTTAATTTCTGGGAATGAGAAAACTAGCCCAGGAATGAGTTCTGAAGTAGGTTTATTCCTTCATTTGTTATGGAACTGGGTGACTCACATTTCCCATTAAAAATATAGAATAAATCAGGAGGAGTCTTCATGTACAAGCAATGATAGTACTCATTTATTTACAAACCTGGCACAGAAGAAAGTCAAGCAATTCAGAACTCAGGCTAGTCCATGAATGATGTTCTTTAACTCCGGAAGACTGAACAGTTAACATACATTTTACATCTAGCAAGGACCATATTGGTAACAACTTACTTGACCTCCTGCCAAGCTCAGAGCATTTTAATTCCCGCTGCTTACTCTGCTAGTTTACTAAGTACATTTTGCAGAAAGTACACCTTTGATCAAAGTCTTAATTTAAAGACTGCAGAGAAATTGCAGATTTTTTTTGTTAGTTTCTCTCAGTTATGAAGAGAAATGATCACAATTAACAGGAAATTAATGAATTGAGACTGAACTTTGTAGAAGCAATGGGAATCTTTCTTCTGCAAGTTGTGTTTTTCTGAGTGCTTTATAATTTTATCACCAATTTAACCAGATGGATTGTTATGCTTTCATAGTTTCCTGGATTCCTTAGAGCCCTTTTAAAAGCTTGGTGGTAATAAACTGCTTTTCAAAAGTTGAGTATAGGGGTAGTTAACAGGGTCAAGATTGTAAAAAATATACCCATGTCTAAAAAAGTTACCCAGAAAGAAGATGACCCTGAATTGTAAGGTACTTCAAGGAAGAGTACACCGATATAAACAAG
Organism: Bothrops alternatus; assembly: GCA_034064705.1. Taxonomy (NCBI): domain Eukaryota; kingdom Metazoa; phylum Chordata; class Lepidosauria; order Squamata; family Viperidae; genus Bothrops; species Bothrops alternatus. The sequence continues at coordinate 748,390 of JARGCV010000126.1, read as the reverse complement.
TACAGGAAAAATCCTATCATATATCACACAGAATTAATATAAATTTAATTAATGGCTGCTGATTATTGTTTTTTTTCTGTTCAATCATGTCTGATGCTCAGAGACTACCTGGACAAGTCTGCAGTTTTCTTGATGCACTTTTTTTTTTTCAAAAGTGGCTTGCCACTGCTCCCTAGGACTGAGAGAAAGTGACCCAGTTGGCTTTTTGTCTAAGCCAGATTAGAATTCAACAGTTTTCCAGTTTCTAGCCTGATGTCTTAACCACTACAGCAAACTGGCTCTTGATTTAAAATTAATTGCCTGTAAAATAAGATACCCAATTTATTTTTAAAATATCAATCATCTGCATCTATTTATCACATTCTACTCCATCTTAGGAGAAATGATAAAAAAGAAGCAACCCTTGCCATCATGCTAGAATGAAAATGAGGAAAGGCTAAGGGATAGATGTATGGGGAATGCAAGGAAAGAAAAAGGGGGAAATAAAACTGGAGATGAAGTGATGGAAAGAGATAATTGAAAAAGAAAGGAAAGTTCAAGATTTAGGCATTACTAAAAGTAGACAAACAATCTCCTCTATTAATTTTTAGGAATATTAATTATTTAAGAATATTTCAAATAATCAGTCACCTGTGCCTTTCAGTAACAATGGTATGAGTCATTGCAGCTTCTGCTCATTTGTTTAATAGCAATATGGAAAAACCCTTTCCGATTTCCAGATAATTATTTGGAGAAAAGTAGAGTTTTATTGGGTAAATACAATTAATTCTTTTTCCCAATACCACTATCTCAACCAAAAGTCCCTTAAATCTGTTTAGTTGAATTTATCCATGAATAAGACCACTTTTCTTAGCAAACCAACTAGGAGTCCCTAGAGCTTAGCATTTTTCTTGGTAACCTAAATTTTCTTCCCAGACCTTACAATTACATTCTCCCACCTTATCCTTCATTGGGATAAGTAATCATTGGGGTTGGTAATCTCACTAGATCATTAGGAGGAACTTTCAGTTCTCCATAGTTGAAACGGCCTCCAGTTTGAGACGGCCGCCATTTTGTTTAACAGACAACCTTCCACTCACAATTGTTACACTTGGTTGAACATTGGATTTCTGGCTCCCTTTTGAATAGGATTGGGGTCTTAATTGGATCTTCCCTGCACTATATTTACATTAGTACAGGTTATCTCCTTGTCAGCACTCTTATTGGCCTTCTCATGCTTGGTGTCTTCTGGTTTACCTTGCTCACACTGGCTCATCTTATAATTGAACTTAGTCTTCATTAACAAATTATCTGGATTCCAGGCGTACCTCATAGTGCGTTTGTTCTTATCCTCAACAGCCCTAGCCGGGTTCCAGGCGCCCCCTGTAGTGCGTCTGTTCTTATCCGTGCATTGATACCGCTGGGTTCCAGGTGTTCCCTATCGTGTGCCTGTTCTTATCCACGCAGTAACTTAACTGGGTTCCAGGCGCCCCCACTAGTGCGTCTGTTCTTATCCAGTGTACAATACTCTCTGCATCTCAGGGGCCCCCTATCGTACTCCTGCAGTATCAGAGAATGGAGGAGTCTATGTCTACCTCAAAGGGCACTTTACAATCTTCCTCGGCCTCAATTGGCCATACTTCTCCTGGCCTGGTGAGCGCAGGCAAGCCTGCGGCCAAAAGCACGGACAAAATCTCCACCAAGGCCTCAAAAAGGTCAGTAAAGCAGGGCAACCGGAGACACCAAGCACTGGAAAAAGAATTTTCCAAGGCTCAAAAGAGGGCCAGGATTGAGACCTCCCAGGCGGAGGGGTTGGTCTTGGACCTACCACTAGGACCACCCTTGGGCATTTGGTCGACAGGGGAGTCTTTTCATGCCCCCGCACAGAGTGCGAGTGGCGCAATTCTTCCGGTTCCCCAACCCACGACTTCAAGGGCTCATCACGGAGTCCCAGAAGTGACATTCACCCCTACTGCAGCCGGTCTCCGACCACCAGAATCTGTTCTTCCTACGGAGGACCGTCTCGCCTTCTTGATAGCGCAGGCGGTTGACCACTCTCTTGAGGCCAGGGCTCAGGCCTCTGGTTCAGGACCTGTCCCCTCTCCAACTACGCACCAAGCAGCCCCTCAGACCTACTATGCCCCATCTTCCCCAGCTGGGTCTACCTGCTCTGAGGGCTTATCCATTCAGACACATGACATTGAGCAAGAGATCCCAATGTCTGAGGAGGAGGAGCCTCCCCCAGAGGCCCCCTCCTTCAGCGGTCTCTTCAACCCTTCCTTTTTCGTCACATTGCTCCGCAAGGCCATGTCCACAGCCCATTTAGGTCCTGATCCTTCCGCATCAACAGCCATGGTCTCCCCAGAGTCAGAGGCGGACCCAAATTTCACCGAACCGGTGACTACTCAGCATCGCATCCCTTGCCCCTCCATGTTCTTGAATGCGATAAAGAAACAATGGACCTCCCCCGCTTCAGTTCCTCTTCCAGGTACTACTGATAAGAAGTTATACAATGTGGCTAAGGACTTGGAGGAGGCACTGGAAGTGCCTGCGGTGGACGAACCATTTGGACCACAAGTCTCTCCCACTGCCATTCCCGGTGATGTCTCTGAGGCCCTCAAAGCAGAGGACCGTAAGTGCGAGCTTACATATCGCAGGACGCACCAGGACGCTGCATGGGTCATTAGGGCGGCCACTTCAGCCTCTTTTTTCAACAGGTCCGCTCTCCACTGGCTCAGACAACTCCAGGCCCGTATTCCAGCGGAGGACATCCGTACACATCAGGATCTCAGTAAGATGGTGGCAGCCACAGAGTACGCGTCAGATGCCACTCTCCAGGCTGCCAGGTTTTCCTCCAGGGCTATGGCATCTAATGTAACTGGTCGCCGGATGCTGTGGTTGAAGCACTGGCAGGCAGACGCCAAGTCTAAATGGCATCTCTCGGCCGCCCCATACCAGGGAGGTAAGTTGTTTGGGGATGCGTTGAATCCTTATTTAACTGAGAACAAGGATAAACGCAAGGTCCTTAACCACCATATTAAGAAGGCAGATAAACAGCCCCCTTATTACCAAAGGTGGCAACCATTTCGTGCGGGAGCTAAGTACAATTACTCTCGACCTACACATTCCTTTCCAACCAGACAGGACCGGCAAGAGAGACAGCACGACAGACAGACTGACAGGCCTAGGCAGCACTTCCAGGGCAAACAGCCCTTTTGAGGGAGCGGCCGGCCATCCGGCAGATCCAGGTGACTCCCCAGTAGCTCCTCCCATAGGGGGCAGGATTTCCCTTTTTGCCCACCAGTGGGAGGCTACCACCACAGACACGTGGGTGCTAAACACCGTTCACCACGGTCTGTTTCTAGAGTTCATTTCCAAGCCTCCCTCCCGTTTTCTTTCTTGCCCCTACCCGCGGAGCCGAATAAAACAGAGATTGATGAGGGAGGCCGTTCAACATCTGCTAAGTATACGGGCCATAGAACCGGTGCCAGTGGACCAGAGGGGTCGGGGATTTTATTCCATCCTCTTTGTAGTTCCAAAGGCATCAGGGGGATGGAGAGCCATCTTAGACCTCAAAGGTCTGAACTTCCATCTGGCATACCGCAAATTCAAAATGCAAACACTCCGCTCCATTTTGGGAGGCGTGAGAAAAGGGGACTTCCTAACATCCATCGACCTTATGGAAGCCTATCTTCATATCCCCATCTCTCTTGCCCACCGCCGGTTCCTAAGGTTTGCATACAAGGGGCGCCACTTCCAATACAAAGTGCTTCCGTTTGGCCTCTCATCGGCTCCCAGGGTCTTTACCAAAATCCTGGCGGTCCTGGCAGCTCATTTAAGAATGATGCCAGTCAGAGTCCAATGTTACCTGGACGACATACTAATCCAATCCTCATCCATTCAGTCCACCAGGACGGACCTCAAGCTAGTAGTAAAGTTACTCCAGGACCACGGGTTTTCCATAAACTTCCCCAAAAATCACATGGTCCCCACAACCAGGCTGTTACACCTCGGGGCTGTCATAGACACAGTACAGTGCAAGGTGTACCTATCACAGGAACGTCAAAACAGCATAAGAGAGTTAATCAGGAGATTGCACAGGGGTCAGTCAGTAACATTGGTCAGTCTCTCCCAACTTTTAGGCAAGATGGTTTCGGCCATTGCAATCGTTCCCTGATCCAGGCTTCACTCCAGGGAACTACAGTAGTTCATGCTCCCCATTCAGAGACAGAACCTCAGTGCTTCCCAACGACAGACACGCCTGATGCGTTCTCTCAGGTGGTGGCAATCACCCGCCTTGCTCAAAGGGCTAAGTTTCAGGGAACCAGATCGGACGATACTCACTACCGACGCCAGCCTGTTCGGCTGGGGGGCACATCTGAAGTCACACTGGGCTCAGGGCCGTTGGTCTCACTCAGACTTTCGCCAACATAAATTGGCTGGAACTACGGGCCATACATCTAGCCCTGCGCCACTTCCACAGCCGGGTGAAGGGGCGTCATGTATTGGTCCTCTATTGGTCCTCACGGACAACGTGGCCGCCAAGGCTCATGTGAACCGTCAAGGGGGCACCAGATCTCGGTCTTTGCTGACCAAGGCGCTCCTACTGGGCTCTTGGGCAGAACACAATCTGGCCTTCATCAGGGCCGATCATATTTCGGGAGCGGCGAACACCCAGGCCAACTTTCTGAGCAGAGCCACAGTGGATCAGAGTGGCGCCTTCACCTGAGGGTCTTCCGAGAGATATGCCACCGCTTCGGCCCCCCACTCGTGGACCTCTTTGCGTCCCCGAGCAACGCTCATCTAGCCTGATTCTTCTCCCGCTTCCTGTCTCGGGGCAGAACAGACGGATGCTCTTCGGAGCCCATGGCCACAAGGTCTACTCTATGCCTTCCCTCCACTACTTATTCCGGCGGTGGTCCACAAGCTTCTTCAGGAGCAAGCGGAAATACTTCTAGTGGCACCTCATTGGCCGAGGAGACACTGGTTCGCCAATCTGATGAATCTCTCCCTAGCAGACCCTTGGCGGATTCCTCCGGAACGGGTCTCTCTCAGCCAGGGGTCCATTCTTCATCCGGATCCCCAATGGCTCCAGTTAGCCATTTGGCACTTGAGCGCTCCTAGCGCAGGAGCTATGCTCACCGGGAGTCATCGCTGTCATCCAGGCCTCTCGTCGCCCTTCCACAAACCGGATATATGAGGCCACGTGGAAAAATTTCCAAGCATGGTGCTCAGGTCGTCACCTGTCTCTTTCTGAACTCACGATTCTCCATATTCTGGACTATTTGTTGCAGGGCCTGCAGAAGGGATTGGCTATAAACACGCTGCACAGACAAATTGCTGCTCTCTCCACGGTTCTCTCCTGCGACTCGACAGCGTCCCTGGGGCATCACCCCTTGATTCGCTTATTCATTAAAGGGGCTTCTAATACCAGGCCTCCTACGGTACACAGATATCCAGCATGGGAACTACCTAGGGTCCTTAGGGCACTTACGAAGTCTCCCTTTGAGCCCTTGAGAACCTGCGACATCCGCTACCTTTCCCATAAGGTAGCATTTCTGGTAGCGATCATGTTGGCACGCCGTATCTCTGAATTAGCAGCACTTTCAATGAGGGATGACCTGTGCATTTTTCATCAGGATCGCGTGGTCCTTCGACTAGACCACTATCCCAAAAGTCAACTCTCTGTTCCATAGGTCCCAGGAAATAGTGCTGCCAGATTTTTGCCCTAACCCAACCCATGTGCTGGAACGGCAATGGCACAGCCTGGATGTACGCAGGACACTTAGATATTATATTTCACGGACGGCAGCCTTCCGCAAATCGGAAGCCCTCTTTGTATCCTTCCATTCTTCCTTCAAGGGGCGGAAGGTTTCTTCTTCCACAATTGGCAGATGGATTCGTGCATGCATTGCAGGGGCATATCAAGCCGAGTCATTGCCGACTCCACAACAGATTACGGCTCACTCTACAAGGAGTGCAGCCACCTCTGCAGCATGGGCCACCCAGGCGTCCATCGAGGAGGTTTGCAGGGCGGCTACATGGTCTTCACCATCTCCTTTCATACAACATTATAAAATTGATAGGTTTGCCTCAGCAGAGGCTTCCTTCGGCAGGAGAGTTCTCCAACAGGTTTTAAGTCAAAGTGCCACACCGGACCGGTCTACTACCTACCCTCAGGGACAGTAGGCTTTGGTATGTCCCATTGGTGGATTCTCCATCTCCAGTGCTGGAGAAGAGGCGTTGTCTTACCTGAACGCCTTTTCTCAGCACAGAGATGGAGAATCCACTCCCACCCATGTAGGTCATCTAGGCCTAGGGTCAACTTTAGTTTCATGAGCCACAACGTCTTGCTGTCAGTCAAGGGCTACGCTCGCATCAAGACTGGGATCTCTATGGTCCAGGACGGGCGTGGCAACTTTGGCTGACTTGATCTGATTGGGCAGGAATACAGCCTACACCCATTGGTGGATTCTCCATCTCCGTGCTGAGAAAAGGCGTTCAGGTAAGACAACGCCCCATTTCTGACAGATATGGGAAGAAAATTATTTTTTCAAGATGCGGTTCTTGGGACAACATTAAACATACAAACAGTTATTATCACTTTAAGCAAACAAGGTTTAACATATGATAGATCAAGCATTTGTAGGTCCATATTTGGGTGTGGTGCTGCTTATCTATTGTACATACACCCTGAATGTCAAACTGTATAGATTGTGTGTCAATGGCCAGAAAGTATTCAGATCACTTCACTGGTTCATTCTACCTTCTACTGTGAGAGGGATCTTGGAGTCCTAGTGGACAATCCCTTAAATATGAGCCAGCAGTGTGGTGCAGCTGCCCAAAAAAAGCCAAAACAGTTCTAGGCTGCATTAACAGAGGGATAGAATCAATATTATGTGAAATGTTAATAACATTTTATAATGCCTTGGTAAGGCCACACTTGGAATACTGCATCCAGTTTTGGTCACCACGATGTTAAAAAAGATGTTGAAGCTCTAGAAAAAGTGCAGAGAAGAGCAACAAAACTGATTAGGGACTGGAGGCTAAAACATATAAGGACTGGTTGCTAGACTTGAGTATGTCTAGTTTAATGAAGAGAAGGATGAGGGGGTGACATGATAGCAGGATTCCAGTATCTCAGGGTTTGCCACAAATTAGAGGGAGCCAAACTATTCTCCAAAGCACCTGAAGGCAGGACAAGAAGCAACGGATGGAAACTAATCAAGGAGAGAAGCAACCTAGAACTAAGGAGAAATTTTCTGACAGAACAATTAATCAGTGGAACAATTTGCCTCCAGAAGTTGTGAATGCTCCAACACTGGAAGTTTTTAAGAAGAGATTGGACAACCATTTGTCTGAAATAGTACAGATTTCCTGCCTGAGCAGAGGGTTGGACTAAAAGATCTCCAAGGTCCCTTCCAACTGTTATTCTATAATTCTCAAAGAGTCATCACAACTCAGAAACAGAATCATTGCCCAGAGAAGTTACGTAATCACTTAACTGGTGCATTTCTATAGCTCTCTTAAAAGGTAAGCCTTTTCAGGAGTCTTTTTCATCAGATTTGGGTCATTGAGATTCTTTTCCCCAAAGCTTACTAATTTCATGACAAGAATCTCAGTATAAATTGGTTGGAACTGAAAAAATATATTAATACCTATTTTTTAATATTTAATTCAGGGCAAACCCTGTTTCAGCCCAGACATCTGATCAAGTCCACTTAAATAATAAGAGGAAACATATTCCCAGTTCCTAATGTACTAAGTCACTTTTTGGTTGGACTGAGCAAGGGCCTATTTTGAACATCAGCAGAATATGTGCAAAATTTAAGAACCAGTCCAGAATGGTGTATGTTCTACCTATATGATAAAAAGGAATATCCACCAAGTGTTCATTTGGGAATTCAATGATTTGTCATAGTAGTTGTTAATGTTAATGTTTCTTTAGTAAGCAACTAGGCTAACAGGTCTTATCTCTGTATCCAAAGTAAGGAAAATGAAATGTTTTATCACTGTATGGCCTCAGGAATACATATTTTTCTCTTGAGGACTCCAATTAGTTTACAAGATACAGTTGTAAAGAGCATTTGTAATTTTAGTGGTTCCAAATAATTAGTGGCCAAAGAAAATTTTGTCTTAGATCTATCCATAACAAGACTGTGCTTCCTGTCTGTTACAAAGGACCTTCTTGGGCTCTAGTTTTTCATTGAAATCCAGCATGACTGTGACCATATACGTGACTCTTGAGAATATAATCATATAATTGATATTTTGATATGTAGGAGACTTCATAAACAGAGTATATGTATTAGAGACTTTTATCATATAATGTGGGGGGGGGGAGTTTGGACTCAATCCAGACTAAATCAAAGATGTTCTTGCTTTCCTCTCAAAGGATCAGGTCCTCCAATCTAAAGCGTTATAGATGCTATTGCATTTTCCCCTCTCTAATCCTCTGCTAGCCCAGCTGCCTAATCTTAAAGCTAATTTTTTTAGACACAGTATCCTGCTAAAAATCCCAATTGTTATGGGAATTTGCCCTGGAATTTACAAAAATTTACAAATATTCAATCAATATTTTGATACTATTTAAAATTCTATGGCTTCACTTTACTCACATTTTCTCTGAATGTTTACTGAAATGTACATTTTAGTTAAGGAAGTAAACATATTTAGTAGGGGGAAACAATTGCCTGTATTTGATATTTATGGTATCTTAAAGCCATATTTGGATATTTGTGGCTTGTAGACATTTATATTTGTAGTTTTATCCACATATTGTCCTGCATTGCAAGTGGGAAGATATTCTGTTCACTGCAGAAAACATACATATCATGTTAAGGACTCAATACTTGTTTTCTCAGTTTTATCCTAAAAATCCTATTCTGAAAAGTTTTTTCTTTTTCAATTCATCGTTTGAAGATGATTAAACTCAGTATATTTCACTTATTTCTGTTGGAAACAAAGTGGTTGTTGCAAAGCAGCTGAAAGAATATATTACTTATCAAGCTAAATAAGTCATCATTTCAAAAACCTTTACAAACATTATTTTAGAAAGGCTAATATTTTATGCATTATTATACCATATTTAGTAATATTATCCTACATCACCCAGGACAAGATCAAATTTCTTATCATAATAGACTACAGATACATGACTTGACACCGCTTCTCTTCCATAGGGATACCTAGCCTATCTGGCTGTGAAAAACCTGTGGGCTGAGCCACCTGTGCCGTATAAGCGGACGCTGGATGAAGGATCTGTTGCTCTAACCACCCTTTCTACATCTACCACCACCTGTCTTCCCAATATGGGGTTCCCTGAAAATGTGGGTGCAGCTTCCTATCCATCCACACCTGTACCCAATCGACTAACCTTAATGAATACCGATAACTAGGCAGTTATTTGTCCCTGTAGTAAATAAACATTTTATTAAAAAAAATTCCAAAAGGTCTTAAGCTGATTTTACTGAAGCAAAGCAAAAATAAAGATGGATGGACAAGCAATTTGTAAGCACAATATAACAAGTGGTCATTGTATGTTAATAATAATAATACACAAAAGCCTCATAAAGCCTGAATGTTTATCTAGATCAGGGGTAGGCAACCTTGGCTCTTTTATGAGCTGTGGACTTCAACTCCTAGAATTCCTGAGCCAGCATGGCTCAGCATGGAAACGTCCATTTCTCCTCAGTATGGCTGGCTCAGGAATTCTGGGAGTTGAAGTCCACGAGTCATAAAAGAGCCAAGGTTGCCCACCTCTGATCTAGATCCTTCTGTCTTTCTTGGGATGGCATACATACTAATTGTTTATCCTTTAAAGCCAAATTAAGGCTCATGTATTGGGACCTGTGTCTTAAAATGCTAAAAGTCATCATGCAGGAAGAAAAAATAATGCATGTGGGTATTGCCAGAGTATTGTGCTATATTTTCAGGAATGGATATAACATTGTGCAGGTATTATACCGTACTTAAAAACCTGTTTGTTTTAAGACATAAAAGCAAGCATGTGGGAAGAAACTAATATTTTCTATTCTCTATTCAGTTGTTTATAAGCAATTGGTAATCAAAGTACAGGCAAATTGTGAAACTGGTATGAAGAATTCTGTATATTCAGCCTTTATCCTACCAGACTGATTCAGATGCTTGATACTGTTTATTTGGGTTATATGACTCCTACAGTATAAGATTGTGTAGAAAAAAAAATCAGTATGAACACAGTGGATTCATCCCAGATGGTCAGATGAAGCTGCCATAATCATTGTGGCAATTTTATAGTTCATGTGATCAAGAAGCGGCTACTAGCTGTTGCAGGCAGTATCTGTGTAGCACAAAGTACAAATTTTTGCAAGGAGTTCCAGGGAAAATGTAAATGATAAAAGTGAACTACCCCATCCTAATAATGATACAGTATCGAGTTGTATTTTTAAGTAATCAGCTTTCTATAGGAAGCAACTGTGAAACCATGGTAATTCACAATGACCCAAACCAGACAACTTAACAATTGCTGCTGAGTCTTAATTATGTAAATAAGCTCCAAATCTTAGCCTAGACATTCATTTTCTAATAGCTAATCACAATTCAAAACAAATTTCAAATTTCACTTTATAAATTTAAGAAAACCAGCTACGGAACCATAGTAGAGAATTACTTCAACAGATAGTAAATTAGTATGGCTATTTAGAAATGGCTCTTTCCTACACTGAATTCAATGAGATTTATTTCTAAGTAACTATAAAATTGTATGTTGTGTGTGCAATCTTGCCTTCATGGTTTCAAAGCAAATATTCCAAAGATTTTGCTTTTGAGTAAGCATACATGTACTTTAAATCAAGGTGTAATACAAATTGGAAGTCTAGATTGGCTGAAACATGGCTTCAATTAGTTTCACTGATTGTTCAGGTTCATAGCATTAAAATTGTTCTTATCGTATGAAAACATACAACTTTGTTATCAATTCAGAGATGATGTATTAAGCAGCAGTTACGTGGCATTTATAGAAAACATGTTCTAATACAAGCATTTAATATAGACCCCAGGAGAATAAGTCACTGCTTTAAGAGAGATTAGAAAAAGCAGATAAAAAAGTTAATATGGGATGATGACATGAATAGCACAATATACCCTGAAGCACAAAGATTACAAACACGAAAAGCAGAATTTATTTTTATTTAAGTTCCCATCCTTCCCACAAAGGCACTCATTAATAAGGGGAAGAGTTTTTCGGTTTTATTTATAGTGGATGAAGATTTAATAATCAAATAATACAAAAATGAAGAGAAAGTAAGTGACAAATATTTAAAGGAGAAGCTATTTTCTTGCCACTAACGTTTCAAAAAGTGAGATCAAGGAAACCCAGACTTAAAGAAACAATTTGTAAGCATTCCTGTCTTATCTGGATAGTTTTGTAGCACCAGGCCTTCATGAACAGAAAAGCTTGCATTTCATATTAGCATTTATCAACATAACACCCAAACTAAGAGGATACAGATAACAGACTTTTTAAAAAATATTTCCTACTTGTGCTGATTCATCAAAAAATAATACTCAAGCATTATAGACACAGAATGATCAAAATGGGTTTAAAAAACCCCAAAATCTACAATCTACACATTAACCAGGAGTAGTCATTGTTAGCTTGGGATTCAAGCTGTGCTTCACTTCACCCCCAACTATAGCAGTCTGTTTTGTAGAAGGACCATCCGTTGTTGTTTTGTCTCAAACCACACTTAGATCAAAGTTCAGGGTGGAAGTTGAGATCAATAGGACACTAATATTTTAAAGAAATCTCAATTTTCTGTGAAGCTTTCCTTTCATTCTCCTTGGCCAAAGTATTTAGTTGCAGTCTCGATCTTAACTTATGCAGGCAAACTCAATTTCTTGCCTTTTAGAACTGCAAGAGGAAATAGAAATAAGAAGAGGTAAGAACTTAGAGACGTGTACTTCATTAAACTTTAGGCAATGTACCAAATAATATGGTGCCATTGCTTCTAGAGAGAGAAAAATGTATTTTTAATAATATTTTAATTAAACCATTAACCAAGAACAGTCAATATACATAGGACACCATAACATTTGTGCTCTTATTTCATATGCTGATAGCAATGCTTTATTTTTATCTATCTATCCATCCATCAAATTTAGATATTGGCCATCTCACCCTCAGAGTGACTCTGGATGGTGTACAGATAAAAGCATAAAAACAAAAACCACATAAAGATATACCAATAAAGGAGCCAGATAAAACAAGGACAAATAAATTAAAAGTCAGGGAGGACTTGGGGAGGGGGATGTTAGTCATCCTATCAAAATAGCACTATGAGCACATGATATATATGCATTAGCAATACTGCCCAAAACAGCCTTTTGAGGACTGAGCAATTTTACTGGGCATGGAATACTAACATACCATTATGGGAATCAAAAAATGAAAAAAGATGTAGGGCAAGAAGTCATGGCAGAATAGAAATAATACATACTGCTACTTCTACTGTATCTATTTCAATAACAATTCCAATTGTCTGCCTAGTAAAAGCAATACTGGCACTCTTCAACTTAACTTAATTGGGAGCAGGACTGCTGTCATTAAGCAAGGATGTATACAGTATAACCATTGTGCTTAGTGCCAGAAATCCAGGTAGTTCAGTTGCTGTTGTTAAGTGAATGGCCTGGTAATTAGGTGAAGCAATTTCCTGGTGGCTTCCCACAATCTACTCAATGGGGAAGCTGGTAAGAAGCCCCAGGCGTTGCTGGGTGGAAGAGAGGAGTGAGGGGATGTGAGGGACAAGGTGTGAAGTGCTTGAATTTTCAGCTCCAAAGGCTTCTGAAGCCTCTCTACTCTGGGCATGAAAATCCCCCTTGGCTGAAACCTCTGGATTTCAGCACAGTGTTTTCAGCCAGCTTCCAGAGAGGCAGGAGGCTGAATGAAAAAGTTCCATGCCAAAAGCCAACGAGGAATCTGCAGCAGTAATTGTGTGCCAAAGGAGAGCCCTCTCAACTTGGGGTGGGTGGGTTTGAAAATACCCTGTGCCAAACCCCTGCTTGGATTTCAGCATGGAGTTTTTTCAGCCAGGCCCCAGAGACGACAGAAAAATCTCTAAGCAGGCAGCAATGGCTTGCAATCTTCCCTTCTGGTTTTCCCATTGACATTCTGGGGAAGCCAGCAGGGAAGATTGCAAATGGTGACTGCATGCTTGCAGGACACTTGGCAACTGGTCGTAATTGCAAACAGGATGCCAAGGGCCCAGATCACAATCATCTGACCATAGGGGGTACTGCAACAGCATAACTTCAAGGATCTGTTGTAAGTCCCTTCATTCGGTGTCATTGTAACTCTGAACAGTCACTGAATAAACGATCGTAAATCGAGGACCACTAATGAGTGGAAAATATAAGTTGCAGAAATCCAGAATGTTTTTTAAATCAAGTAACAAGAACTGAGTATTCTTAGCAACTACGCAATGTCAATATCTGTTGAAGAGGGACAGGAAAAGGGTGGGGAGCTGGACTGAAATGGGATTTCTGAAAGAAGACATCTCTAACTGGCAAATTTATTTTGTAATTATACTTTAGTGGTGAATGTATGCCTATGTGCATTTACAGAGGTCTCCAAACTTGGCAATATTAAGAGTTGTGGACTTCAACTCCCATAATTCCTCAGCCAACCATGGAGATCTTTATGAATTGCCCTTTAATAGAATACCTAATTTGATTTCTAGTCGAACAGATTTTATTTTATTCAATCCTACAGAAATAGCTTTTTAGTGCTCACTGTTTGGAATATGTGAGCGCTATTTTTCTGCAGCTTCTTTTTGATCATAGGAAAAAAGGTGATGAAACTGCTAATTAATTTGTCAGCTTACAATTAGTAAAGAACTATTAGTTAATATACATCCCTGCATCAAAAAGAATTGAGTTTAGTTGAAGAGTGCCCTCTAGTGAACTTCCAGCTTTAATAATTTTAAAATCCCAAGCACCTTGCTCAAGGCCAGAGAATTATTTATTTATTAAATACATTTATATGGCTGCCCAACTCAAACCTGGTGACTACAGGTGGCAGAGCACTTCTTCTCTATCTCATACAACTGGGATTTCAGTCAGCAGATCTAGTTTCCACTTCTTGTTGCAAAATACCTTTTGTAATGTAGAGGTAGAAGAAATCGCAGTACAGTATCGTTTGCACCAAACCAGCCACAATGGCAATGAGGTCGAAAAACCCCTCAAACTGGTAGCGCCAAATCCAGTTGAACAGGTAGAGGGCACGGTAGACTCCCAAAGCGAAGAGGTAATGGCTTGTGATGGTCTCTGCCTCACCTGTTTTACTGACCATGAAGAGTTGTGGCAAAATAGCCACTGACTCTAGGTAAATGGAGAAGGTCCAGAGAATCTGGAAGAGTCCAGGAGAAAAATAGTTTTATATTTTCTGATTACAGTTCATCATATTCACAAATTTGCATTGCCGTCACAGCAGTTATTCAGAACTGAACATTTGTGTGGTCCACCATTGCCCTGCAAGATTCACGACAGATTTGTATCATAGACTTAGGATATGTCTGCTCCAACTCACTTTTTGATACTTTTGTCTGTGAAAGACTGCAAGGCCTAGTGCAGGGGTAGGCAATCTTGGCTCTTTTCTGACTCGTGGACTTCAACTCCCAGAATTCCTGAGCCAGCATGGCTCAGCTTGGAAACCTCTCCCTGTCCCCTCAGCATGGCTGGCTCAGGAATTCTGGGAGTTGAAGTCCACAAGTCAGAAAAGAGCCAAGGTTGCCTATCCCTGGCCTGGTGCAACATGTATCTCTTTGCAAACTGTCCTCAATAAACCCTTCTACTGGGTGTTTTGTGAATTCCATGTACCTCATTCCTTAATAGGTTACAGGTAGTCCTCAACTTAACAACCAGAATGGAGCCTGCCTATTACAGTCATGATGGGTCATGCAGCAGGCCATCACATGACTGACTCGATTTTACTGTCTTTTTTTTGCAGTGATTGCTAAGCAAATCACTATGGTTAAATGAATCCATGATCATTAAGTGACTCTGGGCATTTTCTCCCCAAATTGGAACTAAACGCTGGTTTTGGACAGAAATTCATATGGCCACATGACCACGGGACACTGCAAATGGCCATAAATGTGGGCCAGTTGCTGGGCGCCCAAAATGCAGTCCTGCAATTGTGGGGGTGTATGTGGGCTGGCTATCAGAACTGAGTAGTAAATACCTTTGGGGAGGTCTGTCATAATTTCATAAGTCATAAATCAAGGACTACTTGAAGGTAATAAGGTAATCATATACTAACGGCTGTAGGACTTGGGTTTGGCTAGTCTAAAGAAAAGAAGAAATGGGATGACATGATAACAGTATTCCAGTATTTGAGGGGCTGCCACAAAGAGGAGGGGATCAATCTATTCTCCAAAGCACCAGAGGGCAGGACAAGAAACAATAGTTGGAAACTGATCAAAGAGAGAAGCAACCTGGAATTAAGGAGAAACTTCCTGACAGTGAGGACAATCAACCAGTGGAACAGCTTGTCTCCAGAAATCGTGGACGCTCCATCACTGGAGGTTTTTAAGAAGAGACTGGACAGTCACTTATCTGAGATGGTAGAGGTTCTCCTGCTTGAATGGGGGGCTGGACTAGAAGACCTCCAAGGTCCCTTCCAGCTCTATTCTATTCTAATTGACTTGAGAGAACAGTCTATATAAATGGCAGCACTGAGTCAAATATTACCTAATGTCTAATCATCATCATCCCCATCTTAGAGGAGAAACTTTTGGAAATGGCTACAGGCCAGATCAAGAAGTTAAAATCAACACCATCACTATCACCCTCAACTAAGGCAGTGAGTGCATCAAACTTCTGCATTCTTGCCCAGAAAACTACATGAATAAGATTGCCAGAAATCAACCTTGTCTTGAAGTCTGAACTTTTATCTTTTCTGCGTAAGGCTGAATCCAGGCTGAATCAGTCATGCTTGAGCTGCACTGAATTCAGTGAGTCAAGATGGTCAAGATTTGGCAAGTTACAACTAAATTATGTCTGGATTCAAGTACTCTCTTGACACTTCTGTTGTTCCAACAGAAGTTTGTTGGTTTGTTGTTCTGCTGGTTTGTTGTTTCTTCTGGAAAGAACAGTTTCTGCTTTAAACAATTACAGGTATATCACAATTCTATTTCAGTACCATTTAGTCAACACACGAGCAGATAGGAATAGCTGAATACATGTGGCACCGCTTTGGAAAGCAAAATTAATTCAAGCTTGTAATCGTAAAAGGAACTAGCTATAAAGTAGCAGAACAAGCAGGAATTAGAATATTAAGGATGGCCATTTGCCAATTAAATGAGTAACTTTAGCAATAGGACTCGAACACATCATATAGCTTGCAAGTTAGGAATCTGGGGCTTAGGCTTGTTTACACTAGCACACATTTCATTACCTCTAGGGGTGTGAAATCATGATTTACTAGGAACGCTAACGCCGCTGTCGGAATAACCAGGAATTCCACTCTGAAGGTATCATGGTTGCCATCATAGGTGGCTTTGAATTTGTTATAGATCATCCATACTGTAGCATAGGAACAGGCAACATAGACCACCTGCAGGAGATAACATCGGTCAAGAACTGTCAGAGATTAAATATTATTTCATCTCTCAGATATTTAGTGTAATCAATCCCAAAACCCTAAACCTTTAAATGCCTTTCCCTTGGGAATCTTTCTGAAAGATTAGGGTTCCTTCTTATAAACTAGATCCCTTCTTTAAATTCGCTCATTTATATGAAGTATGAGGAACTTGAAACCTTCTAGATATTGCTGAACTACTGTTCCCAAGCAACTTGCCAATGATAGGTGCCCAAATTTTCAAGTTCAGCATTATCTGGACGGTCACCAGTTCCCACAACTGTTCTAATGACAACTTTAACCAATCATTAAGCTGTTTCTATCTCTAATTGAGCTACACTGAGAATTGGGAACCGATCTCAGGAATCAACTTAACATATTCTGCCACTGTTTTTCAAGGCCAGAGGTGTCAACCAACATACTGGTTTTATCCTTTAACTGATATAATAATATACTACCTGCTTACATTTAGCTTATCCAGGATTACTCACAGGGCAAATAATTTCTTTAAGACTAAAAATTAACATTGCTAACAATTGTCTAATACTTATTCTCTGCCAACGCAGCACCTGATATCCACGTCAAAATCTTCTTTATCAACTTAATTCTTTGTACTGTACAAATGCTGCTAACATGACAAGTTCTGTTACAAATAAATGAAGACTTCCTACTTACCAAGCAGGAAGTTTCACTAAATTAGGAGGGTATACTTTTGGATTCTTTTGCATAAACCACCATTATTTATTTATTTGTAAAAAATTTAAAAAATAAGACATGTAAACATATTAACTAAGAGAGCCACAAGCAGAGGTGCAAAAGATATACTGCATATAAGCCTAAACAAACAAATAAATAAATAAATTATAAAAGATTATTTGCCTTCTCTCATCCTCTTTTATAGCTGATAGTGGTGCCATATTATTGAAACAAAATGTGCATACAGAAAGAAGTACAAGACAACAGAAACTTGTAACCATTTTATTTTCTGTGGCACTGAGCCTATTAGCCTTCTAACTAGTCACAATAACACTATATAGTCCAACATCACTCCTGTACCTTCATGGAGGTGTTATACAACGAGATGTAGTTCGTAAATAAATCTAGGTACCGAGTAGTGAAGACAATGGCAAAGAGAGCTTGGCTCTTCCCAGAGATCCCTGCAAGAAAAGCACAAGGCACCATAACTCATGATCAGATGAGAAAATAACCATTTTTGACATTAAAAAAAAAAGAGCAGAAAGTCATTATCTTGATCAGTGGCTCCCAACCTTTTCTATACCCCGCATCCCTAGAACGCTTCTGATATAGTCTCGCACCCCTTACAAAAATTCGAAATAATGGCAACAAATTATGCGTATACACTATAATTTTGAAAACCCTGATCTTGATCCTTAGGAAAAACAGAGAAGATCCTTTAAAACTCTTCAGGATTCATCATCCAATGTCACAATTCCTTAACACAAAGAAAGTTCATAGCATTCAAACATTCAGAAGACTCAGAAGAGGCCTGGAGCTGGCACAATAAGAGGTAGCCCACAATGAGAACGTATCATTAACAAGGGCAGTGGTCTTTCCAAGATCTACTCATGCTTTTTCTTCCAAGTCTAAAAAAATCTACACCCACAATCTGGTTTTCCTCTTTTTCTATAGGGCAGTGATGGCGAACCTTTTAGAGACCCAGTGCCCAAACTGCAACCCAAAACCCACTTATTTATCATGGGGTGCCGGGTGGGCGTGACTGCGATGGTCATGGCAGACTAGGTGGGTGGGGCCAGGGTGGCAGGGGCCAGCCCCTCACCATCTTCAGGGCATGGCACACGTGCCCACAGAGAGGCCTCTGAGTGTCGCCTCTGGCACGCGTGCCATAGGTTCGCCACCACTGCTATAGGGCCAAAGGGAGTTGTCAGAAGGAAGAGATCAGCCAGTTTTATCCAATCCCACCTCAAGTAGTTTCCATTTCATTATTCATTGCTTTTAACAAATTAGTTTAAAAAAAAACAACAAGAAAGAACAACATCAATTTTTCTGCATTAATGCTTCCTTTCTCCCTGCCCTTTTTTTCCAAAACCAGATCGCCATTCACTTTTTCAAAGCAATTCTTTCTCTAAAAGCAATAAATAAGGGACTTTAAATATAGAACACGGGTTTCAAATATTAACCCACAAATACTAAAAAATGTGTCATACCAGATACATATATATTAAGGGTCACAACAACCCAGTTGAATTCCAGAAATATGAATCTATAGAAATAAAAGTTTTTTTTTTTTTAAAAAAAGGATAGACAGACAGACAAAGAGACAGAGTCCAACTTGTGTCACTTTGGAAGGTTTACTCTGAAGTAACCTGTCCTATAGCATGGAAGTTAACTCTCATAGTATACATAGAGAGGAAGGATTTAAAGAAGAGAGGATTAGAGCAATCTGGTAAATTGCACGTGTGTATCAGCTCCCAAATTGATTGAGCCTCAGATCCATACATGCACTACCGGTAGTTCCATACAATCACTTTCAGGCTAGAAATAAAGTCACCTAGAGACATAGGGAAGGGATCAGTTGATCTCCCCCTCCCCCGTTTTCCTTACCAGCACAGGATCTGGTCTTCCAGATCTTCAACAGCAAGATGATTATAGCCAACAGATGCGAGATGTCTCCCAGGAAGCGGAACAGATTCATGGCGTTCCGGATGGGCTGCCGGAGGAAAGCTTCGCTTACTTTCTCAGTGGGAAATCTGCCTAAAGAGGAGCGCGTTGAGGGTGGGGTGGGCAAAAGGAGATCCTCAAAAAAAACCGAGGGGGCGATGAAGGAGAAATGGCTTTATTGTCTCCCACCTCTGACTCTAAGAGGCGACTGGCCGGATTATCCGAGGGGGGGTCACAAGGATGGCTGGGAGCGAAGGCCACAAAAGGGGAGGGGAGAAAGTCTGGCCACACCCACAGGTGGGCTGGGTTAATCCAGCGGGTGGGCGGGGCAGCGCGATAGAAGAAGAAGGCTGGCGGGAGGGCCGCTTGCTGTAGTTCGTCGGCGGAGCCCCTCCGTGTTGGAGGCCGAAAGGGGGCGGGGTGTCTTCCTGGGGAGCCCGTTTTACAAGGAATCTCTTTTTAAAAAAGAGCAATTCATATTTCTGTGGAACAGCCTTCCGTCTGGCCGTGGGAAAACAGGGTCGGGGTGACCCGCGTGGCCCGATTCCTTCACACCCACCAGAAAAGGCGCCAATGAGGGGGAAGCAAAGGGTGAGAGAGCCTTTGCTCGCTCAGGGCTGGGCGGGCTGCATTGTGTTGTAGCAATTAAAACACGACCAAGAATTTTTAAAGTCTTCTCGGAGGCGAGCTCGGGTCTGATTTGGCGGGCAGCTTGCCCGAAGCAAGAAAGAGGAACGGCTCTGCTTTTCGGGGAGGGTGCCCGGGAGTTTGCCCGGAGACTCCCCTCGCCCCAGAGGCACCTCCCCACAAACCCTTCCGCTCAGCTGGGGCCACGTTTGCAGTAGACCAGGAAACGGAGTGAGCATACTATGTGGCATAAATTGAGACACACAAACACACACGACCAGGAAACGGATTGAGCATACCAGGTGACACTAATTTGGGACATACACACACCTTAAACACAAATCTATGAGATACTGTTTTATGTCCCTTTCTATCCGAATGGCTTACAGGTAATACAGGTACAGGTTCTGCTTGAGCAGGGGGCTGGACTAGAAGACCTCCAAGATCCCTTCCAGATTCTATTCTATTCTATTCCTCGACTTACAACAGTCCATTTAGTGACTGTTCAAAGTTACAGTCGCACTGAAAAAAGTTGACATGACCATTTTTCACATGACCATAGCAGCAGCCCCATGGTCACGTGATCAAAATTCAGCTGCTTAGTATAAGGTTGCAGTGTCCTGGGGTCATGTGATCCCCCTTTGCGACTTTCTGACAAGCAGAGTCAATGGGGAAGCCAGATTCACTTAACAACCGTATTACTAACTTAACAACTGAGTTATTCTCTTAACTGTGGCAAGAAAGGTTGTAAAATAGGGCAAAAATCAATTAACCAATGTTTCACTTGGCAACAAAAATTTTGGCCTCAACTGTGACTGTAAGTCAAGGACTATCTATATATTTGTATTTTAACTTTCTTGTATATAGCAGTTTGAGAGTCCTTGGCCAGAATGTATGGTAGCATAAAAATTTATTTTATTAAATTTATATGTCACCATTTTACTACTGAAGCAACTCTAAACTGCTATATAAATTAATAATATTGAATAATAGCATTATAATTTTTATCTGTAGTGAGACTCGTGATTCTAATATACAGGGGTTTTGTTACCCCTGAATAAGGCATTAATATCACTGGCATATGATTTCTTTACCTTGTGGGCAAAACAATAGTAAAATGTGATCACATGACCTTGAGATGCTGCAAACAGTGACAAATGTGGCTGTGTTGCTGAGCATCTGTAGTGTGATCACGTGATTGGGGGTGGGGGCAAATGCCAGGTTATTCCCTTTTTGCAGGTAAGTCGCAACTTTAAACAATCGCACAATGACTGGTCCTAAGTCGAGGCCTACCTGTAGTTTTTATAGATTGCATATTCCGTAGAACAAAATAAGATAATTTCAACCCATGTTCACAAAGCTGTAACTCCTATTAGTTTTGAGGAGAAAAGGAAAAAGTTATTCTTGTTAGAGTCTACCAATTGCACATTGGGGCTTAAAGCTTTCACAATGTTCCCACTGCTAGTATGTGAATATTCTTGAGGTGGAAGTTTCACCCTCTACATTTCTCCTGATAGCTCTGTAGACCAGTGTCTCTCAATCTTGGAATTTTAAGCTGTGTGGACTAACTCCCAGAATTCAACATCTGCATTCTCAGGTATCCCTTTTAGCTCTGTTCGGTATCTGAGCCTTTCAAAGAACAAAGCCAAACTTTTTTGCACTGTCCAAACCAGTATTTCTCTGCCTGTTTATGCCTAATTTTGGTCTGCAGATTTGAGTGACCATAATGGAAGAGCTACTACAGGTAGTCCTTGATTTACAATCACAATGAAACCCAAAATTTCTGTTGCTAAGCAAGACAATTGTTAATGACTTTTGCCCCATTTCTACCCCACCTTTCTTGCCACATATATTAAGTGAATCACTCCAGTTGTTAATAACGGTAGTTAAGGGAATCTGGCTTCCCCATTGACTTTGCTTGTCAGAAGGTCACCAAAGGGGAATTACGTGACCCTATTGCCAAAAGATTGCAAAAACTGATCATTTGTTCCTGGGACATGGCAACTGTCATAAATATATGCCAATGGTCAAGCATCCAAATTTTGATCACATGACAATGAAGATACTGCAATCATTGTAAGTATAAAAAACAATTGTAGGTCACTTTTTCAGTGCTGTTGTAACTTCGAACGGTTAATAAACAAATAGTTGTAAGTTGAGAATTGCCTATGTTATTCTGAGATCTATAGCAAGAGCTCTTAGACTTATATACCACTTCACAGTGCTTTAAGCAGTTTACAGAGTCAGCCTATTGCCCCCAACAACCTGGGTCCTCATTTTATCAACCTTACAGGCAATCTCACCCTTGAGTGGGTGAGATTGCTGTAAGAGTAAGCAGAATTAGCTTGCGGTGCTGCATTCTAACCACTGTGCCACTACAACTCTAGTTACACTGAAGCCATATTGTGAGGTATCCCAGACCAATTTCACTGGTAAATGCAAAATATGACACGTGAGCATTGTGTATAATACGGTGATATTGATTTGCTCCTGTGAGAGGTTGCGTGCCCTTTTTTGGCCAGGCCCATGCCTTCCCCATTTAAAATACTGTAAAAACATTCAAGCCACTATAGCGTAGTGGCTAAATTTGGCAGGAATCTGTTGTAATAACTGAAGAATCCTAGAAAAGAGTTATAACTGATTGTAGCCTCTGGGTATTCTCGACTGCTTCAATAATTCTCCATACACTTGCATGCACTTTATGTGTCAGCAGCTGGATTGCAGTGTGTAATATTTGGTATAAAGAAGTAGGTTTGTTGCATTGTGCTCAAAAACTATAGGCCACCAATCTCTGGCACAGTGCTTGAGATTTTATAGATATACTTCATCCTTTGCTCTGATGACAATGATATTATCTACACAGCACAGAGTACCTGGACTGTCTTGTAACACTTGGCTCACAACTTTCTGCCAAAACATTGATGCAATGCTATTCAGAACCGATTCTATTATAATCATACAACTATTTATGCAAGTTTATGATGAGGAACACCCAGAATCGATCATAAATACCTCAGCTTCTGCTAGGTCTGTTTCCTTGAAATGTTTCTCCTCACCCATCCTGCGCTCCAAGATTAATACAACAATCCTCAATTCTAACTAATAGCTATTGTTGTTCAAACTGTAATATAGGTAGCCTTCTATTTACAACCATTTGTTTAGAGACCATTTGAAGTTACAATGGCATTGAAATAATTGACTTGAGAGTCACAGCATCCCCATGGTCATGGGATCAAAATTTGGGCCATTGGCAACTGGCATATATTATGACAATTGCAGCATCCTGGGTCATGTGATCACCTCTTTTGACCTTCCAACCAGCTTCTGACAAGCAAAGTCAATAGGAGGAGCTGAATTTGCTTAATGAACATGTGATTCACTTAACAACAGTAGTGATTTACTTAATAATCTGGGCAAAAAAGCTCATAAATTCAGGTGCAACCCAGTCCACCATCACCTTGCTTAGCATTGAAAATTCTCCCGATTATTTTAACACTATGATTTGATTTGAGCATTTTTCTTTTTCTGTTAAAAATTAAAAAACCAATAATATATATATATAATATATATATATATATATATATATATATATATATATATATATATATATATATATATATATATATATATATATATATATATATATATATATATATATATATATATATGTTTTTAAAATTGTTAACAAAGAAATAAGGGATTTCTGAGATAGCTATTTCGAGTTATTTAACTCTCTTCAGTCAGAACTCACCCTTTCTGGGATTCGAACCTGGGCAGTCTGCATGCTAGGCAGAAGCTTTAGTCTCAAGCCACAGGCTCTCTCCCGCTTTGTTAATATTCAGGGAGTGAATATGTGTGTCAAGTGGTTATTTTTTAGATTGCACCCCGTAAACCCAAATATGGGAGGAAGAAATCATTCTTTCCTTTGCTTGTTTCAGCTCAACCCAGAGCCATCTGCAAGCACAAATATATATATGTTTTTAAAATTGTTAACAAAGAAATAAGGGATTTCTGAGATAGCTATTTCGAGTTATTTAACTCTCTTCAGTCAGAACTCACCCTTTCTGGGATTCGAACCTGGGCAGTCTGCATGCTAGGCAGAAGCTTTAGTCTCAAGCCACAGGCTCTCTCCCGCTTTGTTAATATTCAGGGAGTGAATATGTGTGTCAAGTGGTTATTTTTTAGATTGCACCCCGTAAACCCAAATATGGGAGGAAGAAATCATTCTTTCCTTTGCTTGTTTCAGCTCAACCCAGAGCCATCTGCAAGCACAAATATATATATGTTTTTAAAATTGTTAACAAAGAAATAAGGGATTTCTGAGATAGCTATTTCGAGTTATTTAACTCTCTTCAGTCAGAACTCACCCTTTCTGGGATTCGAACCTGGGCAGTCTGCATGCTAGGCAGAAGCTTTAGTCTCAAGCCACAGGCTCTCTCCCGCTTTGTTAATATTCAGGGAGTGAATATGTGTGTCAAGTGGTTATTTTTTAGATTGCACCCCGTAAACCCAAATATGGGAGGAAGAAATCATTCTTTCCTTTGCTTGTTTCAGCTCAATCCAGAGCCATCTGCAAGCACAAATATATATATGTTTTTAAAATTGTTAACAAAGAAATAAGGGATTTCTGAGATAGCTATTTCGAGTTATTGAGACTAATAAAGTGGCTTGAGACTAAAGCTTCTGCCTAGCATGCAGACTGCCCAGGTTCGAATCCCAGAAAGGGTGAGTTCTGACTGAAGAGAGTTAAATAACTCGAAATAGCTATCTCAGAAATCCCTTATTTCTTTGTTAACAATTTTAAAAACATATATATATTTGTGCTTGCAGATGGCTCTGGGTTGAGCTGAAACAAGCAAAGGAAAGAATGATTTCTTCCTCCCATATTTGGGTTTACGGGGTGCAATCTAAAAAATAACCACTTGACACACACATATATATATATATATATATACACACATACATACATACATACATACATACATACATACATACATACATACATACATACATACATACATACATACATACATACATACATACATACATACATACATATATATATATATATATATATATATATATATATATATATATATATATATATAAAGAAAATTCTCCCGATTATGGTCTTAAGAACCATCTCTAGTGGAGCAGGATAACTATTACACCTGACAGTTCTAGAATATTCTTTTTAGTTGTGGGATCAAGAGCTCTGATCAGTTTTTCCTCTGATCTTTGTCACTTTCACTTTTTTGTGATGGCTTATGGGATTGGATATGCTTATGGTATTTTTCATAACAGTATTTTAATATTATAATATAATAATAACTTTATTGTCACTTTGAATGTACACCAATTGGCATACATCAAAATGAAATTTTGTTGCATACAGCTCTCTGATATACACTCCTTGTTCGTGGCCAGCTCAAGTTTCAGATCGTCCATTTTAGTTTCTAGGGAACGAATGATGGCAAACAGGACAGCTGGAAACGGAGCTCCATGTGGATTAGCCCTCAAATTAGCTTGCATTCCTGCATGACAACCTCGCCTCCTTTCCTTTTTCTGATCCTAACTCTTCCACCTTTTCCTTATGTGTTTGAGTATGTCAGTGCCATCCTTTGACAACACCAGCACTGCTCAATATCGTTTTCAGCTTACTTTTAGTGGTCTCCATGTTAGGAAGCACAGAGGGCAGGTGTTGGCAGGTATCCCTCAAATGGGAATTATATTTTTCCGGTGTAAAAATTAAACTATATCTCTGGCTTTAGTTTAGGATCTGCAAAATGCTTCTCCAATTTATGTTGTGGCAGAACTGATAAAGTTCTATTGTCATTGAATGTTTTTGCCATTCGCTTCTAATGTGAGCTGTAAATACACATAAAGGATTATATCGTTATAGCAGACTTGGTTTGAAGTAGCGTCAACACCAATTCTTTGGCAGAGAGCCATAGATTAAATGTTAGTAGGCTGTTGAGACTTTTTAAGTGACGTCATCGCCACTAGAGAAGATGAACCCTGTTCTTAAGACATATCTTATGTTCAAGGTTGGATCATCCCAAATCTAATTTGAGAAGAAGTGTTCAGGATAAAGAGCTGAAACAAGCAGAGCAATCTTCTCACACTGAAGAGGGACAATTTGATATAAGTGTTTAAATTACTGGCCTTGGGCATAAAAGCCAACTGAGTGACATCAGGCTGGTCACTCTCTTTGAGCCCAACCCACCCTATAGAGGGGTTGTCATGGGGAAAATAGGGGGAGGGAGCAGTATTAAGAATGTTTGATGCTTTTGAGTTATTTATAAAAAAATAATAAAGGCGAGATAAAAATCTAATTAATGAGTAAATAATAAATAAGTAAGCAAGACATGGACTACCTCCTAAAAAAATGGGAGCAACACAAAGAAGTTGCAGCTGATGTGATTGGATATTCAAACAGTCATTCTCAGCCACCCACTCCAGAAAATTCTGGGTAGTCTTATAATATCTGTGGGAAGTCAGCCCCCCAGAGAAGGAAATATTAAAAGGGCAGAAAAACATATTTCCTCAAAGGATCTTAAAAACGCAGGAAAGCATGCCCAGTTTTTCTTAATAGCCCCAGGTCTCCCTTCCCCAAGCAGAAACCAGCTCTGTAGAGATGCAGAGGTAAGTCCAGGGAGCTAGGAGATTAAGAAGACAAAGACCTAAAATCTACATACCCCATCCAAACTCTTAAGAGTCATCGGCACCTGGGAAGCAGGATATGATCTTTGGACATAATAAGATCGACCCATCACCATCAGAATACCAGAAAGGCACACTCAGACTCAGGTCAAAGTTCATGCCACAGGAACAACTCCAAACAAAAGGCTCCAGAGGGTATAAAAAAAACACTCCCTACATGTGCTCAGTCCTTTTTTTCACTTGTCTTGCTGCCAGAAGCATCTTCCTGTCTGGCTGTCCTGTCCAATAAACTACAACATTCCCAAAGCAGTTGCCATGTTTATTACCAGCTTGGATGAACCATGATGACTTTTTGTTCAACATATCCAAATATACAATTAAAAGAACCAGTGTGATGTAGTAGTTAAGGTGCTAGCCTAGAAACCAGGAGAATGTGAGTTCTAGTCCAATCTTAAGTATCAAAGCCAGCTGGATTACCTTGGGCCAGTCATTCTCTCAGCCCAACCCACCACCATAGGAT
This sequence comes from Bothrops alternatus, assembly GCA_034064705.1. NCBI lineage: Eukaryota > Metazoa > Chordata > Lepidosauria > Squamata > Viperidae > Bothrops > Bothrops alternatus. The sequence goes on along the minus strand of JARGCV010000126.1, from coordinate 721,343 downwards.
TGCTGTTTGGGGGAAAATAGGAGGAGGAAGGAGTTTAGGGTATGTTTACCGTAGTTACTTACAAAGTGATAAAGGTAGGACAGGATAAAAATATCCAAAGACACAATAAAAGTCTGATAAATAAAAAACAGTTAAAAAAAACAAGACATGGCAGTCCAAACTAAAAACAACCGTAACAATAAAAGGACCACAGGAGTTCTACAGACACATCAAGCCTGGGAACAAAGCTAGGTTTTAACCTCAGGAGATGGTGGGCCTTGCACATTTTTTGGGGAGAGGCTGTTCCAGACAATGGGGCAGCGACGGAGAAGACAGGTCTCCTCGGTCCCACAAGGTGACCTAGTTTAATTTAGGGGACCCTCTGCCCAAACGTACTATTGTCTCACTCTAGTTCTTCTATAAGCTTTAGTAAGGCAAGCAGCAGAAAAAAAAACTACCTTTAATTCTAATCCAGGGTCTTTTGTTGATCGGTAGAAAAGACACAACAGTGATGAATCTAGAAGTCCTTGTATGTATTAGTCCTTGATCTACTTCCCTACCTCAAGGAAGTCCGTGAGTCTTAAATCTCAGTACATGTTCACAAAGTGGCAATTCACATCAGTTTTTAGGAGAAAAAGAAAAGGTTCTTTTCGCTAGTGTCCACCAATTGCATATCGGGGCTTAAAGCTTTTATATTCCTGATATGGAAGTTTAGCCCCTTCATTTCTCCTGATAGTTCTGTAGTCCGGTGTTTGTCAATGTTGGGAACTTTAAGATGTGTGGACTTGAACTTCCAGAATTTCAGCCAGCCAAGTACCTAAAGTTGAAAAACAGTGCTGTACACCAAAGGAAGTTCACTAAGGCTGCAGGGTAGAAACTTTTCAGGACACCATTTTGACAATTACCTATACTTGAAGCTGTTTGTTTCTTGTTTCCAGTGAAATATTTAAATGAGATACTTTCTTCTTATTAAGGAAAGAGATTGAATGTAAGAAGTTGTGGTGCTAACAACCCAATAAAATTCCTGGGTGTGCAGCCAACGAGTAGGCTGACTTGGTCACTCAACAGTGAGAAATTGGTGAAGCGGGCACAGCAGCACTTGCATTTTCTGCGCAGCATGAGAAAAACACATCTTCCTTCCCCTGTCCTCACCACTTTCTACAGGGGGGACAATTGAGAGCATCCTGTCATACAGCATCAAAGTCTGGTTTGGAGGCATCAATGCTTCAGACAGGAAGGCGGTGCAGAGAGCGGTGAGGATGGCCGAAAAGATCATTGGCAGCTCCTCCCTCCCATTGCACAGGACATAGCACAGAAGTGCTGCTTGAGCAGGATCCATAAGATTATCTGGGACACTACACATCCTCTTCAGACCTGTTTTCCTTGTTACCTTCTGGGAGGAGACTTCATGGTATCCGAAGCAGAACATCCAGATTCAGCCAGAGTTACATTCCATACAGTATTAACCTTGCGAACTCTCAAGCTTCCTCCTTCCGTTATATATTCAAGATGGACAATATTTAATATTTATTGCTACGTATGTGTAGGGATGTGGGTCTATACATATGTTGTACATAGTATGTTTAGGTATATGTGATGTATGTGTTTCACTTTGAGAGCGGGCAACTAAATTTCATTTTTGATGTGTGCCATTGTGCCCGTAGTATAAAAATGACAATAAAGGTTATCTTATCTTATCTTATTTTATCTCATCTCATCTCATCTCATCTCATCTCATCTCATCTTATCTTACCTTACCTTACCTTACCTTACCTTACCTTATCTTGTGCCAAACCTGGTGCTCACTTGGGCTTAAATCTGAACATGGGTCAGTCACTTCTCTTAGCGAAAAATTTGAATATAGCCTCTCAGTTGGGAGAGCTGCTCATGAACTGAAAAACCTGTGATAAAGAAGACTTGAAAGAGTCTGATGGGGAAAAAAGGAGGTAGGTAGAATAAAGGAGCATTCTGTTTAAGAAACTATTCCAAAAATAGTTAGATATATATATATAAATCAGCTAGAAGTACTTAACAATGGGAACAAGGCATCAAGTATAAGTGCTTTTAAAGGCCATTTCTCTTTTAAGGAGATCACATAAGGAAAGCACTTCTGTATGGAAACTGTTGTGTCCTGAGCCTGTAAAAGCAGGCTCAAGACGGTGCATTCCAAAGCTGCCCAGGACCAGACTGAGCGGCGCCGGCCTTGTGTGCATGCACAAAGTGCTGGCTGCCCGGGACCAGACTGAGCGGCGTCAGCCTTGTGCGCATGCGCAAGGCAAGGAACGCTAAGTTACATTGTTTGCCGGTCCGGGTCCCTCGTCTTTAAAAAAGAAGCCTGTTTTTACTTTTGCTGTTGTTGGTTGTGAGAGAGTTAGAGAAGAATAAAGAACTGTTAAATTCGCCATGTGTCTTCATCATTGCAATCGAACCAAGAATGTAACACTGGCGATGAAGGTGGGATATTCTGCAAACAAAAAAAGAAGAAGTTTTGAGGACTTACCTAAGAAGTCCTGAAGAGGGAAGACGGCATCTAGAATCAGCATCCCAGCCTGCCAGTATAGAGTCGCTGGAGGGTGAGTCGGCTACAAGACCCTTTCCCTTAGAAAAGTTTGCAGAGGAGCAAGTGGTGAAGTTTGCAGCTAAGAATGGCGAAGATTGGGCGCTTGTCTGATTTTGATGTCTCACACCCAGAGAGATGGAATTCTTATGTAGCCAGGGTGGAGAATTATTTCAGAGCAAATCAAATTAGAGAAGATGGCTTGAAGGGTGCAACTCTGTTATGTGTTTGTGGACAGGAAGCTTTTGAAATTGCAGAGAACCTGGTGGCCCCTGCACCTTTGGAGTCAGTGGCATATACTGACTTGAAGAAGCTGTTGAAGGAACACTTCCAGCCAAAGTTGTCTGTTATTGCTTGGAGGCATGCATTTGAACAGAGGGACCAGAGGCAGGGTGAATCTGCTACAGATTTTATTGCGGCCTTAAGGAGAGCAGCCAGGCCTTGTGAGTTCAAAGATCTGGAAGAGAGGCTGCGAGATAGATTCGTTTGTGGGCTAAGGAACAGAAACTTGCAGCAGAGGATTTTTGCTAAGGAAGAAGTCTCCTTCCAAGATGCGCTATGAGAGGTGACAGCTGAGGAAGCAGCAGGTGGGGCTGTGAAAACCTTATGGCGCACCAGAAGCTCTCCAGGGACAGCTACAGTCCATCAAGAGGACGCTCAAGAAGGACCAAACACGGATCCTGAAGAAGAGATGAATAGACTTTACCAGCCAGCTGAAAGGAGGCAGAAGGAACGTCCGGACAAGGCCCCAGCATCTCTTCAATGCTTCGGGTGTGGAGGTCGCGACAAGCGAGCCAACTGCAGGTTTTGTTCCGCCATCTGCAGAGCATGTGGCAGGCAAGGCCACATAGCATCTGTCTGTTTGGGTCGCCAGAAGGTCCAACCTCATGAAGAATTGTGTCTGAAAGGTACCAGGGTCCCCAGCCAACATAGGGTGGATTTCTGCGCATCGCACAGGAGTATTTTAAGGACAGGGACACATAAGCCCCTTATGCGTCTATACTGACCATAAGCCTCTGCTGGGGTTGTTTACCACTAACAAACAGACCCCATATATCATTTCTCCTCGTATGCTGAGATGGTCCATTTTCCTGTCAGCATATGACTATACATTAGTTCACAAACCTGGGAAAGAAATGCAGATGGCCTGAGCAGATTACCCCTGAACCTAGCAGAACCAGATTCTGCTCCAGCCATTAATATTCTGTACATTCAGGAGTTTCCTGAGTCTCCCCTCAATGCTAGGGATGTGGCTGCAGAAACCACCACTGATCACATGCTTACACACATGCTGACATGGGTGTTGTCAGGATGGCCTGACAAGTGCCCAGATATTGAGTTCCAATGCTTCTGGCACAATAAGCATGAGTTGTCCACTTTTAGGGGTTGCCTGTTATGGGGTAGCAGGGTAGTGATCCCAGCCTCATTGAGGTCTAGAATCCTGATCTCTCTACATGAGGGACATCCAGGTATAGTCAGGATGAAAGCACTTGTGCGTAGCCATCTTTGGTGGCCTGGCCTCGATAAAGCCATCGAGGCTCAGGTGCATGGGTGTCAAGTGTGCCAACAATCTCGGCCTGAAATGCCTCAGGCCCCAGTACATAGGTGGGAGGAAACCCAAACCCCATGGTCTAGGGTACATATAGATTACACTGGGCCCTTTCAGGGGCAATTCTTCCTGGTTGTTGTTGACAGCCATTCCAAGTGGCTAGAGGTTGTTCCTGTTTCCTCCACTACTACTGCCAAGACCATCCAGGTATTGAGAGGAATTTTTGCATCACACGGTCTTCCAGATGTTCTGGTGTCAGATAATGGGCCTCAATTTACCTCTTCTGAGTACCTTTCTTCAGGCCAACCTGATCCGCCATGCAACTTCGGCTCCCTTTCATCCATCTTCCAACGGACTGGCAGAAAGGATGGTGCGCACAACCAAAGATGCCCTCAAGAAACTGACTTATGGTAACTGGCATCACAGGTGAGCAGATTTCCTTCTTGCACACCACACCACACCATGCACAGCCACAGGGAAGAGCCCTGCTGAACTCCGGTGGAGTTGCTGCCTCATCACTAAATTGGACAGGCTGCACCCTGACCGGGTGGCTTCACACGTGTCACAACCGTGGGCACCTAGGAGACTCCAAGTGGATGATCCAGTTTGGGCAAGAAATTATGGGCCTGGTCATCTCTGGATCACAGCTGTGGTCTGCAAGGTCTCTGGGCCGTTGTCATACGAAGTTGCCTTGGAAGATGGCCGTGTTCTGTGCAGACACATAGACCAACTGCATTGGAGACTGGACTCTCACCCTTCCGCTCCTGGCTCTGCTCTGGGGGGGGGGTGGAGGACCGTAAATGCATTCTGAGGATCAGTTTCACAGGCCATCAATAGCCGCTGTTGAGGCTATTGGGGAGTCATCACAGGGTTCCACAAGTGCTCCTAACAGGAATTCACGGGATAGAGGGTCATCCCACATATCCATCATCACTCCAGACAGGGAGACTGACTGGGGGTATCCACACAAATCACAAGCAACAAGAGAAAAAGAATTTCCTCAGGGGCACTTGTCAAATTCCGCAATTGCTCCCAAAAGGAGGTCACTAGCAAGAGGGGTTGCCACGGAGACGACTCCTGACTCTGGCACCTTGGGCATGTGCTTGGGGGCCACAGAGTACTGGGGCACTTCCGCTATCCAGCACTCTCCATCTGCTGGCCTTGGGTTCGAGGGACCATGTTCCCAAGAAGGATCCATTGTGGACCTGGGGACTTCCACCCCTCCAAGGTATGCTGGCTTGGACTTAGAGGGTCCAGCCAGCCAGCAGATGAGCGGGTCAACCGGGTATTTGGGGCAGCAAAGTCCTGGCCTGCCTAGCCTGGTAGGCGAGCAGGTAGGCCAGGCACCCTTACTGGGGTCACCTGGGAATTTAGGGCAGCAACGCCCTGGCCAGCCTCGCCTGGTAGGCGAGCAGGTGGGCCAGGCGATATCTTCTGGCCTTAGAAGGTCACAGCGGGCCAAGTGCCCACCCAAACATCTTAGGGAGTTTGTGAAGTTGCTGTCAAGTTACTAGGGCTCTGTTCATAAGGACCCTGAATAAGGGGAGTACGCGTGATAGAAGTTTGCAGTATTTTTTGATTTCGGAAACATTCAGGTATTACTGAAAGTGAAGGAGGATGTCTGAGGGAAGACCCAATTATTCACACTCATTGCATTTGATTATTGGGACTGTGTAACACTCTTCCCAGTGAATGGTGCACCAATATGTGTACCAGGTATGTTCCATCTAGGGGGGAGGGGTGTTGTGTCCTGAGCCTGCAAAAGCAGGCTCGGGACATTGCATTGGTCCCAGGCATTCCAAAGCTGCCCGGGACCAGACTGAACGGCACCGGCCTTGTGCGCATGCGCAAGGCAAGGAACGCTAAGTTATATTGTTTGCTGGTCCGGGTCCCTTGTCTTTAAAAAAGAAGCTTGTTTTTACTTTTGTTGTTGTTGGTTGTGAGAGAGTTAGAGAAGAATAAAGAACTGTTAAATTCGCCATGTGTCTTCATCATTGCAATCGAACCAAGAACGTAACAGAAACCATCCTGATTTCATTCACTCCTTTTTGTACACTATCATATATGATTATTCTTTGTGGTGCTTTAGCCATTTCTGACTCTTTATGGCCTTGGAGGATGATACTTGTCAGGATTCCCTCAATGATCGGTCCTCTGAGTTCTATAAGATCTTGCTTGAGTCAAACGTGATGGAGTCTAGCCACCATCTTGTCTTCTGACCTCTTTTTTATTGCTTTGGATTTTTTCAAGCGTCAGGGTTTTTTTTCCCAATCACTCCTACTTTTGCATTATGTGTGCGAAATTTTTAAGCTTTAACTTCATTGTTGGTGTTTCCAGGGATGAGTGGTCTGGTTGTTCCTTCATCTAATATTGAATAATATGTTCTTGTGGTGCAAGGTATTCTCATCGGTTTTCTCCAGCATCATAATTCAAGGACATCCATTTTTCTTTGTTCAGTTCTTGAGCAGGTCCAGCTTCTGCAGCCGTATGTTATAGCCACAGGTTTGATGCCATAAACTTTGTTCTCAGTGTGATGGTTCTGAACTATAATATTTTGTCCAGAACTGTTATCATTTTTCCTCTGAGTAACAGACATCTGTTTTAATTAATAGCTAGACAGCCCTCATCCTTGTGAAATTTTGAGCCTGGGAATGTAAACATCTGTTACTACTTCAGCTTCTTTTCCACCTGTTTATTGTATTGATGTTGCCTTTTCATACCAACTCAGGTTTCTTTGATTTCAGCAGTCAACCAATTTTTTCACTTTCTTCTTCACCTTCAAAAAGAGATTCCTTGTATTCTTGGCTTCCAGACATCAAACTGGTATAATCAAGATATCTCATGCTGTGAATGTTTCTCCCAACAATTTTAGTTCCAATTTCTAATTCTTTCAGTCCAACATCTCCGTATATATTATGCATGTAACTTAAGTAAATAAAGAGATTGTATAAGGTGCACTTCTTTCCCATTTACAGGTAGTCCTCGACTTACAACCATTTGTTTAGTGATCATTTGAAATTACAACAGCACTGAAAAAAATGACTTACAACTGGTCCTTGCACTTATGACGATTGTAGCATCCCCATGATCACATGATCAAAATTGAGGTGCTCGGCAACTGAGCAACAAAGATGATTTAGGGGATTTGAGGCTAAAATATGAAGAATGGTTGTAGGAATCGGGTATGTCTAGTTTAACGAAGAGAAGGACGATTGGTGACATGATAGTAGCGTTCCAGTATCTCAGGGGCGGCCACAAAGAAGAGGGAGTCAAGCTATTATCCAAAGCACCTGAAGGCAGGACAAGAAGCAACGGATGGAAACTAATCAAAGAGAGAAGCTACCTAGAACTAAGGAGAAATTTTCTGTCAGTGAGAATAATCAACCAATGGAATGACTTGCCTTCAGAAGTTGTGGATGTTCCAACCCTGGAGACTTTTAAGAAGAGATTGGATGATTATTTGTCTGAAATGGTATAGGGTTTCCTGCCTGAGCAGGGGGTTGGACTAGATGACCTCCAAGGTCCCTTCCCACTCTGTCATTCTGTTATTCGCTATGTTTTTATAATGGTTGCAGTGTCCCAGGATTATGTGATTGCCACTTGTGACCTTCCCAGCTAGCTTCTGACAAGCCAAGTCAATAGAAACTAGATTCACTTAACAACTGCAGAGATTTGCTTAATATCAGTGGCAAATAAGGTTGTAAAATTTAATAACCGCATTGCTTAGAAATGGAAATTCTGGTCCAGATTGTGGTTGTAAGTCAAGGACTATCTGTAACTGTTCCATTCTAACTGTTGTTTCCTGATCATTGTATACATTTTTCAGTGGATAGATGAGGTATGCTGGGGCGCCCATGTATTTGAAATCTATCCACAACTTATGGTGATCTATATGGTCAACAGACATTGTACAGTCAATGGAGCAGAAACAGAATAGAAATCTCTTCTATTATCCATCAGGTATTAACAGTGTGATATGAAGTGCTTCTGCCTCTCTTGAACCCAACTTAACAGACTTCTAATTCCATGTATTACTGAAGTCTAGACTGTAAAATCTTCAGCATTATCTTATGTAAAATGGTGCAATTGTTCAATAGTTTGAGCAGTATTCGGTACTATATTTTTGGTACTGGAAAATAAATTTATCTTTTCCAGTCCATTGGCCTTTGTTTGTTTTTCATTTACCTGTTTACAAACTGCAGGTAACATCCACATCACCTTGTAAGATGGTTGTTAGCAGCTTGGTGGTTAGCAGTATTTTCTAGGGCAGCGGTCGAACGACCATTTCACGGGGGTCGCCAAACAACGTAGTCCGCCATTTTTTTTCACCTTTTCTTTAGCTGTGCTACTCTTACTCCCGCTTATTCTATTGGCTTTTGAAAGCCAATAGAATAGACTCTCTTGAATAGAGTCTAATTCTATTGGCTTTCAAAACCAATAGGAATTGTCCAGGCTGTCTCTGCCCTGCTGAGCCCGCCAAAAGTCCCAGTCTGCAAATGGTGCTGCAAGTTGTCTGCAGCAAAGGCGAGCTGTGTAGAAGTTTCCACCCCTCCCTGCTGAGCAACTCCTAAAAATGTAAGTAAAAGAGGGCCAGGGGTGGGAGGTGGGAGGCCGGCAGACGCAGGGAGGGTTGCTGGCGCGCGTGGGGCCCATCGGGTACCTTACCTCCCTTGGGCTGGGCCAGCTGGTGGCCCAGCCGGTGGTCGCCCTGTGCCGTCGCTGCCCCTTGCCAGCTAAGCCTTGGCCAGCGCAGGGGGCGGCACCACACATGCATGGCGCTCCCGGGCAAGGAAAGTCCTCAATTTACGATCGGTTGGGAAGTCCTCGACTTATGACCGGTTGGGAAGTCCTCGACTTACGACCGGTTGGGAAATCCTCGACTTACGACAGGTTGGGGGTCGCGGCATTAAAAAGGCTGAGAACCACTGTTCTAGGGGCTATTTAACTTCACTTCCCAGAATCATTGTACATACATGATGACCCAAATGCATGCAACACACTGTCTACCAAGTTGCAAAAATTCAAACTCCCCCCCACATATGAACATGTGTATTTCTGCAAACTGCATATATCTATATGTATTTATATGTAAAGTGCATGTATTTATGATAATCATATGACAATTACATATGTACTTCAAAGAAATGTATTACTTAGCATTGAATGTGAAGCAATTCTTGCTTAGGAGAGAATCTTGATGCACTCCATCAAAGATCTACATTTGCTCCTCTCTCTCCAATAATTAAAAGTTATTTCCCCCCCCCCTTGCATTTGCAGTCTCTGCTGCGGGCAACAGAGGGCAGTTCAACCTCAAAATTGGTCTCTAGTTTCTTCCAGTAGTTCCACTGCAAATGTGTGTGTGAATGTACTTAAGCACTTCAAATGCAGGCAGGGGGACATAACTCACATACCAGTTAAGGAGTGGATGGGAAAATGCTTAAAGATTTTCTAGGTAAGCTCAAGCTGAAGAGGTTGGCAAGTAAATCAGAAAAGCGACAATTTCTGCACATTTCTATAATTATTAGCTATCTGGTAACTGAAATAGGGCATTCTCTAAATTCAGTCCATGCACTGTTTATTTCTAGTTTCCATGTCAGGTTTGCAGCTTGTCTGAACTAGAATAGAATAGAATAGAATAGAATAGAATAGAATAGAATAGAATAGAATAGAATAGAATAGAATAGAAGCTGGAAGGGACCTTGGAGGTCTTCTAGTCCAGCCTCTTGCTCAAGCAGGAGAACCTCTACCATCTCAGACAAGTGACTGTCTAGCCTCTTTTTAAAAACCTCCAGTGATGGAGTGCCCACAATTTCTGAAGGCAAGCTGTTCCACTGGTTAATTGTCCTCACTATCAGGAAGTTTCTCCTTAATTCCAAGTTCTCTCTTTGATCAGTTTCCAATCATTGTTTCTTGTCCTGCCCTCTGGTGCTTTGGAAAATAACGTGGCTCCCTCTTCTTTGTGGCAGCCCCTCAAATACTGGAATACTGCTATCATGTCACCCTATTTCTTCTTTCCTCTAGACTAGCCAAACCCAAGTCCTGCAGCTCTTCTATGTATGTTTTAATCTCCAGGCCTTGGATCATCTTAGTTCCTCTTCTTTGAATTTTTTTCCAAATTCTCAACATCTTTTTTTGTAATATGGTGACCAAAATTGGCTGCAGTATTCCAGGTGTGGTCTTACTAGGGTTTTATAAAGCAGTACTAATACTTCACGTGATCTTGATTCTATGCCTCTGTTTATACAACCCAGGATTGTATTTTTTGGCTGCTGTTGGACACTGCTGGCTCATAGTCAAGTGATTGTCCACTAGGACTCCAAGGTCCTTCTCATAGTTGCTGTTTTTAAGCCAGTCTTGCCTAATCTGTACTTGTACCTTTGATTTTTCCTGCCTAAATGTAAAATTTTGCTTTTCTCCACATTGAAACTCATTTTGTTGGATAGGGCGAATTGTTCAAATTTGTCAAGATCTTTTTGGATCCTGAGTTTGTCTTCTGGGGTGTTGGATATTCCTGTCAGTTTAGTGTCATCTGCAAATTTGATGAGTTCCCCACCAATCTCCTCATCTAAGTCATTGATGAAGGTATTGAAAAATACTGGGGCTAAGACGGAACCTTGTGGTATCCCATTGCTTACTTCTCTCCATGTGGATGTGGTGCCATTGAGGACTACTTGTTGAGTATGGTTTGCCAGTCAGCTACAGATCCATCTGGTGGTGATGTTATCCCACCTTTTTTTTTTAGCTTACCAAGGAGTGGTCTACTTTATCAAATGCCTTACTGAAATCTAAGTATACTTCATCCACAGTATTTCGCTGGTCTACTAGTTTAGTCACTTTATCAAAGAATGAAATAAGATTGGTTTGGCATGATCTGTTTTTAACAACCCATGCTGGCTACTAGTTATAACTTTGATTTGATTTGATTTGATTAGACTTATATGCCGCCCTTCTCCCAAGACTCAGGGCAGCTCACAACAAAAATACAAGTATAACAGAAAATCAATTAAAACTACCAATTCACAGTGTAAAAACCAGGCAATCAATTTCACTCATACAACATACAGTCACAATCAGAGGCGCAGGGGCAGAGTGCAGCTCACACGCCCCAAACCTGTCTGCATAAATGTGTTTTCAAGAGTTTTTGGAAAGCTAGGAGGGAGGGAGCAGTACAAACCTCTGAGGGAAGTTGGTTCCAGAGGGCTGGGGCAGCAACAGAGAAGGCCCTAGCCCTAGACCCCGCCAGACGACATTGTCTAACAGACGGGACCTGTAGGAGGCCAACCCTATGTGCCCTAACCGGTCGCTGGGATTCATGAGGCAGAAGACGGTCCCGCAAGTATCCTTTGTTTGCTTCTAGTTGTTCGCAAATCTGTTTTTTTTATTATCTTTTCTAGAATCTTCCCAGGTATTGAGGTTAAACTGATTGGTATGTATTTTCCTGGGCCTGTTTTTTTTTTCCTTTCCTGAAGATGGGAATCAGATCAGCCCATTTCCAATCCTCTGGTATATCCCCAGTGCTCCAGGATTTTTGAAAGATATAATGCAGTGGTTCTGAGATAACATCTGCCAGCTCCTTCAGAATTCTGGGATGTAATCTGTCGGGTCCCAGTGATTTATATTTGCCAAGGTCAATAGGTGTTCGTTCTCTTACCATTTTCCTGTTTATTTTAATTTTTGTTTCTAGTTTGTCTTTTGCAGTAGTTGTTTTGGTACTTTGGGCTGTAGTTTCTTTTTGTGTGAAGACTGATGCAAAGAATGAGTTAAGCAGCTCTGCCTTCTCCCTGTTGTCTGTTATTTCCTTGCCATCCTCTCTATTTAGTGGACCTACAGTGTCCTTAACTTTTTTTCTTATAGCTAATATGTTGGAAAAAACTTTTTTTTATTATTCTTGATTTTTATTGCAAGTCTTTATTCATACTGAGCCTTTGCTTTCCTGACTTCATCTTTGCATGTTCTGGCTGTCTGTTGATAATTGGCCTTAGTTATGTGCCTCTTTCCATTTTTGTATTTGTCCTTTTTGTCTTTCAATTTGTCAGAGAGATCTTTGTGCAGCCATGCTGGTTTCTTCTTGAATTTCTTCTTTTTTCTTTTTCAGTGGTATTGTGCTGGTTTGGGCTTTTATGATCATATTTTCAGAGTTTCCCACGCTTCTTAGGTCATTTTCCCCTTTAGGATTTTCATCTTTCCTAGGTTCTCTCTGAGTTTGTTAAAAACGGCTCTTTTGAAGTTTAATACACTGGTTGGATTGTTTACTATTGCTAGTGTCTGCATTATATTAAATTCCAGTATGACATGGTTACTTTCACCCAAGGTTCGGGCAACTTCAACTCCCTCTATCACTTCTTCTCTATTAGTAAGAATTAAGTCCAGTATAGCTTTACAGCTACTTCCCTCCTCTACCTTTTGGGTGACAAAGTTGCCAACTAGGTTGGTTAGGAATCTGTCTGATCTCCCGCTTGCTGCAGAGTTTGTCTCCCAGTTGATATCTGGATAGTTGAAATCTCCCATTACTACTGTGGTATGCTTCCTAGATACATTTGTTAACTGGTTGGCAGAGTTCATCTATTTCTTCTGATTGGCTGGATGGCCTGTAATATACACCTATGGCAACGTTACTTTTTTTCTCTTTTATATTGACCCATATACATTCTGGAGATATTTTATCTTTGATCACGTGCCTTGACACACTTCACTAAAATGTGTCATAGCTGACAGCTATGTGTTCTATATTTTGGGAAGTAATCAAATCATATCATATCATTACTTCGTTTACTTATTACAGGTAAATCCTGAACTTAGCATCAGTCATTTAGCAACTGTTTGAAATTATGACTTATCTGAAAAAAGGGAGTTATGACCTGGTTCTGAAATTCTGACGGTTTCCCCTTCCCCCCACACACATGATCATATGGCTGTACTTTGGGTGCTCAGCAATATGACCACATTTATGTCTGTCTGCAACAACCCATGGTCATGTGATCATATTTTACATTACTTCTGGCTTTCACAATAACTGCACTATAGCAAAAAAAATGTTTAATGACCCCCGTGTTCATTTTATGACTGCTGCAAAAAATTTTTGTAAAATCAGGACTGTCAGTTTAGGACTCATGACATACAGCCATAATGGGCAGGCTCCACTGCAGTCATATGTCAAGGACTACCTGTTCGACTCTGTAGAGTAGCCAGTCTGGTCTTCTCCATGCTTTGGACTACAGATCTCATAATCATGCAATCTGGTATTTATAGGAGGTATAATCCAAGACATGGGGGAGGTACCAGATTTTTCCTTTTTTTTGAGAGAGACCTTGAAGCCATCTGGAAGGCTCCTTTACTAGTGCTCAGTTGGTGGTGTTGCCCATATCTGACTTTTCAGCCTGGTGTCCCATCTTTAAAACCTGAGCTAGGGCACCAGGCCTATAGCTGTCCTGTGTAGGGCCTCCCTTTTCAGCAAGGCAGCTTGAGAGAACCTGGGCAGGGTTGGCCTTCTTTCGTAATAGAGCCGGTAGCAAGCATTCAGGTAGAATAGATGTTCGAAAGGGAGATAACCCCCTCCTTTGTGAATCAGTCAGTAAGATACTCTATTCCTCTCCCCTCCACTGAAGAAGCCCATCTGTTTCCTGCCCCAGAAGAGCCAGGGCCTAACCCTTTCATTTCAATTAGGCTGCTGGATCTGCCTTAGCCACGTGGATTTTTCTCCCTGTGAAACCCACTGGATTCTTTTCATTACTCTTGCAGAAAACCTAAAGATCTCCGAGCACAATAGTTGTTTTGGTCTCATTCATGCAGAGCAGAGCACATCCAGAAAAGCAATTAACAAAGGGTTTAAAAAGCAGGGAAACATTAATTTTACCCAGGCAGCCACGGCCAATGGCAATGGCAACATCATTAAGGGTGGCTGGGAGGAATAAATGAATCATTTTCTTCCGTGTTCAGTACCACAGAGACCTTTGAGGCCAAATGGCACCACATGCTGCTTGTGGAAGAGCAATAAAAGGGGGTGTCAATTGCCACATACAATATCTCCTAGGAAATATTAGTGAACATTGGTAGTGTGAGAAATAAAAATAAAAAGGAGTAAAGGAGCATGCTAAATGAGAGCCAGATCAAGACTCTGGTGACTTTTGTGCAGTTAAAGGAAAAGAGGTTGGGAACCACAACGGTGAGGAGTTGATGGAGCCAAACCGTGCTGAGATGCCAGGCGTTCTTCAAATCTGCTTCAAATCATTCCTCCTTCCAGCTAGGAAAATTGACTGACAGAGAAAAGTGCCTCTTAAATACTTGTGTTTTTTCCCTTGAGCACCAATGAAGACACACACTTTTCAGGACAGAAAAAGTAATACCGAATCACTGAAGCTTCCATGGTTTCTTGGGATATTCCAGAGAATTGGCCTGTAGCTTGGTAGGAACAGAAGAAAGCAAAATGTGCCCCAGCAATGAGATTGATCCTGGTAAGTTGCTGTACTGTTCAAATCACTTTCTGTTGTCAACTGGAAATATACCGTTTGTTTAGATTATTGGCCATTGCACCTTTGCCTGTTGGTTTTCTCTGGATGTGGACATTTTAACTGTGTTAGAGTGATACTGGAGGGAGGAACCAAATTAGAATAGTGTACATCTTTTGCAACAAAATGTTCCTTCATCAACAAAGAACACATTGTTCCTACAAATTCACTTACTGGAGCTAGAGAGAAAAAGGGGGAGATGGTGAACAGGAAGTTTTAAAATGGTGCAGACTGAAATTGTTCGATTAAATCCTTGTCTAGTATTTATGTTTGAAAGTTTTTGAAAATTAGAATCCTTACTTTCAGGGATGCGTGTATTTAATTTTACTTATACTACTATAACATTTCATGCTTGCCTTGATGTACCTAACCTGGAAATAAGCTTGTATGTTTTTTGAAACGTTCGTATGACAAACTGGTGAATGGATCTGGAGACTATTGTTTGTATAAGACAGGATTACATGTTCGTGGAATGTTTGTACATGAGAAGGAAAGAGTTTTTAGTCATAGATTTTTGATCTAGAAGCAGGCTGATTCTTTGAATTTGTGATTTAATCAAGTCAGGGACAACAAAAAGCATTACTTAATAAATAGGGTGAAGGGAGACATAATAGTGATTTATAAACCGCATCTAGAGAAAAGAGTAGGAAACTAGTCTCATTTTTTGTTAAAAATTAGAACTTGAGATCACTCCAAGCTGATTGGCAGTTAATCTGAAAAAGGAAGGACCTTCACACAACTCTTATTTTACTTCTAAATAATCGAGTAGCACATGATATATTTTTAAAATTAAAAATTTAAAATTAACAGCATTTAGTAATTAAAACCAAATTAACAGCATTTAGTTCTAACAGTAGCAATGGGTCATAAGAGCTAGATGAATTGCTCATACAGAAAGTCAGTACAGGTAGTTCTCGAGTTACGACTGTAATTGGTGACACTCGTAAAATGAGTCACCGCAGGACCAGATTGGACCTAATTTTATGAACATTTTTGGAACTGTTGTTAAGCAAATTCATTGTTCACTATGAAGCAGTTTTTGCCAGAAACTGGAAGTAAATGCTGGTTTCTGGCAAAACCATCATAAATTGTGATCAAGTGACTACAAGACACAACAAATTGCTGTTAATGTGGGCTGGCTGCCAAGTGCCAAAAATGTGGTCATGTGACTTTGGGGGTATATGTAGGTGACACTGGATCTCCAAAACTGGATTATAAGTAGCTTTTGGGGGGGGTCAGTCTTTAACTCAGCTGACTCAGGAATTTTGGGAGTTGAAGTCCATGAGTTATAAAAGATCCAAGGCTGCCTACCCCTGCTTTAACCTGTCACTAAGCTATCAGAAGAGGTGCTTATTTTAAGTCTAGAGAGGGTGTACCCATTGGCACTTGGCTTGGTTTAATTATCTTTGTAAACAGAAATGCTAGATTGAGCGGACATGGGTCTGACCAGCCTGGTGCTCTCCTGCCATGACGGAGTACGCGTGTTCAGTCATGAATACATGCATCTGTAAATGTCTAAAGCCGTATCAATATCTACTTCTCAAAGGATTGCTTGCATGAGTGAATTAATTTTATAACCTATGTGTCAGTAGACATTTATCTCCAAAAGCACATGTTTCGCTTGCATAGAAGTGTGGCAGTCGCCTCACTTGGCAAGGTCACCACCCGGCTTGTGGGTTCTTCTAAGGGGTAGCAGCATGTGTGCACGTGCGCGCGCACACACACACACACAAAACTTGCAATCACACCCCCTCACCTACTAGAGCCTTTCCAATCTCCCTGTAGCTCTCATACATATAAATCAGGAAGCACAAAGGAAGAAGGCACAACAATGGAAGATAAACGAAACAAATTTCAGTGAGGACCAAGTTTTGTTTTCCATGGTGCTGGCACAATCCCTTCCTTTTCTGAATGATTACACTTGGGAAACAATAACCTTGGAAGGAGGCAGAAAGTCTATAGAGAATCTCCAGGAAAGATATATGAGCTAATGAGAGCAGGATGTAGTCCCCAATTTATGAATTCTGTCTGCAAAATCCACGTGACGGTAGAAATCCAACAGAAAACCCTGAGCAGTTATGCTGTCTCTTTTCCCCCAATTCTTTCTGCAACATTTAGGTGTTGTTTTCTCTCTGGGGTAACATTTTTGTGTATCGTCTCTCCTCTCTTCCACAAGTATTCAGAAGTTAGAGCTTCCAGTATCTGGTCTAATCTTCTGTCAGTGCTTTTCTTCCAGAGAACGGAGCAGGAGTTTTTTTCCTGCCTCAATGTCTGGTTTCCTTTTTCCTAAAACGTGGGATGGAGCTCCCTCATTAAAGGCAGCTGGAATCCTGGCAATTTTCATTCTCTTGTTTCTATTTTTTCCTCCTTTTCTTCCCCGTTCCCTTGTTCCCTGCCAGCAAAAGTTGAGTGTCATGAATAGAGAAGGGGGTTTCTTTGTTTCTCTGAGCTGTTCTGCTCTCCTGCTGCTGTTAGAAGGACTAAGCTAAAACACTCCTCCTATTCTAGCCTCCCTCTTTTGTGTTTGTTTATGTATCTAGAATACAGCTGGAAGGAACCTTGGAGATCTTCTAGTCCAACCCCCTGCTCAAACAGGAGCCCCTATACCAGGAATGGCGAACCTTTTAGAGACCGAGTGCCAAACTGCAACCCAAAACCCACTTATGTATTGTTGGGTGCTGGGTGGGCGTGGCCCATTGGGTGGCTGTGGCCCATTGGGTGGGAGTGGCTGCAGTGGTAATGGCAGACTGGGTTGGACTAAAAAGTTCAGTCAATCAATTCCAACTTTGCGAGATCTTTCCCCCCCCCCCGTGAGAAGTTGAAACTGATTGATTTGATTGATTGACTGATTTTTTGCACACGGTGGCAGAAAGGGTTTATAAAACCCAGCTGAAGGCCTAGGACTGGGGCGACAGCGCGCGTGCCCACAGAGAGGGCTCTGAGTGGCGCCTCTGGCACCCGTGCCATAGGTTTGCCACCACGGCCCTATACCATTTCATACAAGTGTTGCAAATGCTGTGTGGAAAAGGAGAGGAGAGGAGAGGAGAGGAGTACAGAAGTATCAGCAAGAAAATGGATATTTCCATCCCAAAGTTGGAATATCTTCAAAGGAGGCAAAAGGTCCTATAAAAACAGCTGATCTATCCTGCCAAAGGTTGCATAATAATAATAATAATAATACAGGTAGTCCTTGATTTATGATCATTCATTTAACAATTGTTCAAAGTTAGGGCAGCACTGAAAAAAGTGATTTATAACTGGTCTTCACATTTATCTGTCACATATGATCAGAATTCAGGTGCTTGGCAATTAGCATGTATTTATGATGGATGCAGCATCCTGGGGTCATGTGATCACGATTGGCGACCTTTCAAGGGGGCTTCCGATAAGCAGAGTCAATGGGGGAAGGTGGATTTGCTTAGCCACTGTAGTGATCCAGTGAAATTGGGTGTGATTCACTTAGCAATAGCTCCTGTCCCAATTGTGGTCATAAGTTGAAGACTATCTGTATAGAAAGCTATTTCACTGTTTCCTTGGGAAATGAAAATGTTTAGTTTTAATATGAGGACAGACACAGGAGCTGATGAAAGCCTGAAGCTTTGAAACAGCCACTCACAATCTGTGGAGTCCTTGGTGTTCTTTGGGTGTCATTCCCAGCCAGCATTTCAGAATTAACAGAATAATAAAATAACAGTGTTGGAAGGCACCTTGGAGGTCTTCTAGTCCAACCACTTGCTCAAGCAGGAAACCCTATTAACAGGTTGTGATGAAATAGTATGAGATTGCATACTTTGGGTTAAATGTAAACTGCTCCCAATAGTAGATCTGAACTACAAAAGATCCCAGCCACTACTAGGTAGAAGCCAGCAAAGAGGTACCAAAAACTTTTTTACTAACTGTCACAGGATTGTGTTGCATTGCTGGTGATGTCCCAGAGTATTATTATTTTTTTATTTGGAGGAAAGCAATGGTTAATAAAACAATTGTTTGAGACTTTCAGAAGAAGCAAAATTGTCTTATCTTCCTAATATCACCCTCCTAACAGATGGAGAAGTTTTTCCTGCATTGAACAACTGTATGAATTGGACTTGTGCTGCAGGACACCTAGCCATGCCAACTTTTCTAATTAGCCCCATGCCCCTAAACTGGCATCATTCTCTGAGCACAGTCAACATTTAACCCTACAGATCTGAGCTTCCTTGACTACAAAGAAGAGTGCAGGTGCTTTTAACAGAGAGATTGGGTGAGGTGGGGTGGGGGCGGGTGGGGGGGGTTTAAGACATTTGCAGACTGAGCATCTTGAGGGAAAGTCATCCATCATAAATCCTGTCCCTTTCCTTTTTAGTGCATTAAGATGGATGCCGGTTCTCAGAACCTCACTGATCAAAGGTGAAAGGACTTTGGGGAACAAGAAATCCTGCGGAATGGATTAGACTGAAAATCTGTTTAATCTGGCATTAGCAGTGTGGAAGATGGGCAAGGAGGGGGCAGAGTGCTCGGTTATGAGACTGATGCACAAACAGACTGGAGTGACATGGTATTTCTCATTTCTCCCTCAGGGTTGGAATCTGTTTATTTGATTTTATATCGTTTCTTTATTATTTTTATGAATAACTCAAGGCGATGAATATTCCTTCCTCCTCCAATTTCCCCCTAACAAAAACAATTCTGTGAGGTGAGTTATTTATAAGCTTAGTTGCAGGACTGGAGAGGTGTGTGGGGCAAGGTGGTGGTTGCGGTGCTGTGTGGTGCACAAAAGTGTCTGGGTCCCAAAGCAAACTTCTCAAATGCCCACCCCCCCTTGATGAAAGAACACACACACACACATAAACCCCTTGGTGAGAGAACTTCAACCCTCTCCACACCCCCATGAGATAATTCAGTATCTCCACCACCACAGAGCCCTCCAAATGCCCCTCTTGGGGTAGTAGACTTCTACTCCCCTGACAATCTCTCTCTCTCTCTCTCTCTCTCTCTCTCTCTCTCTCTCTCTCTCTCTCTCTCTCTCTCTCTCTCTCTCTCTCTCTCTCTCTCTCTCTCTCTCCCTCCCTCCCTCCCTCCCTCCCTCTCTCTCTCTCCGTTCCTTCACAAGCAGCATGAAAGAGAAAAACAGCGACAGAACAGAAGGATGCTCCGCTTCCTTCAAGGCGACAGCTCTTCCCTCTTTCCCTCTTTCCGTTTTTCTCTAGTTGGGGTGCTGCGGCCCACGTGCGCGCGGCCACTAGGTGGCTGCAGAGAGACCCGGCCCGCTGCCATCTCCTGGTCAGAGGGAGAATTGCAGCTGGGGTAGAAGCGCCAAAGTCGGGATACTTAGTCTTAAAGCGCGGGGCAAGGGGAAACGAGGAGGGGCAGGCGGCTTCCTCGCGCCATCCGTAGCTTTCCAGCCGTGGGTCTCGCTCGTTCCTGCTTTTTCCAAACCTTCGATCCCTTGAACGGGCCGAGGGAGAGGCAACGAAGGGCAGGGCAGAGATAGGGAAGTGCTTGGCAGGGTTCTGACCCAGCTCGTGCCTCTTCGCTCGGGAACGGCTGCGCTCAGCGACAGGCCTCGATTATGCTGAAGCGGGACGGGAAAGACCTCTGCAGGGGATGAAGGCGAACGGCCGCCCAGCAGCGTTAACTCAACGACGCGCTCCGGATTAGGCTGGCGGTATGACTCTTGATAAAAGTGCTTCTCGGGGGACCGGTTGGTGCTTTCCTTCTTGTCCTTTTGCAGCCCATCCCGGTCTTGGGGTGCAGGTACACACGCATCCGATCACTGCTTCCCCGTTTCTTCTCACTCGGATCCTTCGGTTGCGCCCTGACCCGCAAAAATGGATTAAACGGTCCGGTTCTTTATGTTATTTGAGAAACTTCCCAAACGCCACCCTCTGGGGGTCAATCTAGAGCTCCAGATGGAAGCGACGCAGCGCCCTCTATAGTTTTCACTGAATAACTACCGCCATTTTTAAAAAAAACTCCGCTTGGTCTCCCATCCATCCCCCTGACAACAAGCCTCTCGGCCTTTTGGCTACGGGTCGGAAATGACAAAGACAGAAGACAGAGCAACTATCGAGTGCATCTCCCTGACCTTTGGGACAGGATATTTTATGTACTCTCACACCTATTTTTTTTTTTTTTTTAAAAAAACCTCTCTGCGTTTGCAAAAACACCCGAGGGATCTTCCTGGCGTAAGTGATGGCGGCCAAGGAGAGCTGGCAGGATCCACCCCACCCCACCTTACCCCGTCTTCTCTGCAATCCGGCTGCTGCTCTGCTTATTTCTGAGGACAATTAAACACGGGACGGCTCCATCTGCACGGATTCTTCATGATTCCCGTATGCAGCGGAAAGTGGTGGGGTGTGTTCGCTTCACTCCATTCTTTCCCTCGTGGGTGAGTTTGGAAAGGGGCGGTGGACTTCTGAAGCCAAAGGAGCCGGGGAGGATTGGTGGGGGGCAATTTTTCACCTTCTCCTTCCCTCCCTCTGCGGTGAATTTGCTTTTTGGTCCTCTCTTCCCCGATGGTGGAGAAAGAGCCTCTCTCCTCGGGGGAGCGCAACCTCACCCTCCCAGGGCGGGTGGGCTGTCGCTTTTCCTTGAGCTCGGCGGCGGCCTCTGAGACCTGCACACGGACCCAGGACGCCGGATCCCGCTTCAGCTGGTGCCGGGGTGCGGGGGGGGGGAGAGCCGTCTGCGCGTGCACAGTCGAGCTTCCCATCTCCCGTTCGGGGAGCCGGTTCTCAGGCAAGGCAGGGACCCGACCCGATCCCTGATTCTCTTCCCTCCCTCCCTCTCTCCCTCCCCGCCTTCCAGCGCCCAGGACTGCGGCGCTGGGCTCCTTCGGCTGCGCCGGCTTCGCAACCTGCTTCTGCCGCGCTGGTGGTGAGGCTCAGGGACGGGTGTTGAATGCTAATGACCCTCCCCGGTGCGTGCGCGCGCGCCTGCCTGCCTGCCTGCCTTGCCTTTGCCTTGCAAGATCGGGGGAAAAGGACAGGCGACGTGGTCTGGTCTGCATTAAAGGAATAAAAATATATCAAGCCCCCCCTCCCCGGGCCCGCCCCCTCCCCTTCCTCCTCCTCTTCTTCCTCCTCCTCCACCTTCTCTCCGTGCGCTTCTTCTCTCCGTGCGCTTCTTCTCTCCCTCCGTCTCCTTGCACCTCTCTTTTATTTTATTTTTTTATTTTATTTTTGCACCTCCGCGTGTCTTTATAGAAAGGTGACCCGGGGAAGGATGGTGGTGGTGCTAGTGGTGGAGAAGAATAAAAGGGAGGGGTGATCTAAGAGACAAATAAATAAATAAAGAAGGAAGGAAGGAAACTCAAAGCTGTAAGCGATGCAGAGATTTCTACGCTGGAAGCCCCGGGAAAGGCAGCTGGGAAGCGGGGGTGGGGGAGAAGGCAGCGGGGCTTTTCCCCCTTTATTTATTTATTTTAGCCCCTCCTCGCCGGGCGCCAGGTTCTGCTTTAACTTTGGGATGCAACATGTGTAGCGCGGAAGCCTGAACAACCTTGAACGGAGACAAATGGGGGGGGAGAGAAGCTAAATGTGTGTGGGGGGGCGCCTGAGCGGTGAATAAAGATCGGAAAGAAATTTTGGAAGGGAAGGAGAGGGGAAGATGTTGCTGGTGGTTCCGCGGCTGGTTGGATTTAGCGCTTGTTTAATTTCCCGCAGGAGGAAAAGAAACGGGGGTGGGTAGGTCGGGGGGGGGGAGAGGCTAGGAAAAAATAATATTACATTTAAACAAACAAACAAAAAAAAAAAACCAAAATCCAGAAAGAAAAATACAGACCATCTCTTTCTCTGTGTATCTCCAGAGGCGGAGAACATTTTGCTCCTCTCTTCAGTTTCCTGGTTTATCCTTTTCCTCAGGAGTTGTCATGAAAAGGTAAGCTGGATTTAATGGTTTAATTCGCTGCTTCTTTTTTGCCCCCCCTCCCCCTTTCATGTATTGAATGTGTACCTTCCCCGCAGCGAACGTCCCGGTGCCGTGGAACAGAGTCGCAGCACGGAGGTTTATTACTTGGCGGTTTTGGGGGTGGGTGGGGGGGAGAGAAGAGCTCCTGCTCCATCGCTGCCTCGTTCGGGGGGCCCCCTTTTTTTTCTTTTGGTGGGGACAAGGAAAGAGGGGAACCCTTGTTGGAAAAAGGAAGGAGACCCTCCCTCCCTTTGGAAAGAAAAAAAAGCATTTCTGCCTCCACCCTGATGTCACAATTTTGTCCTCTGCCTTTTCTGTGGGACGTGCCCCCAGCCCAAGGTTTGAGTTCAGACTCCTAAAAGCATATTATTGCCTCCTCTAACCTGCCCCCAGGGGCTTGGTTTGCAGGGGAAAAAATGGGTGACGGCCCCACTGTTAGTCCCCTTCTCTCTTCCTCCCCTCCTTTCTGGTATTTGTGTGTGTGTGTGTGTGTGTGTGTGTGTGTGTGTGTGTGTGTGTGTGGAGAGAGAGAGAGAGAGAGAGAGAGAGAGAGAGAGAGAGAGAGAGAGAGAGAGAGAGAGAGAGAGAGAGAGAGAGAGAGAGAACCCTCACTCATGGTTTGTTTGTGGCACTGAACATCCAGACTGCAAGAGTATGAGATGCCAAAAAAAGGTGTGTGTTTTTTAACCTCATTATTGTATTCTGAATTAATCCATACGGGGGGGGGGGTCTGGAACTGCAAAAGAATCAGAAAGACCAGAGATGTACACTATAGAGACTTCACTGCAGCCTCTGCCTTTTCTTAGCAGAGAAGGGAATCTGTACTGGTGAAAAGGGAAAAAAATGCAGCTTAACTGAAGGGCATCTGCTCTCTTTCCCCCTTTAGGAGAGAGAAAAGGAGCCTGGGAGGGGAGGGGAGGGGGGAAATGCCCATTTGATTCCCCCCCCCCAAAGAGTTCCTTTTCTCTTGTGGTGTGGAGTGGCCTCCAGGCAGGGAGGGCAAGGGGTGGCTGGCAGGAAGGTTTAAAATTGGGGATGATCCCCTGGGCCCTTGGCGAGTGGGATCCGGGAGCAAGGTGTCTTTGAGTTTTAGAGAAGGGGAGATGTGCCTAATGGTTATGGGGCTTGGGCTGAGCCTGGAAAAGAAAGGATAGCGAAGAAGAGATGCCTCATGAAAGTAGTGGGGGACAGTGGTTAAAGTGGCATCCGATCCAGACATCTTTAACTCTCTGTGGGGGGCTTTGCAATTAAAGTAATAGAGCGTCCTCCCCACTGCAAGATTCGTTCATAAAAGGGAGGGTGACTGGGGAATCGGAGAGTTATAGCTCCAGGGGTGGGTATTGCTGGGTTTTGTCCAGCTTCCAAGACTCGCACAGTCACAAACACGCATGCACGCACACACAACATGTGTATGTCAGGGCCTTAGCTGAGGATGCCATTTGATGCTGGGATGGGAGGCGCAAAAGAAGACGCCCCCCCTTTTGGGTCTGCTGGAGGAATTCCGCTTGAGGGGTCCCCCCCAAACAAAAGGATGCTTGGATGAGAAGCTGGGTAAGGTGAGCTGGTGGAGCTGGGCTGGGGTGACTCTTTCCATCCATCCCCAAAGGTGGAGGAACCACACCTCTCATCAACGGGAGGAAGGGCAGCCAAGGGCTGCTCTGATGGCAGGTCTTGGGGTCTGGAATGGAGAGAGAAATGCCCAAAGGAAAGCTTAGGAGCTTTCCTTTTCCACCTCTCTAGGCAGCAGACTGGCTCCTAAAGACGCAACTCTTCCCTACATTGGGGGGGGGGGAGGTAGAATGCATGATTAGGTTGATTGGAGGTTTGTCTAAATCGGCCTCTTAATATGGGAATTAAGGGAGGGGGTTTTCGTGAACAGAATGGAAAAGCGTGGAAGCTGAGCTGCAGAGTAATTTATCTCCTGGTCATTGGAGAAAAAAAAATATCTCATTGCTGGCACTTCAAAGCAAAAGGGGCTAAGGGACAATGGAAATCTGCTGGTTTTCACTTCTCTCCCTCCCACCTTCCCCCCCAGAAAGACAAACATGCAGAAAGTTAAGGCAGGGTGGGAAAGAAGCCAGGACACCCCGTTGATTCAAGCTGCATGTTCCCCAAATGATTGCACTGGCTGGTTCCCCATTTCTTACCTAATGTCCTACAGAACTTTGGGTCCCCCAACTTCTTGGTTGGAAATCCATAGCTGACTTCCCCACCACTCCCACTCCATCTACTGGAGCCAAGACCTATTTGTCTAGAAAGGCAGACAGTGGCCAGTCTCTTGGCCAATTCTCTTCCTAAGCTCGCTCATCTCCAGAGGACAGAAGGGTGATTGGAGATGGCAGCCTTGCTCTTTGGCCTTGCTTCTCTTGGGGTGGGGGATGAAGAGGCTCAGTCATTGTGAGTTGGTGCCAAGATGCAGTGGAATTCTTGCAGATGTTTCCAAGGCTTTCCCAGATTTGGGCTCAGGTCCCTTTTGTGATGCCCTCCTACCTCTTGGCTTTAAAAGGCACCCGGGACGGGTGGGTGGGTGGGTGAAATTGGAGATTAAAAATGAGACTGGGTTCTATAAAAGTTCTCTCACAATCATTCAAATAAGTTGAGTAGCCTGCAACTCTTTTGGAACTCTTGACTCTCAGCCATGGGCAGAAAAAAAAGGCAAAGCGAAAAAAAAAGGCAAAACATGGAGAACGAAGAGATGGAGGAAGGGAACAAAGATGGAGTTGGGCAGGAGATAACAGAGATGGTGATGATGTTGGAGATGACAGGTCAGGGGCCATTCTTTGAAGAACAATAAAGCAGGAGGGGCTGAACCAATGGGGGGAAAGGTGAGGTTTCAAGGTGTTGTCGTTCAACAAATGACAATAAACTGTTTATCTTAGCTGGCATGTTTACATTTGTCCTTTGAGAATGCTCTTTCATCAATTCTGTTGCTACCAGACACTTTTCCTACACACAGCCTACGAGTGACCTGTGGAACCTGTTGTCACAGGATCCTGTCAGAAGGATGTTAAGCTGGTCTTCAAAAATGGGGGGGGGAGAGAGAGAGGGGGGAGGGGGGAGGGGGAGAGGGAGGGGGAGAGGGGAGAGAGAGAGAGGGAGAGGGAGAGAGAGAGACTGTATTTGAGGAGTTGATGGATGGTGGGATCAGCCAAGAAGCTTAGGTAGCGGAGGCAAGCCATCTGTTAAATTGCGAGTGTGAGGGAGAAGATAAAATCACGCCATAATTACCACTGTGATTTCTTCTGGAAACTGTTTTCAGAATGTGTGTGTGGGAATCCCTAAGGAGATGTTGGCTTATGCTGAAGGATGTGTGAACTCTTTCTATTCTCATTACTCTTTCAGCCTTGTTTCTTTTGAGGGTGGGTATCTGGATAAGGCCCAGTGGCATCACAACTGTGTTGGGTCCATGGTACATCTTTTGTGCAATCTCACCAGCAGTCAGTGACTGTCAGTCACCCATGTGTTTCTGCCCCCTTTTCTCCTAGGACTGGACATGGAGCCCCCCCTCCCCCAGTGGCCTCCATTGCAATGGGGGCTGAAGCCATGTTTCTCTTGTTGAATTCTGGAGACTAGGCTCAGATGGATCGTTGGTCTTGGCCAGGCTAATGGTGACTATGACCTCTGAGTAATTCCATGTTTGTGAATATTTGCATTTGGGACTCCACATTGCTAGGTGTGAAGTCCCTGAGAACACATATTTGTGAGCTTTTATACGTGGAGGCTGGCTATCCACCTGTGATGTTGCTCACGTCTTTGTGAAATAGGCAATTCCACACCTGTCTCTGTTAATGTGTTGGTGAACTTCTTGGCTTCTACAACAGGGACACTGTTGGCAATGTCTCCTGACTGTTGGCTGTATGAAAGTGTGCTTGTGGCCCTGCATTTAATTTGGGCCTGAATTACTCCTCGGATGTGGGCCTGTATCTTGCACATGGTTTGTTCCTTTCTTCCTTTCCTCTGACTGTGTTTGTGTGGGCTTCTGACTATTTTGCTCTCCGATTATTTGCTTCAGTGACTGAACCCTTTCTTCACTGTATGTGATTCTGCTTTTTATACCATGAGTGTTCCCAGCATTAGGAGCTTCTTAATTCAGGCTGGGTGTCTGTTTATGTGCAGTTGTTTCTCCTACATGATCCCCTGTATAATCATGCAAAGAGTGGCTGTAGGTTTAGCTTAAGCCCTTTCCTCCAATACGTTATTCCACTCATTGTTAAACTATGAGTCTCCAGATGTCAGATTTCAAAACTTAGCTGGCCAGCCCATCTAGAAGGGTTGAGGAACACTTAGCAGTCTTCAGCAGTTTCCCTTGTATAACAGTGTGAGTAATCTAGTCAGAGGGCACCTTCCTTGATATAGTATCCACCTGAAATACTAAAGGATAATTATGTTGGATGTGAGTGACCAAACAGAGCTTGAGAAATTCATATGGAAGGACCTGAATGAAGGAGGATGGCAGCTTCTGTTGGTGCAGCTGATTTTCACTCTAAATAATTTCCTTTCTCACTAGAAAAAGAGGCCACATTGAGATTGTCCCAAGCTCCCAATGTACAACTGCCAGCTCTTTTCCTGTTATTTGTGGTGTTTTTCCCACTGATTGTTACTTTCATACCTTAAGAGAAAATGTTGACTAGGGTGGAAGTTCCTAGTAACATACCTAGCTTGGTGTAGTCAGTAAGGGATTCTAACGCATCCAGTTTACTGGGTTACACTAATACAAGCTTTGATGTTCTTATGGCCATGCTAAAATAGTATAAAAGTTTCTATTCATCCAGCAGATATGGAATAAAGAAACTGAACCGAAACAAATATAGTTACTGCTAACTCTGTGGTGATAATCCCAGTCTTATATCATGGCTCTCCCAAATATACGCTCCAAGTGGACCTATTTGTATAGGTAATATCCCTTTCCCATTTGCTATATTTACTAATGTCCTTATTTCTCCATTGAGTACTATATTTTTATGTTAGTTTTCATCAACTGTATTTCTGAAGAACATAGTATTGCCCTTTTGATTAGTAACATGTATATATTTTATGATTCATGTGTGTTGAATGGAAAATATGCATAAATATTCTTTGCCACTCTGCCCAGTTAATCGACATTGTGATGAATATGCATAAATGAACAACCTGAACTAAAAATTTGTACATTGTCTAGTCAGTGTGCAATGTCTTCAGGTTGACTGGTGATTAACAGGACTTTTCATTTCATTGACAGGTAGGCATATTTTCCACTTAGAAAACAGGCACTGCTATTAGCTAAGTGAGACTAGTCCATATTTTCTAACCTCTCTTTATGCATATTGACGGGCTGTTGTACCCAGGTCTCTTTCTACAATTAAGTTGTTATTTACAGTGTTTGGGGAATGTGCACGGTGGCTAGAATTTATCACGTACATTTCTCCCTTTTTAACCACATATTTGGAAGATAGATGCTTTGTCGGTAGAGTTCTGATTTATAACTACATATTTTTCCCCACGGTCACTAGAGAAGTTTAGATGCATGATTTCTGACTGTTCCTGCTCGGAAAAGCTGTACTTTCTTTAGCTTGACCTATACTGTATTCTTGTATCCGTCCTGCAGAATACATATGGAATTTATATTGGGACTTTGGGATGCTGTGCCAGGCTCTCAAGTGTTCTGTGTGTAACCTTGTAAGAAGATGTGGTTATCTACGCTATGTGCACTGACATAACAATGCCTGTGTTGTGTTTGTGTAGCCTTTCAGCGTGTAGCTAAGTCATATTTTGGTCTTTATAGAGGGATGCACACACACACACACATGCACAGGCACAGACTAGTTTAAGTATTTGTACTCCCCTTCCTTAAACGAACAGTGCATAAATGCCATCACAATGCCTTCTTTCTTGCTCACTGCACTTGCACAAAAACCTAACCGCGTCTATAGGTCCAGCTCTTCCCCTGCATCTTCTGTGCAAGTGAACATTGCAAACTGCCGTCGGAGACTCGGGATGCAGGAATGAGAGCAAGACACATTGAAGCTCAGCACATCTGCAGGGCATGAGGCGGCTGAAGGCTGCTTAGTGGAAAACCGTGTTGGCATATGTACATTACAACCATTTTGAAACCCAGACTCTGCTCTAAGTGCTGGTTTATGAAACAGTGCCTTCTTTCTTTCTACCTGCTTGGCATAGGGGTCCATGGTGCTGCTGAATCTTCTTTCAGCTAGACCTATGGATCTCCGCTGGTCCTCCCTCCATTGCTTCTTCTCACCCTGAACCATTTTTTCTGGTGTGTATCTATATCTGTCCCCCCCCACACCCCTGATAACCTTCTCTCATTTATCTTTCACTGCCATCAACCCCCCACCTGTTCCTCCAAGCAGAAACCTGGAATGGCTGCCCATCCACCCCCTTCCTCCAGATGTTCCTGTTACCAAAACAAGACATTAATGGACACTTATGATAAGGTCTCCCCTCCTCACACAAGGGGAGAGCAGAAAGGCAGCGGCAGGAGGATCTGGTCAAAATGGCCAGCCACAGCTGCTTGAGTGAAAGTGGCCACCTGGGGTCTGGGTTCCAGGAAGCGGGCAAACGTCAAAACAGCTGGAAATGGACCATGCTGAGGGGAGAAATGAAAGCAGCGATTTGAGCAAGGGTCTTGTTTTACCTCTGCATGGAGGCCAGTGCTAGAAGATTGGAGCAACTGAGAGCAGCAGAGTTGGCAGATGATTTGAGGACTGCTACGGTAGTTTCAGCTTGATCTGGCCTCATCCGGAACCCAGCTACAGCACACTGGTCTTGAGCATGTGCAGAGAGGTTCCCACCCTCGGTTCTGAGCAACTGCAGCGTGCACCCCATCTAGAATTAGGGGGCAAGAATTCTGGGCTGGGAGAATCTCTTTCCCAAGCAAATTCAAGAAGGCTTTATTTTATTTTCGGTTTTAATGAGAGGGAGCTGAGTTGAAATCTCATTTTATTGGTATGGTTCCTACCCCAACCTCTAGCAGCTTCATCTCAAGTTTGTGAAGTCTACAGAAATGCACCCTACAGATGCCAATCATTATTTCCATCTTCCAGAGTCAAGACTTAAACAGTGTGGCTAAAAGATAGGAAAACTTCCATAATTGTGAACAAAACATTTAAAGCAGAGAGGACAGGGAGATAGAACAAGCAGGACCCAGAGATATGGATGTGGCAAACCAAAATAATGAGGCATCAGCAGAGATTCTGTGCTCAAAGTCTGGAGAGTGTGCCTGTGTGTATGCTTGTAGTTTTTAAATTAATTACAGCAGTGGAAAGTCTGAGAGTGTCACTTGATGGGATTAAGGGTTTGTGGAAGGTGTGAAATTGAGGCACAAAACCCCCAGACCCCTCACCTCTCCTCTGGCCTTGGGAACCCGACAATTGGTTCCCCTTCTAATTCTTTCCCTTTGCAGGCTGTCTGAGTCCTCTCCCCTCCCCCCCCAAATCCTGCAACGATCTGGGGGATTTTATCCCTGCAAGCTTTGGCAGGTGGAAATGAAACTTGCCGGCTTTGATTAAACCTCTCTGAGGCTTGGGTGTCTCATCTAGGCAGTGTCGCTGAAAGTGAAGCCAAGTCTGATGATCCTAGCCTGACCTCCCCCCCCCACTCTTTAACCCTGAATTGGGGGCATCTCCCAACTGTAAATGCAGATCCCCCAGGAATGAGGACAGGTGGGCTGTAATTTAGGAAAACAGGGGAATGTTGAGATGGCTAAATTGATCAGAGAAAAAATAATTATCTACATTTATTGGACTGGAAACGCCTTATAGACTTTTTGGGTGAAAAATGAATTCCCGACGTATGGTTTGATGATGAGATAGGAGAGACTTTAGAAAGCAGAATGTTGTGTTGTAACCACAGAGTAAGAGATAAATTTATAATTGTACTTATAACTGGCATAAAGAAGCTCACAAGCTACTTCTTTGTAGCTGCTTTCTTTTCTATTTTTCTTTTTATTTCTTTCCTGTTTTCTTTCCCTTCTTGCACTTTCTCTTTGAAACCTATCTCTTTCTTTTCTTTTTCTCATTCTATAGCATTTTGTATCTTTATTTTTTTTTTAAAAAAATCTTTAACAAAATTATATGTAAAAAAGGTGAATAAGAGATAATATGAAATTGTCAATAATGATGAAGAAATCAGATATTTGTCTTGGTTTGCTTAAAACCAAACTGTGAAGTCACCCTCTGAAAACAGCTGGCTGGAGATGCAGAGAAGCAACAGGAAACCTCTTCTGCATTTAACAGAGAATGTTCTCTGCCATGGTTTAAGACAGCAATACGGTTAGAAGGTTTAACGAGAGATTTTTAAAACTTCCATAGAAGGGACATCTGTCAGAAATTATAAAGCCGGGTGGATGAAATGGAGTTCCCATGTTCAGAAATAGTGTATCTCTGAACACAATTTGTTTTGTAGGGCAAACAGAAGAAGCTGATGGAAAAACATCTGGTTCAATATCTTGGATCCTAAACTTGATGGACCTTTGATTTGAGCCAGCAAATGTTACAGTCCCTCTCTAACTAAGACATTCATCCCAATGGAGTACACGACTTATAATCCGGTTAATGAATTTACCCACATTCTGGGTTCACCAGTACACTGGATCATAATAACTAATCCAGAGAAATGCCTTTGTACATGCAGTTCTCAGCTATCGGTAAATTGATGCACGCAGACATGCATCCTCCTAACTAAGGTTAAAATTAATTAGTTTGTTTGCTTGACTGATTATATGACATCCAGTGGGTGTCGACTCCTAGGAATCACATAGATAGATTTTCTTCATGACAGTCTGTCTTGATCTTGATCCTTCAGGTCCTCCAATGGTGCACCCATTGCTTTTCTAATGAGTTCATCCATCTTGCCGCTGGTCATTCTCTTACTTTTCCCCTCTACCTTTCTCAGCAATAAAACCTTCTCCAGAGAATTAGGTCTTTACATAAATGTGTCCAAAGTCAGAGATAACTTGAATTTGGTCATTTTTGCCTTGAGTGACAGTTCTGGGTTGATTTGTTCAGTGATCCATGTTTTTTGTTTTCTTGGTTGTCCATCATATTTTCAAAAATCTTTCCCAATCCCAATGTTCAAAAGTGTCAATACTCTTTCTATCCTAACAGAGTTTAGTATACCGTGTTTTAATTGATCTTGTGTGAATAGATCAACCTGGATCCCCATAACTTTAACCCAAAAGAGAGTTTTGGAGTTCAGTGGGGCTGTATCTTTGCCATCTAATACTCAGCCTGGGTTCCCATATCCTACATTAGAGCAGCAAGGTTGCTCTCCAGGACTGACCCACAGATTCCTATACTTTTCTAGCCTTTCTTCCCAACTTCATTTGGCATTTTTTTCATAAGGAAAAAAAATCATAGGAGAAAACATAAGGAACCAATTGCTAAGAAAAGTGTTTTGGTCTCTCTGCTACCCAAGGCCTGTGGACTAAGTGCTATTGCAGATGCAGATGGAGTGATGTGCCTTCTGGTTTTTTTTAACTTGCCTATTGTAGCCTCAGCCTTTCAGATTCTGCCAGTGAAATATACAGTCTTTCCTTCCAGTGTATTTCTGTAGTATAATATAACCCTTGGCTTGGAAGGGGACATTAGACCATCTGGTGCTCACTCCAGGAATTCAGATTAATGCAGTGAAAGCATCCAGACAGGTGGCTGTCTAGCCCAGTGTTTTTCTCAAACTTAGCAATTTTAAGATGTGTGGATTTAAATTCCGATGCTGGCTGGGGAATTCTGGGAATTGGAAGTCCACAAATCTTAAAGTTGCTAAGTTTGAAAAATGCATCAAATGAAAAGGAGTCCATTTTCCTCTTTGGGATGTTGGGTCATGATCCAACTACAGGTAGTCAACCCTCAACCTACAACCACAGCTGAGCCCAAAATTTCTGTTGCTAAGCAAGACAGTTGTTAAGTGAATTTTGACCCATTTTATGACATTTCTTGGCCACAGTTGTTAAATGAATCACTGTCGTTTATTTATTTATTTATTTATTAAACTTTTATACCGCCCCTCTCCCGTAGGACTCGGGGCGGTTTACAGCCCAATTAAAACAGATAATAATAATAAATATTTAAAAATGAATTAAATTAATACATGGCTGTTACTAAAACCTGTTAAAATCCCAATTCTAAAACCCAAACAACCTTGTTTAAAAATTACATAAAAATTTACATAAAAACCCGAGGAGGTCTAGGCCAGGCCAGCTTGATTGAAAAGATGAGTCTTCAATTCTCTTCTGAAGGTGCGGAGATCATGACACGTCCGGAGTTCCGGGGGAAGCTCGTTCCACATCGTCGGTGCCCGCACAGAAAAGGCTCTCCCCCTAGGCGCCACCAGCCGACACTGCTTAGCCGATGGCACCTGAGGAGGCCCAACCGGTAACATGGTTGCTAAGTGAATCTAGCTTCCCAGTTGACTTTGCTGGCCAGGAAGTCGCAAAAAGTGATCACACAATCCTGTAATCGTCATAAATATGAGTCAGTTGCCGAGCATCTGAATTTCAATCATGTCACCGTGGGGATGCTGCAACGGTCATAAGTCACATTTTTCATTGCCATTGTAACTTTGAACAGTCACTAAATGAACTGTTGTTAAGTCACAAGGACTACCAGTACGCTTATTATTGGAATGGTTCCCCCCCCCTAACATCCATTAGGAATTGATCTTCCTGTGTCTTCAATCCTTTATTCTGCATTCATCACTGCAGGGTGAGGGAGAATTGAGATGGATGAGTGGGAAATAGCTCAGAAAATGGAGTGGAATTTCTGTACTGTACATGTTGTAATTCAATTCCTGGTCTGAACCAGAAATCAGAAAGAGTCTGTAGTACTTTTCAGGCTCACAAATTTTATTAAAAGGCATAAACTCAGTGGAGGCTCACGAAAGCTTATACCCTTTAATAATATCTGTTAGCCTGAATACGGGCAGCAGAATCCTGATTTTTGACTATCATAAACTCACACAAACGTCCTCCCACATGGTCTAAACCAGGATTATTATTATTTTTTTAAAAAAAGATAATTCAGAATGCTCAGGCCAGGTATTTCAGATGAATGATACTGACCTTTTGAATTCCACCCTCCTTTGCCTTCAAGTGATGAAGTGTCTCCTTTATACCCTTAGTATTTTGGCAGCGTTTATGCTTCTTGCTGCAGTGTTAACTAAGAGCATATTACTTTTGCCAAACATAACAAAGCCACAATTGTATCCTGCACTCTGTCAAGAAGGTTCTGCAGAAACCCACCTGAAGAATTCCTAGGTTTGCAGAGACTCCCTTAGGAGGCACATGCCCAACTGAAGCATCCCTTTATGGCAATGGACCAGGATACTTGCGGGACCGTCTTCTGCCTCATGAATCCCAGCGACCGGTCAGGGCACATAGGGTTGGCCTCCTATGGGTCCCGTCTGTTAAACAATGTCATCTGGCGGGGCCTAGGGCAAGGGCCTTCTCCGTTGCTGCCCCAGCCCTCTGGAACTAACTTCCTACAGAGGTTCGTACTGCTTCCTCCCTCCTAGCCTTCCGGAAAATGTTGAAGACGCATTTATGCAGACAGGCTTGGGGCGTGTAAGCTGCACTCTGCCCCTGGGCCTTTGACTGTGATTGTGTGCTGTATGAGTGGAATAAATTTATTTAGTTTTTATATAGCATTGTAATTACTAATTTTACTTGATTCTATGTTCATGTTTTTACTTGTATTGTTGTTGTGAGCCGCCCTGGGTCCTAGGAGAAGGGCAGCATATAAGTTCAAATAAATGAAATGAAATGAAATCCCTCCAAATAATGGATGTACTCCATATGAGAAACATCCAGGTTGGACCCCAAGCCAAGCTGCTGCACCTTAAGTCAGCTTTCTCTTTTAATCCTGGGTGAGTGCCATCGGCTGGGGCTGGGTGTCAGGCAGAGAGGCCCTGCGCCCAGATGGGTGGCATTCAACCAGCCATGTCTTACACCTTGAGGCCGTGTTCTTTTCTGCGTTCTTCTGACTAAGACACGCGCAGAAATACAAAGCAAGGAAAGGGACAAAAACACAGCACGACTTGGGCCTGAGGGGAGGAAGAGAAAAGGCAGGAAAAATCAATATCTCTAGTAGGAAGTAAAGAGGGAGTGGGGGGGCTGGAGAAGGAAAGAGAGAGAAAAAGCTCTTGAGAGTTGGGGGAAAGAGGCAGGGGTGAGGGAAGTGGGAAGCAAAGCTTGAGGATAATGGAGCAAGAATCAGGAAGGTCTCCTGGAGAATGGAGGAATCCGTGCAAACATGTGAGTGTAAATATAGACATTAGCAGTTCCAGCTTCCCTTTCGTTTTTGCTGGAACTCCTCTAAGCAGGTGGCAGGCTAAATCCAGATTGAAAGTGAATTCTTTTTCAGAATTTTTAACCAGCTCTTCCTCAGAGGACGCCAGTTGAGGGCACATCTTTTCCCCCT
Source organism: Bothrops alternatus (assembly GCA_034064705.1). Lineage (NCBI taxonomy): Eukaryota > Metazoa > Chordata > Lepidosauria > Squamata > Viperidae > Bothrops > Bothrops alternatus. The sequence continues at coordinate 686,453 of JARGCV010000126.1, read as the reverse complement.
TGATCTCACAAAGATTTGGAGGGGGAGGATTAACAGAGAGGCAGACCAGTCAGTTTCCCAAAGGACCCCTGGGCTTCTTTAGCCTCCTTCTCCAAGCTGTCGGACACTATCACAGTCCTTCATCTCACACATTTAAGAAGTTCAAGGAGACTTGGAATATTTTGTAGCATGATGAGGAATTACCCCTTCCTGTTTGTCTGTATAATCTCAATCTCTCTCTGTCTCTCTCTCCCTCCTCTGGTTCCACTTACTTCTAAACAGTCTTTCTGAGACTCAGAAATTTTAAGATGGTTGGACTGTAACTCCCAGAATTCCCAAGCCACCAGGCCAGTCTTAAAGTTGTTGAGATTGAGAAACACTGCCCCAGAGAGATTAGCTAACTCTGTTTCCATTTGCAAAAAATTCACAACTACCCCAGTAAGAAAACCTACCATGATATAATTCCCATTTTACAAAGCGGACATGATGGAGTTGTGAAAAAGCAACTTTCTTGAGGCTCTAGACCAGTGGTTCTCAACCTTTTTCAGGTTGAGACCCCACTTGCGCCATCCATGCGCGCCGCGACCCCGACTTGGGTGTGCACGTGCGCGCCAAAAAAAAATCTAAAAAAAAATAAACTAAAAAAAAAACAAAACAAAATGGCGGACAGCGATGGCCCGATCTGCGCATGCGCGTGCAACGGGCCGATCTGCGCGTGTGCATGCAACGGGCCAATCTGTGCGTGCGCAGAACTGGCGGGCCGGCCGGCTCCAGACCAGGCCGGCCTCGCCTCCCACCGCTGCACTTCACCGAGACCGGCTCGGCTGTGGCAAGAGGCGCCCAGCGGCCGCCTCCGGCCCCCAAGTCCGCGCTCCGGACTGGCATCCAGGTAACAGCGCTCCGCCTGCCAGGCTCGTCCGGGACTCCCGCGCCTTCCGTAGGGCCGGCAGCGGCTGCAGGTAGGTAGGCGGGCGGCAGGACTGGGGAGCCCGCCCGGGCCAGCTCGCTCTCGGCGCCAGTCCCACTCGGGTCGGGCCGGGCCGGCCAGCCAGGCAGGGGGTGTCTGGCCAGGCTCCCCGGCTCCCTCCCTGGCTCAGCCTCCCCCCACACCCGGCTCCCTCCCCGGCTTGGCCTCCCCCACGCCCGGCTCCCTCCCCGGCTTGGCCTCCCCCCCACGCCCGGCTCCCTCCCCGGCTCGGCCTCCCCCCACACCCGGCTCCCTCTCCAGCTCGGCCTCCCCCCACGCCCGGCTCCCTCCCCGGCTCGGCCTCCCTCCACGCCCAGCAGGGACTCACCAGGGTAGTTCATCTTGCCGATCCGCTGGTTGGGCGCCTTACCGCCTGCTTTGGCTGCCGCCGCCGAGCGAGGGAGGGAGGGAGGGAGCAGGACCGAGCCAGAGGCAGACAGGCAGGCAGCCCCCGGGAGCCCCGCCACCCCCATTGGCCACCGCGGAGAAAAGGGGGCGGCGTGGTGAGGGCCGGCCGGGGAGGCGGGCGAGGAGAGGAGCGCGGACTTGGGGGCCAGAGGCGGCCGCCGGGCGCCTTTCGCTTCTCTCGGGCCGTCGGCCGCCTCTCGCCACAGCCGAGCCGGTCTCGGTGAAGTGCGGGCCCGCCTCAAGGTCCGGCTGCCCCGACCGCTTGGCCGGCTGCCGGAGGGCGAGTTGGAGGCCGGGCCTGGGGCGGAGCGGAGCGGGAAGGAGGCAGCTTTGCGCCCGCCTGCTCCGGACCGCTCCTCGGTGTGCCTGCCGGAGTCTCTGAGGCAGCGGTGGGAGGTGAGCGGCCTGGTTGCGCTGTGCATGCGCAGTTCGGCCCGTTGTGCTGTGCATGCACGGATCGGGTCATCGTGCACACCGCACATGCGTGGTTCGGCCCGTCACGTGCACGCGATGGGCCGAACTGCGCATGCGCCGGCCGAAAAAATGGAAAAAAATGAAAAAAAATTGAAAAAAAATAAAAAAAATGGCAGACGGCGGCGTTTGGCGACCCCTGTGAAATGGTCATTCGACCCCAAATGGGGTCGCGACTCATAGGTTGAGAACCGCTGCTCTAGACCAATGGTTCTCAACTTTTTTAATGCCGTGACCCCCAACCGGTCGTAAGACGAGAACTACCCAACCGGTCGTAAGTCGAGGACCCCCCAACTGGTCGTAAGTCGAGGACCCCCCAACCGGTCGTACGTCGAGGACTATTTCCCTGCCCGGGAGCGCCGCGCATGCGTGGTGCCGCCCCCTGGGCCGGCTGAGGCATAGCTGGCAAAGGGTAGCAACGGTGCAGGGCAACCACCGGCTGGGCCACCAGCTGGCCCAGCCCAAGGGAGGTAAGGCACCCGCCAGGCCCCACACGTGCCAGCAACCCTCCCTGAGCTTGCCGGCCTCCCACCTCCTACTCCTGGCCCTCTTTTACTTACATTTTTAGTAGTTGCTCAGCAGGGAGGGGTGGAAACTTCCAGACAACTTGCCTTCGCTGTAGACAACTTGCAGCACCGTTTGCAGACTGGGACTTTTGGCGGGCTCAGCAGGGCAGAGACAGCCTGGACAATTCCTATTGGCTTTTGAAAGCCAATAGAATTAGACTCTATTCAAGAGAGTCTATTCTATTGGCTTTCAAAAGCCAATAGAATAAGAGGGAGTAGCACAGCTAAGGAAAAGGGGGGAAAATGGCGAACTGTGTTGTTTGGCGACCCCTGTGAAATGGTCGTTCGACCCCAAATGGGGTCGCGACCCACAGGTTGAGAACCGCTGCTCTAGACATCTATAGCAGAGTTTTGTTTTATTTTATTCTTCTAATTTCTATGGCCACCCATCTATTCAAGGAGTTCTGGGAGGTGAACAAAATAAAAATCAGGGTTTCCATTCAACCTTGGCAACTTTGAGAGGGGCAGATTTCCCTGTATTCCCTAGCCAGCTCCCAGAATTTTGGATGTTGAAGTCCACCCCTCTCAAAGTTGACAAAGCTGGCAAAACATTGCATTAAAGCAAGAGAAATCAAATAACTGAGTCACAAATCTCATAAGCCCATATCAGAGGCCCCATCTTGACTTCAATCCCTGGGGAAGAGCAAGGTCTTCAGGGCCTTGCAAAAGGCCAACAGTAAGAGCTGCTTGTATTGTGTAGGCTGGGAGCTGTTCTGTAGGGCAGGTGCCAGAATGGAGAAGAAATGGACTCTCCAGCGACTCCCTCTGTTCCTGCTGGATGCAAGTTGCCCCCTTCCCCAGCCTTGCTGCAAGAAACTCTTCTGACCAGGCTGTCATCAGTTCTTGGTTGCATGGCATTTAGTGGTGGCAAGCAGCAAAACCAGTCTGTCATTTGGCTTAATGCATTAAAATGCATACAAAAGAACTCCCAGATCTCTCTCCCCACCTCTCCTTCCAGGATATCCTGACTTTCTATTATTATCCCTCTTTATTGTGACTCTTGTCCCTTCCACCACCACCACCACTGCTATTCAGGATGACCTCCGGATACAAAAATAAGGATTCCTCCCTCCCCCCTCCCCCGTGATGGAATGACAGAAGCAGAAAAGGGAAAGGCAGCATGGAGGCAGCTTGGGGATGCTGGTCTCTGCTCGCACATGGCCCTGATGAGCTGGGCAGAATGCTGGTTTTTGATTGCGCTCCCAGGAATAGAAACACTTCTATGATTGCAGAAATTGCTTCCTCCTCTGCGAAGAAGAGACGTAAGAGATGGGTGCTTAACCACTTCTCCATTGGGGATCGAACTTGTAGACCTGTCTCTGCAGATCAGGTCTCATTCTCTTATATCTCTGAAGGAGATCAAGGAACCCCAGATTACTCTGTGTTCCATCTTAGGTAGACAATTTAGGGGCCTGCTTAATTTACGCAATGCTGTCAAAAAAACCCAGGGACTGTTTTCTCCCAATGTTGGTGTTGTCTACGGTGCATTTTTACAACTTGTATTTGAAGGAAGAACTCAGTTTAGTTCTAAAAATCTAAACATAAACAGTACATTTCAGAGGAGAGAGAGCTCGCACTAGCATACGCTTCGCCTGTGGTGAGAGAAGACAACTTCTCCTGAAGTCACTTGTAATGATGGGTTTGACAAAGATGTACAGAGGCTTGACACAACCTTCTGTGTATTTCCCAGCAGATCACACTAGCAAGGTGCTGTCTGCATATATGGTCACGGACATGGACATGTCTTTGTTGTATATATAGATGTGACATACATGTCTGTCTGTGGTGTGCCTTTACTGAATACTGTGTGATGTCGATAATGGGATTCTGAATTGCAGTCTTGGCACATGGAAATGTACAGAATTCATCTGAGTGCACCTATACCAAGGGTAGGCAACCTTGTCTCTTTGATGACTCGTGGACTTCAACTCCCAGAATTCCTGAGCCAGCATGGCTCAGCTTGGAAACCTCTCCCTTTTCCCTCAGCATGACTGGCTCAGGAATTCTGGGAGCTGAAGTCCATGAGTCATGAAAGAGCCAAGGTTGCCTACCCCTGGCCTATACTGTCACCTATCCAAACAAGACCTGGTAGGATGTTGAGCTTTGCAACTTGGTTTTCCCGGGCAATATGTATTTTTCTCTTGAATTATCATCTTTTGTTTACATTTTTTAGAAAGTATTAATATATTCATTTTCATGTTTCATTCCAGAATGTGACGTATTATTTTTCTATTTTTTTTAAGAATTTGGTTTTCTGGTGGTTTTGTCTGTATATGTGTGTATTTGTGGGTGTGGTATACTAACACATAATTAAAGCACTGCTCTAAATGACAGGCAAAACACATCTGAGAAGAAGAACTTCTTCTTAAAAAAACACCTTTACCTTGAATTAAATGTTTCCTGTTTGCGGAGTCATCTTATTTTACATCATTCCCCATAGAACACTGATGATGAATAGCCTCTTAATTGTTGCTGAAAGTCTATTTGATTTGCCCCATTGTCACTTCCCAATCCTGTAAAGAGAGAACCCTTTAATTCAGGGGTGTCAAACTGCTGGCCTGCGGGCTGGATGCATCAACAGGAAACCGTGCCCACCCTATTGCCGGCACTGGGGGAAAAACTCCGATACGTCGCATGACGTCATGTGACGTCGCGATTTTGACATGTCTGCTTTAATTGAAGAATGTATAAACCTTCTCCGAAACTATAATCCTAATAGTGGGAGAGCCAAGGGGAAAAAAACCCCCAATTTAAATGTAATTTAATGAAAAGAAAAACATTATTTTACCCATATAGGGAGATTCAAGGATTTGAGAGAAGTGAAAACCTATTTTTTGGATTCTCAGAACTGGCAATCCTTCTTTAATTATTGTTGCTTGGAGTTTGATTTTTGGGTGCAAATGTAACAACTATTTGCAATTTCTTAAAGCAACTAGATTGCATGGGGAAAGATGTAGTTGGTTTAAAGATATGCAGACAAATACTGGGCAGATCCCACTCCTTATTAGCAATGATGATGTTACCTAGTTCATTACCTAGTAATGAAAAGTCTGCAAGAAAACAACCAAGTTTCAGAGAGCACCAGGGACCCCTCATTTCAACCCTGAACTACAAATAGTTTTCTTTATTGAGACAAATATTGTGTTTGCATTCTGAAACACTTCATAGCATCTTTTTGGAACTGAATCTGAAGACCAGCATAGCCTTAGTAATTGCTGGATAATATAGCACTGATCTTTAAGCTGAGATTCCACCTGGCTGTGGCAGGTGAGGGACTGGGATTTGGATGCTATGCTAGTCTGGGTCCTGACCTCTCTAAATCATTTCCATTTAAGCTGCTGCAAGTACTAAGAACTAGTGCCCGAATGTTCTTGTTTTCTTCTTCCTCTTCATCCCCTTTTCTATTTCTGCCATTCGTTTGTAGGACTTCCTTACTGTACTTGTAATTTATCTGTAGCACTTTAGCCACCTTATGGCTATTAAAACTAATAACATATTCAGTGTTGCTTTTGATTTTAGTTCTGTTGATGGAGAGGCATTGCCTCATCAGCATTAACACGCATGGTACTGTAAGTCCACCTCAACCATTTTTGAGAACCTATTTGCAATTGCTAATACAGATTAACCACAAAATTCCACATATCATCATCATTTTAGCCATTGTCTATCCACTGCAGGATGAAGGCCTCTTCGGCATGTTTCCAACCAATACGGTCCTGAGCTTTCTTTTGCCAATTGGGCCCCCCATACTTGCTGATGTCACCGATCCATCTTGTTTTAGGTCTCTTTCTTGGACACTTTTTATTAAGTGGGATCCATTCTATGACTGCCTTAGTCCACCTGCCATCCGCTCTTCTTGCTATATGACCAGCCCATTTCCATTTCAGTTCTTTTACTCTCTTGATGATATTGTATACTTTTGTTTGTATATATAAAAAATAAATATGTAAAATGTCGAATATAAAATTCCACATATATTTTTAATAAGAAAGCAGAAATTTAAATATAAAAATATAAAAAATTAAATATGAAAATATGAAATATAAAATTCCACATATATTTTGAACAATAAAGCAGAAATTTCCTATTTTGGGCGGACCCCATATAAGGCCTTTATCACACAAATTATTTTTTTACCTATGTATATAGGCCCAGTACCATCTTCCTTCCTTCCTTCCTTCCTTCCTTCCTTCCTTCCTTCCTTCCTTCCTTCCTTCCTTCCTTCCTTCCTTCCTTCCTTCCTTCCTTCCTTCTTTCCTTCCTTCCTTCCTTCCTTCCTTCCTTCCATCCATCCAATTTTTTATTTATTAATTGCACCCCTTGGCTTTCCACTTTGGCTCATATTTAAGCCATTAACCAAATGCATTGATCCAAAAAGTTAAACACATATTAATTTGTATGAAAATTAATAAAATCATCACACAGAAGTCAGTTAAGAAATACAGGTCTGGCAGAAGAGATGCATTCAGAGGCCAAAAGCAATTTCCAAGGTTGTTGATAGCAGAAGCATCTTCAAAAGAGCCTCTCCTGATTGCAACAGCTACATAGATCATTAAGGGAAGAGACTTGTTTTGATATTCAGACTCTAAATGGTGCAGGGCTTTAAAGGTGAGAACTAATGCCTCAAATTATGGCTGGTGAGCAACTGGGAACTAGTGCCAGTCTGTTACCGGTAGTACAGGTACCAAATCCTTCAGAATGTTGTAGCAGTCAGCAGCAGCCATCAAATCCACCCAGTTTCATTTCTCTTCCGTGCTTTTTCTATTTCATTTGTCCTTCTCCAAATTTTTTCTGGACAAAAGAGTTTCATGTTGTCTTGGTAATGCTATTTCTCTGAAACCCCCCCCCACCCAACTTAGCTATGGTTTAAACCACCACAGTTGGGATTACACAAAAGGGCAGAATGAGATGAGGGAATAAACCACCCTTTGGCCAAGCTTTTATACTCAATCAGCTTTAGTTGATCAGTTGCATCCTGGTCTCGTTTCTATTTTGGTTCAGACGGCAAATTCACCTAGAGTTTTATAACTTTGTAAAATGCGATTTTTTTGTGTGTGTGTGGCCTGGAGCTGTTACTTGGAGACAAGGTATACATTTCTCAGAGACAAGGTATAAATTTCCCGAGGAGCAATATTATTACAGGAGTAGAAATATCTGGTTAGCTGTTGCAGGACTTCTTTCCAAGAAAGCCAAGCGCCCTTTTGCCCACGCATTTATGATGGCACCAGGCCATTGTGTATGCGTGGGCAAAGGGTAGCTTTCATTTCTCGGAGAGGAAGCTTTACTCTTTCTATAATGCTCAGAATGGCTCAGTGGCATTGAAAAGGACATAAAACAAAAATAGAGAGCAAAAACCAGCAGGAAATTCCCGCTTCAGGATCAGGATGACGGAGAGGCTGGAAGAGGCAAATCTGTACCCAGCTTCAGTACAGGTAGTCCTCAACTTACGACCATAATTCAGCTCCAAATTTCTGTTGCTGAGACATTGGTTAATTGAATTTTGCCCCATTTTACGACTTTCCTTGCCACATTTGTTAAGTGAATCACTGCAGTTATTCAGTTGGTAACACGGTTGTTAAGTGAACCTGGCTTCCCCATTGACTTTGCTTGTCAGAAGGTCACAAAAGGGGATCATGTGACCCCCTGGACACTGCAACCGTCATAAATATGAGTCAGTTGCCAAGCGTCTGAACTTTGATGATGTGACCATGGGGTTGCTGCAAGGGTCGTAAGAGTGAAAAATGGTCATAAGTCATTTTTTTCCAGTACCATTATAACTTTGAATGGTCACTAAATGAATTGTTGTAAATTGAGGATCAGCTGAGTTGAGGAGGATGACAAGGCGTGTGCATGTTTGCAGATTTGCGTGCCTGAGATGGAGTGGGCATGATATGCTAGGCATGTCTCCACACACCTGATCTTCTCTGGCTAAGGAGGGAAGTTATAGACCAGGCATTTGTGGTTTGGACCTCTCTCTAACTACCACTTCCCTGTCCCTTTGTCCTGGCCTGGGTTCCTCCTACCTGGATTCCCTCCATCACTGAGCAAGCCGTCCTGGTGCCAGTCCATTCCCCCGCTGCTGGTATCACCATTTCCCAAGTACATCTGAACCTGAAGGAGTGGAGAATGATGAACCCACTCTGTGCCAGGGAGGTGTGTAAACTTAACTTGGCAGCAAGCACCTGTTTGGAATCATGTCAACATTTCTGGTGAATTCAGCAGCGGCTAAAAACCCTTGTGAGACACTTTGACTTGGGGAATGAATTGATCTCCACCGGTGTTTTTCAATCTTGGCATCTTGCAGATGTGTGGATTTCAACTTCCAAAACTCCTCATCCAGCCCTCCTGACTGGGGAATTCTGGGAATTGAAGTCCACCCATCTTCAAGTTTCCAAGGCTGAGAAATACTGATCGATTCTCAGAACTGCAGTGAAGGGGAAGGGATATTCCCGAACAGAGTTCTTCATTCATAAGGAAGAAGTCAAACTCATGCTGTTGTCCGCATGTCAACAGTCTCCATCATTAGGTTGTTGCTACACCCTTTTTTATGGCAAGCCCTGTCTGAATACAGAGAATGCAGTCTTTGGAGGAGAAAGTCCAGGTGAATTCACCATGGGCCAAGAAGCATTGATTACAACAGTTGACGACAGAAAATGCTCCATCACAACCAGGGAGGAGGCTGAGAATTAAGAACCCAGACAGATGGAGATTGTACCTTCATCCAATTATATTTATCTTTCAGCGCAGATGTTTTCTGATCCCAATCCTTAGAGCTGTCACTTCTTCATGCTGGAAAGGAGTTGCCACACCAAATACAATTTGTTATTGTCGTCAATACATTCCCACAAATGATCTAAGCTGCTCCCTTCACTACCTGTCATTTAGCATGCGAGTTCAAACATTCGCTTAAAAACAGATTAATGTGCGTTATGGTTACATCCCTAACTAAGGATCATCCAGTTCCACATGACTGGTGATCTGAGCATTGATTTGAGAAGAGGATTAACAGGTGCAACCAGAAACCAATTAAGGGAGGCTTGACAGATTCAAACTGGAGCTGAAAAATCGTAAAGGTATCAAACGATAAAGAGGAAGAAGCCTAAGGAAGAACCAGAGCTAAAGTCAATTGTGCAGAGCCAGGGTGGTGAGAATGAAAAAGACCTTGTTACACATTGCTATGAAGCTGTGGCTTTAGGTCCCCAAAGCAGGATTTTTCTGCTTATGGCAGTGTTTCTCTACCTTAGCAACTTGAAGACGTGCGGATTGCTGGCTGGGGAATTCTGGGAGTTGAAGTCCACACATCTTCAAGTTGCTAAGGTTGAGAAACCCTGGCCTCTAGCATTGCAGGAGATAACTAGTTGGTCAATTCACATCCGGAAGTGAATTGAGTTTTTCTGCTGTGGATGAGATCTGCATGGTTAACCTTTTCCATCTGTTGCCAGATCAAGAGATTTGGCAATCATCGGATGCAATTTTGCCCATTTTACTGCAGGGAAATATCAGTTGGCACGGTTGCCGTCAGTGGGGCTTTATCTTGTTGGGTTTTTTCCCCTACCGCGACCGATTGAATGTGCCAGGTGGCAGTGAACCAGGAGCAAAAACCTCACTCTCACACTGCGGACTGCATCACAATAATACAGTGAGCCAGAGGGCTGGAGCTCATTTGCATATTAGAACAGTCCTGAATTAACATAGTTGGCATAGGATTTCCTTGAATGTGGCAGGTGGTGGCCATATTATTATACATTATAATCCCCGCGGCACTTGATATATGTAAAGGATTTTTACAATATCTGTCAGCTCTTCAATTCTCATTGCAACTTTATGGGCAAGGGAGCCAAAATCATTTTTGCTCGTGAAATGAGATACCTTCTTCTATCAGATATTTCATGTGGAAATTGAGAGTATCTTGGCGACGTTTCGACGATGTCCCACTTGTCATTTTCAGGCTGGGGTCTTTGGCTTTGTGCTTGTGCGAGCAAAGTGTGATCGGAGCTGCCATCTCTCTATAAATATTGGTGGGGGTGTGTGGAGTGCTGGCTTAGTTGCTGTAGGTGGGTTGGTTGGCTGTGTTGGAGTTATTGTTTGCAGATTGTTGGGCTGTTTCGTAACATCCTGAGTAGCTGAGGTGCTGGCTGTGTGCGCATTAGTCTTTTGTGTTGTAACATCCTGGGTGGTTGGTTGTGTTGTAACATCCTGAGCTTTAGCATTGTAACCTCCTGAGTTCTGTGATGTGATGTCTAGAGCAGAAGGCTGTGATGTAACATACCTCCAATCCATACATGAAGCAAACTGACACCCACCATGAAGATGAGGCACATTGCTCCTAGAAGCACGAAGCCGAAAACACCAGCCTGAAGATGACAAATGGGACTTCGTCAAAACGTCGCCAAGACATTTCCAATTTTACATGGGAGAAAACCTGAATAACCGAAGACCTACATACAAACACCCGCTTCCCGTGTAAGATTGAGAGTATCTTGGCGACGTTTTGACAAGGTCCCACTCGTCACCAAGATACGCTCAATCTTACATGGGAAAAGACCCAAATACACCAAGACCTGCATACCTATACCCGTGAAAATCTATGAAAACAAATAGATAGACAGACAGACAGACAGACAGACAGACAGACAGACAGACAGACAGATAGATAGTCATGTTGTTCCTGTTATTATCAAAATAGGGTTGAAATATACATTTTGTGAATGCAGATTCATCTATGTGGCAACTGATTTCTTTCAAAATCAGTTGATAAAAAAATACGCATTTTACTTTTATCTATGCTATAAAAAGAAAAAGTTATCAGAAGTTTCCTTCTAGCCCAACCCATATTTTTAGCTTCCTGATAATTTGAAAAACTCTTTCTGTAACATATTTTTCTAATTGTTGTGGTTAGAAGGTCCTCAAATCTGAACAATTCACAAATGCAGCTAGCCCACGACTTACGATTGCAACTGAGCCCAAAATTTCTGTCGCTAAGTGAGACATTTGTAAAGTGAATTTTGTCCCATTTTACAACATTTCTTCTGACAGTTTTTAAGTGAATCACTGCAGTTGTTAAGTTAGTAACGTGGTTGTTAAGGGAATCCGGCTTCTCCATTGACTTTGCTTGTCAGAAGGTTGCGAAAGGGGATCACGTGACCCCTGGGACACACTGCGACCGTCATAAATATGAGTCAGTTGCCAAGCGTCTGAATTTTAATCACATGAGCATGGGATGCTGCAACAGTCTTAAGTGTAAAAAATGGTCGTAAGTCACTTTTTTCAGTGCTGTTGTAACTTTGAACGGTCACTAAATGAAATGTTGTAAGTCGAGGACTACCTATACGTTGAATGAGCGCTCTTGTTTCATAATTAAAGGACTTCTGAAGAAAGAAAGAAAGAAACCGTAGGTACTAGTAAGTTCTTTAAGCCACACATAAGAGAATACATGTTTTCACCGATGCTGATTTCTTTTTCCATTGGGGGTGATGGTGGAAATAAACTGTATTGTTTTATTTTGAGAGTTATTGTCAGAGTTTTTTGTATTCTTAGGAGCATCCTAAAAATACTTCATGTAATTTATGAAGCAGACTTAGAAGATGCTTCTCCAATGTCTATAAAGTGTTTGTGCTAATGATCAATTGGGTTTGGCAGATTGCTTTGAGGCAAATGAAAGATTCAATGTAACTACCATTCTGTTAATTCTCTCTCTCTCTCTCTCTCTCTCTCTCTCTCTCTCTCTCTCTCTCTCTCTCTCTCTCTCTCTCTCTCTCTCTCTCTCTCTCTCTCTCTCTCTCTCTCTCTCTCTCTCTCTCTCCTTCACACACACACACACACACACACACACACACACACACACACACACAGAGAGAGATAGGGAGGAAGGGAGGGAGAGAGAATTGATTCAGTTCTTGTAGGCTGCATGTTTGGGTGTGTGTGTGCGCCTGTTTGTGTCCTGTGTATGTCCTGCGTACAATCTAATTCATTTTTGGTGTATGTGGGTGAAATGTCAGGAGGAAAGGAAATAAGCAGCAGCTTAAGGTTACTGATATCTCAGAATGACTCTTGGTGGAGAGCTGTGTGAGTAAATGGCCACATAGACCAGCGGTTCTCAACCTATCGGTCGCGACCCCATTTGGGGTCGAACGACTGTTTCGCGGGGGTTGCCGGACACCGCGGTCCGCCATTTTGTTTTTGTTTTTTTATTTTTTTATTTTTTTTATTTTTTTTTCGTTGTGCGCGCGCCACGCATACATGGATCGGCCCGTTGTGTGCGCGCGCGCCCGGGTCGGGGTTGCGGCGTGCATGGGCAGCGCAAGTGGGGTCTCAACCTCAAAAAGGTTGAGAACCACTGACATAGATAGTCTGTTTCAGGGTAAAGGTGGTAATAAAAATTAGTAAAGGCAACATAGGACTCTTTGTAACATTTTACCTTGTGATAAGAATTTCCCTTGTGAAGAACAGGCTTTCGAGGCGCACACAGGTTAATTATAGTTTTAAAACTGCCCAGCTGCCAGTTGTCTAACATACCAGGAGACTCTCTTGGCTGTGTAGCACCTGAATGGTAAGGACTGAGTATCTATAGGATAAAACTGGGGGTCAAGGATGTATGTGTTTAGCCTCTGCCTTTAATTTGCAGGTTTCTGCTGACCTTTTTTTCCTTAGCTGAGATGAAAATAATCCCAGTTAGATACTTGCAATTTGTAGGCACAAAAGGGTAAATCTTCACTCCCTTCCTAGGACATCAGGGAGTTTAAGGATTGGTTCACACACACACACACACACACACACACACACACACACACACACCCTTCCTGCCGTACATAACCTTCCTGCCTCATTTCTTAGTAAATCAGTAACTTCTACTAGTAATTCAAGAGTCTGGATGATAAAGCATTATAAAAAAAAATCACAATAATTAGACGTGGTTTCTGCATAGTTTATATTAGAGAAAAACTTTATGAACAGCAAGATTATACGCTGCAAAGTTTCCTGGATTGTGTTTCCAAATAAATGGGAATTTCATCTTTGAAGGGCTTCTTGTCTCATAAGAACATAAGAAGAGCCATGCTGAATCAGGCCAAAGCCCATCGAGTCCAGCATTCTGTGTCACACAGTGGCCCACCAATTGTACATGGGGATCTTGAGCAGAAAGAGAAGGCAAAACCCTCCCTTTCCCTTGACCCCCAACAAATGGTACTCAAGGGAATCCTGCCTGCCTCAACCAACATAGAGGCGGCACATGGACATCCGTTTTAATAACCACCAATACACTTGGCATCCATGAATCTATCTAACCCTGCCTTGAAGCTGTCAAGGCTGACAGCTGTCACGACCCCTTCTGGAAGTGAATTCCATAAATCAACGACCCTCTGGGTGAAGAAATATTTCCATTTATTTGTCCTCACTTTCTTAGCTATGAGCTTTAGGGAGTGCCCCCTTGTCCTGGTATTGTGTGATAGAGAAAAGAATTTTTCTCTATCCACCTTTTCTATCCCATGCATGATTTTATACACTTCAATCAAGTCACCCCTTAAACGCCATCTTTCAAGGCTGAAGAGACCAAGGCGTTCCAATCTGGTTTCATAAGGGAGGTGCTCCATTTCCTTGATCATTCTTGTTGCCCTTTTTTGCACCTCATATATTAAAAAATGCCCTGCCCATAAATAGTAAGTATTTATTGATATCTTTTCTCTTGACGACAAAAAGTAGAGTCTCCCATCATTTCCCCCCATAATCATCTTGTGAAGTAGCTCAGGTCAAGACCGAGTAACCCAACATCAGCCAGACGAGATCCATGATCAAATTTGGTGGAGCGTTAGGTAGGAACGATGGCAGGAACACAAACGCACATTTGAAATCCAGAGATGTGGCTTTCATTTTGTGGGACTTGGCCCTCTGCTTCTGAAGTAGCATTTCACAATGTCTGAGCATCCATTTTTATGCAGTGAAAGAAATTATATTATGTGCAGGTAATCCTCAACTTACAACCATTTGTTTAGTGACTGCTCAAGGTTACAATGGCACTGAAAAAAGAGTTCAGTGGTCTCACACTAACAACCAGTCCTTTTTTTGTTATAGAACGCACCGGAACGGAGTTCCAGCACCTTTTTTTGATGGATTTTCCAAGTTTTAAAAGTAACTTTTGAAAATTTGATGGTTGGTCCACGTGGACTTGAATTGCCCCATCGAGTGTAGCAAGTTGGTGGCAAAATCATTAAAATGGTGCATGCAGCCTGTTTCTGTGTCGAGTCCGATGCATGCGTCATTCGTTTGCGCTGGTTGTGATGGCGCTGCTCGGCTTGTGGCACTGCTCGGCTTGTGATTGGTTGTGTGGTCGCATACTGAGTGCTTACTGCAGGCGGCAACCGTTAGGTTTCGTTACACAACTGACATGTGGGTATGTGTACAGTGATTGACTACGTGCGAAAGGTAAATAATTTCTTTATTTTCTTTATTTTGGTGAATTGAAAATCTTTTTTAAATTTTTAGTTTAAAAGTGTGACCCCCAAATTTAAAAATGAAAAAAAAAATACTAATTACTTCTCAACCATCGGTCCTGCTAAGAACTGAATATATAATTTTTTTAAATAAAAGATTAATAAGATGTGAGTTCCAGCACCTTTTTTCTTACAAAAAAAAAAAGCACTGCTTGCAATCATCACAGCATCCCTAATGGTCACGTGATCAAAATTTGGATGCTTGGCAACTTGCACGTATCCACAATCGTCGCAGCATCCCAGGAAAACGTGATCGCCATTTGTAACTTTCCCAAGCAAAGACAGTGGGCAAAACCAGATTCCCTTGGCGACCACATGATTCCCTTAATAGCCATGGTAAAAAAAAAGTTCATAAATTTGGGTGTGACTCACTTAACTTCCGGTGCCAACTGTGGTCATAAAGCAAGGATTACCTGTACATAACCACAGCTAAGTGGTTATCAGTCCTATCTCATTTGAATTGATTCCATTGAGCTACACTCAGTCTATGTTACGGTCAGTGCATTTTTGTAAAAAAAAAAAAAAAAAAAAAAGGTGCTGGAACTCACACACATAGTACAACCTGCCTTGCCTACCCTACAAGGTTCCATCCAAAAAAGGTGCCGGAACTCCGTTATGGGCGTTCTATGACAAAAAAAAAAAAAAAGCCCTGGTTATGGTTAGCTTGATTTTCTTTAATTGGCCTAATCCCTGGCTTAATCTTCTTCTTCGGAATAGTACAAATGTAGCGAAGGACTGACAACTGACATTCAGACTCTGAATTAGGTTCAATAGATTTGGGTGAAGTGCTGATTTTTAGTGGGAAATGATGGGTTTTCAGTCATATACAGGTTGTCCTTAACTTACAACCATTCATTTATTGACCGTTCAAAGTTACAGCAGCACTTAATGACTGTTTTTCACAGGACCGTTGCAGCATCCCCATGGTCATTTAATCAGAATTCGGATGCTTGGCAACTGGCGTGGTTTTATGACGGTCGCAGTGTCCCAGGATCATGCGATCCCCCTTTTGCGATCTTCTGACCGGCAAAGTCAACGGGGAAGCCAGATTCACTTATCAAGCATTTTACTAACATAAGAGCTGCAGTGATTCGTTTAACAAATGTGGCAAGGAAGATTGTAAAGTGGGGCAAAACTTACTGTCTTGTTTAGAAACAGAAATGTTGGGCTCAACTGTGGTCATAAGTTGAGGACTACCTGTACATCTACAGGACTGGGGTTCAGAAGGACTGACCCTTCAGGAAAGAGAAATTGGGAAATGTGCAGTTTGGGAGAAAGAGTTATGTCATTTCATATGATCAAAGGATTCTCTTTTTACCTTCCCAACCCTGAGCTGGTCCGTGTAGCAGGGGGAGGAGAATGATATAAAGCGGAGGTGGGGAATGATGGCCCTTTTATGACTTGTGGACTTCAGCTCCCAGAATTCCTGAGTCACCCATGGGAGTTGAAGTCCACAAATCATAAAGGAGCCATGGTTCCCCACCTCTGATATAAAGCAAGGGTCTTAAAACTTGGCTCTTTTATGACTTGTGGACTTCAACTCCCAGAATTCCTCAGTCAGGCACGCTGGCTGAGTAATTCTGGGAGTTGAAGTCCACAAGTCATAAAAGAGCCAAGGTTGAAGACCCCTGATATAAAGGAACTGGGCACCATCAAGAGCTGCCTTGGGAGAGAAAGTCTAGACTAGCCCAAACACCAAGCCAAATTCTTTCCATTTGAGCTCTGAGGTCACAATCGGCCTCCTGTCCTTTTTGATCTCCTGCTTCTCATTCCCTAGTCTCTTTCTTCTTCCAACCTTCTACAGGGGGAACTTAGAGGTCCTGCGAGATGAGCCTGCCCCCGGGCACCCCCGCTGCTAGGATGCTCTTTGTTATGGCTCTGGCCTGTGCCAGCCCTTTCCTGGACCTACGGCGACGAACCATCAACATTCCCATTATTTTCAGTGGCTCAACCTACACACCAGAAAGTGCCCGGTTCTCACTTGAGGATTTTCGCAATTTCTCCATGGAGATCAACACCATCCCTGTCGTTCTGAATGACACCAATCCTCGTAGCCTAATTGTACGGCTCTGTGATGTCCTCTCCTCCTTGCATATCCATGGAGTCGTTTTTGAGGATGATACGCGAACGGAGGATGTCGCCCAGATCCTGGACTTCATCTCAGCACAGACCTCAGTTCCAATCATTGGCATCAATGGAGGATCAGCCATTGTTCTTACTCCCAAGGTAACATAACTTCCTGTGCTTATTCTGCTACCTGAACATACATGGAAGCTTGGTCACTTAATAGAAATCTGCTTACTCTATAGGCAAACAGTTCGGAAAAAGGGCCCTTAGGAGATCATTTAAATGCTAGATGTACAGAAATGTGTACACGTGGGGGAGGGGATTTGGTAGGGATTAAGAAATACTAGCAGAGTTGAAAAGATCAATATTACCAAGGTATAATATAATTATACTATATCTTCATTTTCAGTTTCAGATAGGAGCTAATAGTTCTAACAAGATGATCTAATTCTGTTCATAAAGACTTTGGGAATTATTTTTGTGAAAGACAGTTTGCTGGGAAGGGCTGGGTTAAAAGCAGAATTTAAAACTGACCTTTTATCTCCTCAACTGAAAACATTTGGAAATTTGTGTGCTTTATTTGAATCTGGATGGAAAACAAGGGGAAAATTCATTTTAAGATTGTAAGCTGCCCAGAATTACCTTGTGATAAAGTGCACGGCCAATAGATTTTACAACTAAATACATGTGTAAAATTGTTTCTGCTTTTCAGCCTGATCACTTTTGTCCTTTCTAAAATCCCTAGGAGAAAGGATCAACATTCCTGCAGCTTGGTTCCTCCACCAAACAACAGTTGCAGGTGATGTTTGAGGTCCTGGAACAATATGACTGGACAGCATTTGCTGTCATTACTACCCTGTTTCCTGGCTATGAAGATTTTGTAGATTACATTGAGGTCCTGACCGACAGCAGCTTCATTGGTTGGGAACGCCGCAGCACTGTGACCCTTAACCTTACCGATGACCCAGATGGAGCCCGCCTGAAACGTCAGCTCCGAGAAATAAATGCCCGTATTTGCCTTCTCTACTGTTCCCGTGAAGAAGCTGAAAGCATCTTCCGTGCCGCTCGTGAAGTCAAACTTACTGGTCCTGGGTATATTTGGTTCATGGCAGGTGCCAACTTTGGTAGAACTGCCTATCTGCCTGAGGAACTGCCTGAGGGTCTGTTCATGGTGCTTTCAGCAGGATGGAAAGATGATCTTTACCACAGAGTACAAAACGGTGTGGCCATAATTGCTAAAGGGGCTGAAGCCCTCTTCCAAGTCTACGGCTCAATTCCAAAATTCAACAGCGACTGCCGGGCACCCAATCTCACCCAATTCAACGAGAATCTACATCGGTTAGCAGGGAAAGAGGCTGGGGAGGGCGTTTTAGGGGGGAGGGTAGTATTCTGACCCAGAATTAAGATGTGTTGTAAACCCGGGTCAGATAGTTAAACTCAATAGAAATGATTGCAAAACAGACATATATTTATTCAGAGAATTACTTGCATTTTATGATGGTTGCTTCTGGATATTATATGTCCGTTCATTCCATAGGTAAGAAAATAATGCTACCTCCATACCAGCTTGTAGCTTGGAATGAAGCCAACTGAGGTGTCCGAATGGCTTCATGCTTCTCTCAGACAAAGAACATTCCCCTCTGGCTCGTGTCCAGGAAGTCCTCCAATGCCTTTTAGAAACTCCTCCCACTGACCTACTAACATGATATAGCTGACTAGCTAAACTACATTACCCATAAGCCATCTCTTAAGGAGACAGCACTTAACCCAATAAATGTCAGATTCTAACATACTGATACATGCTCTAGTCAGGTTTACCACGGTCCAGAACAGGTAGTACAGTCAAGAGGAATCTACTATTCTCTTTCATGAAAAACTCTGACCTGTTCCCACCCTGTGCCTTTTTCTCCACTTTCATTCTTTTCTTGATTTGCACATCATCCCACCTATTTAATTCCACAATCTGATGCCTCCCAGATGTGTTGGATACAGCTTTCACCTTTCCCAGCTGGCATCAGATTGTGTTGTATCCAAGACAATTGGAGAAGGCTCATCTTAAGCAATAAAAAAATCTTGCATCATGCATACATTTACAAATGGCATAAGCCTGAATGGACCACAGCTGTATCTAACCACCTGGAGTCCAACTCTATTCCTCTGTTATGTCTTTGAGCATAGTCATACTACACTTCCTCCTTGGCACTGTGATACTGCTTCCATAACGGTGTTCCAATCTGTATTTTTACCTTCAGATCCAACAGCTCTGATAATCCTCCTTGTAGTCTCCAGAATAAGGGATGTTGAAGTGGCTTGGTTGCTTAATTACAAGTTGCCTTTTATTTATCAGTTTCAGTCCCATTCATGGAAGCAGCTAGTCAGTGTCAGTTCTGCCATTCTAATTTCTTCTTCTCTGGTCTGATTTGCTCCTCTGGGCCTTCTTTATTTCACATTATTTTTACTTGGAAGTTATTCAAATGAAGGAGAAATGCAGCACTGGAGAAAAGACAAGGAGAATATTGAAGCCAGACCCATGCCAGTTCATAATAAGGGGATAGATGTAAAACCTGGACAAGAAGACAACTCATGTGGTCAATAATGAGTGACACATTCACAAATCATGACAAAACCATTTGACTGCTATGTGGAACTTATCTAAGGAAGGCAGATGTAAGGGATTAGCAATGGGCACACCAAGTTGAATGCTGACATTCTTTTGTATTGTTTCTAAAGTGGGTAGAGAATATCCTAATTTATTAGTGAGAAAAGTTGCTTGGATTTAGCTGAGGGCCCCCCAAAGTCAGCTAGCTTTTCTGCAGCGGTCAAGGAATACGGTAGCTCTGTTTTTTCTCTCTCTGCAATTTTACCTGTTCCCCACCACGTCATACTCACAAACTGAATTCCGCACACATGTCATCCAGCTCTACTCAAAACTGGCTTTTTTTCCTTAGTTTTTTTTTAAGAAGCCTAGTCCACATCTTCCCAAGTACTCTGTCTCAGACATTGGATAAAAGTCTTTGTTGACAGGCATTGAGGACAGGGAAGAAAGTAGGGGTTAAAGACACAGATTGGGGTTGTCCAAAGAGCTTCCCTTCTGCCTTTTCACACAGATATTTCATGAATGTCACTTGGGGTGACAAGGACTTCTCCTTTAATGAGGACGGCTACCTGATCAATCCATCTTTGGCTGTAATTTCACTTAGCAAACATCGGACTTGGGAAGAGGTGAGTTTAAGGGGGGGTAGGGGTGGAATGAGCTGTAGGTTGACAAGAAAGATAATTGGAGGACAGGAAGGTTTAGAGAAGGCGTAATATGGAGTGAAGGTGACTTTGGGGAAAACATGGTACGTGTGAATTTGGAGTTGGGGCATGTTTCTGGAAGCTTCTGAGAACTAGAAACAGAGAGAGAGTCTTCCGGTCTCCATTCTGTCCCAGTCATTCACATCCGAGTTCCCTACAGATAAAAGAGACTAAAGAATTTTTAATTACTCACACAAACAAACTAAATCAAACCAGATTTTATAACCACTATGTGGCTTCTGGCCAGCTGAAGAATGTAGCAGGCTAATGTATACAGTCCTGACTCCAGCTTCGGAAATTGCTGAGGCTGGACACTGAGCCAAGCTAAGCTACTGAATGATGCCAGAGGACATATCTCCTGCCTTCCCAATATTTTTACCTCTGTCTTAGTCAGATGTTCCCAAAGGACGTTAGTTGAAGGATGAGTGTGATTTTAAGGGAAAGGGGTTGATGGGAAAATTCAAAACGAAATTTTTTAAAGAAATGTCTGCTTTGATGGATTGAAACAATTCTTGTATATTAAATGAATTTGGCATCCCTTTAGGGGTCTGGCAGGAATATGAAGATTGGGGATGTGTCTAATCTCTTCTCTTTGCCTTGGGAGGCAGGTGGGAAGGTGGGAGCGACGGATCCTGAGTATGTCACGCTATAGGAAATTCCTACAACCCGTGGATGACAACAAGCACTTGATGGTGGCAACTTTGGAGGAGAGGCCTTTTGTAATTGTGGATGACATTGATCCTGCCACCAAGACTTGTATCCGTGACTCGGTGCCCTGCCATCACCCTCTCAACCATACTGACAGGTATTTTTAATATGCTTGAGGAGGGTTCTCATAAGCATGGCAGATTATTCTTAAACTTGAATCCTGTTCTTCCTGAAAAATATCAGAGCGCCTCATGGGACTTATATATACTTAATTCCAGCTAGATCTTACCTTTTTCCCAAGGAGCTTGGAGGCGTACAGGTTGTTCTCTTTCATAGCTCCATATTTCTTATCAGTTTTATTTATTAATTTATATCCCACTTTATTATTTTTTTATAAATAATTCTAGGCAGTGAACATACTAATACTCTTTCCTTCACCTATATTCCTCAGAACAGCAACTTGTGAGGTGGGTTGAAATGAGAAAGAGTGACTGGCCCAAAGTCACCCTGTCAGCTTTCATGCCTAAAGTAGGATTAGAACTCACAGTCTACTGATGATTGGCCCAAAGTTACTCAGGTAGCTTCCCCAAAATCCCAGCCAATGAAATTTACGACTGGCTGAGGAATTGGGTTCCACACTAACCACTATGCCATGCTCGTTCTTAATTACTTTCGGGCGTGTTCCTAAATTACTCGCTGAATTCCTTTTCCCTTTCCTGTTCACAGCAATCAGTTAAAGAAGAGATGTTGTAAGGGGTTTTGCATTGACATCCTGAAGCGTTTGGCAAAAACTCTGGGATTCACCTACGACCTCTACCTTGTCACCAATGGCAAACATGGGAAAAAAGTCAATGGCATGTGGAATGGCATGATTGGAGAGGTAATTGGGCAACTAGGGGCTTCAATTTCCGCACAAAATCTTAGAAATGCAGGTTACTCCTATTCCTGTTGTCAACTTCTCCCGAACACTAGCTATTCTTGTTCTTCTTGACTCTTACGTTCTTCTCTATGGTAGCCCTCCAGTTGCAACCATTTGTTTAGCATCCATTCAAAGTTAAAATGGCACTGAAAAAGGTAACTTACATTCCTACTTGCACTTATAACAATCACAGCATTCTCCACAGTCCCATGATTAAGATTGGGGCAACCGGTATATATGCAACATCCTGGAGTCATATGATCGCCATTTGCAACCTCCTCAACCAGCTTCCAACCAACAAAGTCAATGGGGGAAGCTGGATTTGCTTCACAACCACATAATTCACTTAAAGATTGCAGTGGTTTTGTCAAGGTTCCGACTGACGAACCCAACCAAGTAAACATCTTTGAAGCTTGTCGAACTCTTAATGTAAAAATTTATTGAGTACATCATTTCAGCACACATGCAAGCAAAACCAGCTCTGGCAAAACCCCACCCGATCCCATATAGTAAAAGTATAGAATTCCCCCTCCTCCTTCTTTGTCAGATCACGTTGCCCAATTGGGAGGAAAAATATTGTTATGAGAAAGTGTCTCTGGGTCTGGCCAGACACCTGGTGAACGGTCCTTAGTTCTCACCGTCTGCTTTTTTGATGTTTTGAAGTCTGCATTACGATCACTTTCCCTCCCCCAAGTTCATTGGCAAGCTGAGAAGCAATAATTGTCAGACCAGCGAAAACATGCTTCGAGCTTGACAGATTTGCTTTATAAGCATGGCAAAAAAAAAAGGATGTAAAATTGGGTGTGACCCATTTAAGCATCTTGCTTAGCAACAGAAATTCTGATCTCAATTGTGGTCATAAGTCAAGGACTACCTGTAGGCCTTCCTGGATATTGTATGGAAGAAAGGGACTATAACAATTCACTGACAGTGACTGCTCATCTAATCTTCATTACAGCTTATGGGAAAGCTGCCCCTGTCACCTTAAAACTATATATCCCTGCTTTTTATATTATGCCTTTAGACAGTATTAATCTTTTCACCTGGGTCACAAATCTCAGGATGTTTATTTGTCTCCTGCCTCAGAAAAACCAGCCCACTCTCTCCCTCCTGTCTGTTTCTCCATCAGGTGTTTTACAAGCGAGCTGACATGGCAATTGGATCCCTGACCATCAATGCAGAAAGAGCCGAAGTCATAGATTTCTCTGTGCCCTTCGTCGAGACAGGCATCAGTGTCATGGTGTCCCGCAGCAATGGAACTGTTTCACCTTCTGCCTTCCTCGGTGAATGCTCAGGCCGAGATTTGAGCAAAGGAAAAAGCATTGGGGGTGGTGATGCTGATGGGACAAAGAGCTTGCAGGTCACTCTTATTCCAAAACATTGAACTCGAAATCAGATGCAAGACCCTTAAACTCCCCCATAGTAACATCCACTCATTCCAGAACAAGAGTTTAGTTAGTCTCAGGGAAAGCACCAGAAGGAAAGACAAAAAACAATGGATGGAAACTGATCAAGGAGAGAAGCAACCTGGAATTAAGGAGAAACTTCCTAACAGTGAGGACAATTAACCAGTGGAACAGCTTGCCTCCAGAAGTTGTGGGTGCTTCACCACTGGAGGTTTTTAAGAAGAGAGTGGACAGCCACCTGTCTGAAATGGTATAGGGTCTTCTGCTTGAGCAGGGGGTTGGACTAGAAGACCTCCAAGGTCCTTTCCAGCTCTATTCTGATTGATTAAATAACAGAATAACAAACTTGGAAAGGACCTTGGAGGTCATCTAGTCCAATCCCCTGCTCAGGCAGGAAACCCTATACCATTTCAGACAAATCATCATCCAGTCTCTTCTGAAAAACCTCCAATGTTGGAGCACCCACAATTTCTGGAGGCTCATCGTTCCACTGTTTAATTGTTCTAGCTAATGAGCTTATGTCTTGAATGTTTTGTTACCACCTTTAATTTGGTATCAGTAATATGACTTGGAGGCTGGAAAATGAAGAGGTGGGATGAGTATTTTAATTCATGAAGGAGAGAGGGGTTCTTTTCTTTCTTCCTTTGGTCTGTGGTTCAGATGGACACCCACCCCATTTCTCTTTCCACAGAGCCTTACAGCCCTGCTGTTTGGGTGATGATGTTTGTCATGTGCCTGACGGTCGTTGCAGTGACTGTCTTCATCTTTGAATATTTCAGCCCAGTGGGCTACAACCGCAGCCTCAGCAACAGCAAACGTGAGTATACCACTGCTTCAGGGAGAGAGGGAGTGAGTGGAAATTTGGGCTCCCTCTGGAAGTCAAGCAATGCATTTTATTAGTCTTCAAGCCTTCTCAGGTCAGGCTAGTTTTTGAAAGTTGTTTTCTCCTCCCATTCCCCCATCTGCTTTTTAGGCACTGGAGGCTCCAAGTTCACGATTGGAAAATCAATCTGGTTGCTTTGGGCATTGGTGTTTAATAATTCTGTGCCTGTGGAGAACCCCAAAGGGACCACTAGTAAGATCATGGTGCTGATCTGGGCATTCTTTGCTGTAATCTTCCTTGCCAGCTATACAGCCAACCTGGCTGCCTTTATGATCCAGGAGGAGTACGTTGACACGGTGTCTGGGCTGAGTGACCAGAAGGTGAGAAGAAGGGAATGGGTAATGGGGTTCATGAGGAAAAAAGTGCAGACCTACTCATCTGTTTGGCCTTCTATCCCCAGACCGATTTATAGACACAGTTGCACTGATTCCATTTCACATTCCTCATTTCTTGGGCTTTCCCCCTCTCTTTCATCTTTAAAATAGTTTTGCTTTTGTTAAAATAAAAGAAGACACTAGGTAATGAAATTTGACCTTCAGTAAGGTTAAATTGATTGACAACTCTGTTATTTTTTAAACTGAGATGTAAACGAAGGTTCTAGTGACAGAAAACTCCTTGTCAAGTCCATTGCTCTGATATTTGACTAACTTAAACATCAGGAAGTGGTATGCTACTAGTACAGTTTAAGATTAAGAGTAGGGTTGCATCTTTGTTTTTCCTTCACTGTCCATTTCCATCTAGCACAGTGTTTCTCAACCTTGACCATTTTAAGGCATGTGGACTTCAACTCCCAGAATTCCACAGCCAGCATTGGCTGTGGAATTCTGGGAGTTGAAGTCCACATGCCTTAAATGGTCAAGGTTGAGAAACACTGTGCTAGCATTTCCTGAAGAAACCAAGATTTTTTTTTTTACATCGTCTGCTTGCATTGTCTTAGATCTGAACTGTGTGAATTGTTTTGCAAAGCAGCTTGTCTTGCAAGATAACCTTCCTTTGATTGAGCCATTCAGACTTTGCAAGGGTTATTTTAAATAGTGTTTAGAAGATGTACCTGGCTGTGATCAGGCCAGCTCAGCAAAGGGAAAACTTGCTCTGTATTCTAAAGAGTGGCTCAGGAAATGTCAGTCAAAGAGAAGACGAAATTATCCAGAATAAGAAGAGAAGGCAAGGACCTATAAAGATTTTTTTTTCCCACTGCAAAAGGCCAGAAAGTTATGAAGTCTATAATTACTGGAGAACTATTTGTAAAGACCTTGATGAAATTAAATTTCAGACTTCCTATATAGAAAGCAAATGTGTCCATCGTATTATAGTTTGCATTACCCGGCATGTGCTTCACTTGAATTTGATAATCTGTCCTTTGAAGAATCAGAACAAGCCCTGATGGTGTGGCTATCAGAAGAGCTACCAACTCTACATCTGCCACAAATCCAACGTGGTTTTGTATTTTTTAAATAGTATACCCTCCTGTCTGACCCATAAAAAGGCATCTCAGTAGCTAATGCAGGTAGTCCTTGGTTAACAACAACAATTGGGACCAGCTAAGTCATGCGGTCATAAAGCACAATGACACATTTTGTGACCATGTCGCCTAGCGATGGCGATTTCAACACTTCTTGGTGTTGTTAAGCAAATCCTATGCCATCATTAAGTGAAGAAGTCACATGATCACTATGACATCCTATAGGAAACCAACAAAGACGTTTCAAATGGCAGCTAGTTGACCATTGTAGGGATGCTATAATAGCTGAAACATCTAGGACTGATTATAAGTACCACTCATTCAAATGCAAGTTAGAATGGCTATTGAACAAGTGGTTCTTAAGTGAGGACCATTTGCTCTTAATTTCAAACATAGAGGCTACATGTTTTATATGATTATATTATATGATTATATGAGAGAGAGAGAGACGGAGGGAGGGAGGGAGGGAGAGAGATTAAATGGACATAATAATAAGTATTAAATTCGTACGTAGCTTGATTGCAATGACACTAGTTGGCTCACAATAATAAAAGAAATTACATAAAAGATAAAAAAAATGGCAAGCCTGAGAGACTGGATGGAAGGAAGCAAGGGATCTTGTTCCCCATGTTTGTGTATTAAGGTATAAATTATCTAAACCAGTGTGTTTCTCAACCTGATGCCTTCAAATGCTTTGGACTTCAACTCCCATCCTTCCTTCCAGCATGGAACCTGAATTCCAGTACCTTTGGAGATACAAGTTACAGGAGATGGACAAGCTGTTGGGCTCATCTGTCACATTTAGTAGCTCCACAGGGCCCTCCACCAGAAGCCTTGTTGGTACCCAGCATGTATTGGATGTATTTATAAACCAGGACGTGGCTGATTATCGCCTGGCAATTAGCCCCTGATGAAGAACCACAGCTGTGGGAAGGAGGGGGCCACGCAAATCGGACCAGCTGTGGTATGGCAGCCCGTTCCCATTGAATCTCTTTCGTTAAGAGCTAACAAGCCGGGGTGTAATTAATAGGCATAATTAATGTCCAACAAGAAACACAATCTCAGATAAATATTAAACAGCTCAGTTTAACAAATTCACACTGGGTGGGGAGGGAGGGAAAGTTGGTAACTGGAAGTAGAGAAAGGAAAGTTTTGCAAAATGTACTTGAAATGGGCATTTCTGGATAGATTTCATGCTCTGAATTAAGCCACACAGAGCGGGTGGCTTTCTGCCTTGGCAAGCGTATCTGGGACTGCAGATTTAGTGGTGTAAAATTCCACAGCGGAGGCCTGTTAATATCTTACAACACTATAGTGAGGAATCTTTCAGTAGCAGTTAGAAACAAACAGATAAAATTGGAGATGCTAGCTTTGAAGGAGCAGCATTGCTCTTCTGGAGCTTGCTGTGGTGAAAGGCACCGGTTTTCGTTCTTTTGTAGCCATGGGCAACCTGAGGTCTCCGTCCTCTGGTCTCATTTCAAAGCCTCCAGCAAGCCTTCGGCTCAGAGTACGATCAAGAGAAATGTGCTCCTCTCCAGAGGTGAAAGGCAGAGGTGGCTGGGGCAATAAAAGAAGGGGTGGAAAGGGAAAATTTTGCTTTCCCCCTCCATTTGGCTCCAGCCCAACTATTTGTTGGTCTGTGACCCTCCCTCATGTGGCTGTTGAAGGATAAAACTTCTCTACCATTGCTGCCTGTTAAAACAGAAACCTTGCCTTTGTTTTTCTGTCAAAGTTGTGCAGTCCATAAAACCTAACAAGCCAGTTCATCTCGAAGGTATCACAAGCCTCTTCGTGTTCTTAATCACAAACCTTTCTCCATCTCTGCATCCTCAGATTCAGGAAACACTGGAAGTTTTTAAGAAGAAACTGGACAGCCATTTGTCCGAAATGGTATAGGGTTACCTGCCTGAGCAGCGGGTTGGACTTGATGACCTCCAAAGTCCCTTCCAACTTTATTATTATTATTATTATTATTATTATTAATAATAATAATAATAATAATAATAATAATAATAATAATAATAATAATAATTTCTCCTGCCATATATTCTTAGCCACCTCCATTGGTCCTTGCTCTGTTCCTCCCCCCACCTTCCTTGAATATATCCACAGTTCTGTCAAACTGCAGATAATCTGCGCCCATCGCCTTATTCCTTTCCAGCTTTCTCTGGAGGCCCTTCTCCCTCTAATGCAGGCTGGCTCAGGAATTCTGGGAATTGAAGTCCACAAGTCATAAAAGGGCCTTGCTCTAATGGCTCCTCAGCCGTTTGCCACCGAGTAGCCTTTATCCATCATCCTCATTTAGAAGAATCAATCCCTTTGGTGTGCTGACACTCTGACTTTTGTCCCTGACTAGGGATGGGTTTCAAATTGGTAGTTTCCTGCTGATCTGTGCTATGCTGAGGAAGGGTCCAAGGGCCCCCAGAACAGCAGTCTCTTATAGGCAAACCAATTTGATGAGGCTTGAAACGTGACAAGGATATTTTTTTTCTACAGCTTTCTGAAGAACAAACAGTCTGTCCCTGCCCTTGATCCTTCTAAATATGTCCCGGTCTATTTCCGTATTGTTGATCTCTGTGCACCTCTCTGTCAACAATCATTTTATGACAACTGAATCCTTTTGTATCTAGAATTATCTTTTCATGGCATCCATCTATTTCCAAGGCCATTGGAGGCCTCTCTTCCACCCATTGGCCCGTTTCCTGCTTGCACTTAGCCTTCTAAATCATTTGCCCTCCTTTTCTTTTGCATAAAAGACAAAGTTAACTGCTCACCCCAAAATTTAACTCTATATACATATAAATAGCTTGAGTTTAAATCCATGCATACATACATCTTGAGTTTAAATATATGTATGCATGTGTCTTGAGTTTAAATGTATGTATGTTTAAATGTATGTATGCATGTATCTTGTTTAACGTATGTTGAATTTAAATCTATGTAGTATATATGTATGTATCTTTATGTATGTACAGTGTGCATGTATGCATGTATCTTGAGTTTAAATGTATGCATGCATGTACGTTGAGTTTAAATGTATGTGTGTATGGTTATGTATGTATCTTGAGTTTAAATGCATATATATTCATGGATGTATGTGGAGAGAGAGAGAATCAGCCTTGAAAAGCTTTACCTAAATTTTGTGCAGCCTCAAACTATCTCTGGAATTCAGGATCTCTCTAGGCTTTTCTTAGATACCACTTTCATAAGTGTTCTTAACTTTTAAGAACCTAGACTGTAAACCTGGTAATTGATTACAACCTGTAGAGTTAATAACCAGTTATGCTGCATGAAACTGATGTGGAGAGTCATTATGAAATACAAGGTAGATTCAAAAAATAATATTTAGAGCAGTGAAATGCAATCAACAGTGTTTATTTTTCTTTCTTCCTGACTGTTACTACCGGTATGTGACTTGCGCTTGCAC
The DNA here is from genome assembly GCA_034064705.1 of Bothrops alternatus. NCBI lineage: Eukaryota > Metazoa > Chordata > Lepidosauria > Squamata > Viperidae > Bothrops > Bothrops alternatus. The sequence continues at coordinate 657,468 of JARGCV010000126.1, read as the reverse complement.
ATAATGTACATGGCTGTTTTTTCTGCTAAGGGGATACAAAAGCTTATTTGGCCTCACATCCTTGATTCTGAAAACCTCTTTCCCAAAGCTGTTTTTAATTACAAAATGATACTGGAATTCAGTTATACCTGCTTATACGTGACAAGTGAGGAGCCCCTGAGATATGCTTTCAAGAAATACTTAACATCGTTCACTTAGATTGCTGGCAGTGCTTTGATTGCCAAAAAAATTAAAGGAGACACTTGACTATATCCTTGGATATAGTCTCAACATTCTTTCTAACCCTCAAAGTCCTTTTGTTAGAATAAAATACAAAGAGTAGAAAGAGAAATTAGATCAATATATAAATATATAGTGCAGTGATGGCAAACCGAGTGCTGAGTGCCCAAAAACAGGCCCCACCCCACTCCACCCTCTGCCCCGCCCCTGCTCTGCCCCCCATCCCCCCCTGCCTGCCCACAGGACCACTCACCACCTCCAGGGCCCGTCGCAGATTGCCCAGGCAGCCCAGCAGCGCTATGGCGCAACATCCTCTGCCCGCGCTCTGCAGCATCAACTGTGGGAAGGGGTGTGAGGGCAGAGTCTTGTCTACACTGCCTGGCTCCATGTCCTTGGCTGCGCTGCTCCGTGTGGGCCACGCTCAAGGGTGATTCTCCTTCAGGGAGGCTGCTGGAGAGGAGGGGGTCACGGGGGGCGGCAAGGCTGGGGCAACGGCACGTGTGCCCACCGTAGGTTCGCCATCACTGATATATTGTATATTTTATATACATTGTAAAAAGGTAAAGGAATCCCTGTGAATGTTTACTGTGTTAGGTGTGTCCAACTCTAGGGGGCATTGCTCATCTCTGTTTTAAGGCCATATATGCACACACACAAAATAAATACACACACACACACAAACACACACACGCGCAGTGGCTCAGCAATTAAAACACTGCGCTTGTTGGCTGGAAAGCCAGCAGCCCAGGCTAATTAAGATTAATAATTTTTTTTAAAAACCCAAAATTTTCATCAGTCCAGCAATGAACTCTCCTCCTAATTATCCATCTACCAGCCAGCCAGTTCTAGGTTTACATGACCCTTGACATAGCAGAAATCTCCTGATATCTAGAAATCCTAAGTTTTTATATATGATGTCTATTGTGACCAGGGCTAGCCAAACATCATGTATTTCACTCAGCCAAAACACAGAAGCCTCCAATCCTCTCTGATAGGATTAGTCTCCTCTTTTCTGAGTGTGTTTCCATTTCTAAGGATGGGCTGGCAATGCCTGTTCCATTTGTCTACTCTCCACAGTTCCAGAGACCCCAGCACCATTATCCTCCTTTGAGATTTGGCACAGTTCCTAATGGTAGCACCGAAAAAAATATTCGGAACAACTATGGAGAAATGCATGAATATATGGGGAAGTACAACCAGCGCAGTGTGGAAGATGCACTTCAAAATCTGCAGACAGGGTAAGTAAAGGGGGAATGGCAGAAAAGATGGGTATAACATTGGGAGAACTGGGGTAGGCAAGACAAGATTGTTGTTGTTGTTCTCCCTCTTGTCTTCATTTAGCCACCCCAATTTTAATACTCTCCTGTGACCTAGAGTATATGGTCTGTGGTCAGTCACCTTCCAGCTGGTGTTGTCAGGTACAAAGAATCAGGACCAGACATTAAGTTCCAATTAAGAAGATTCATAAGCATCTGGTCAGCTACCGGGTCGGCACTAAATTGGCACTAGATAAAAGTTAATGGAATTCAAGAGGGGCTGGTCTTAGACCTTTGTAGGAACTTAAGGACTCCAGGCTAATTACTCACTTGACTCCACCTCCAGACTCTGCCTGCTCTTCTCCTACAGGTGTAACATCTGAAGATCTTACTGGCAAACACATTCCAGCAAGTTTTAGATTTATCTCACATGCACTCCATTGATTGGCTATGCTTGGACTGCAGTCATACACCCTGAAAAAGGGGCCATGTTTCGCCCTGCTTTTGCAACTCACAGCTGCAAAGGGATATTAATTGCTGTGGTGATTACAGTGTGACATTTGATTAAGGAAGTGTCATGGGTGGCTGTTGGATGTGGCTGGTGACATGGCTGACTCTCACAGCCATATTAGTTTGTGACCTTGTAACACAAGTTTTGTTAATTGGTTTTTATTAAATAAATCGTAGTCAAGTCAATAACGTGAGTTTTGGTCAATTAATCAGTGAGTCGGTTGAAAGACTCATGTGAAAAAGGAGCTCTAAAGGCATATATATATAGCCTGTGGGCTTATTTATTTATTTAATTTTTATTTTGCCTTTATTGCTTTATAAGTAACTCAAGGTGGTGAACCTGTATAGTACTTCCTCCTCCTCCAATTTCCCCCACAAAAATAACTCTGTGGATAAGTTGGTCTGGCAGAAAGGGACTGGCTTAAAGTCACCCACCCGGCGGGACTAGAACTCACAGTCTCCTGGTTATTGGCCCAAAATCACCCAGCTGTCTTTCATGCCTAAAGCGGGACTAGAATTTATAATCTCCTGATTTCTAGGCCAGCACCTTAACCACTATACTAGACTGGCTCTTACCATTTTTATCAGTGGTAAATGATTGCTTTGGGACAATCACAATATTCTGAATACTTTCAGTTCAATCAGTGTATCTGCAAATCTTCTGAATACAGTACTTACCTGACAGTAAGTCTGCATTTATGTTTAAAGAAATAAATAAATCTATCAAGGCTGGGTGTGGCTTCCTGACATCTTGTCATGAATGCATGTTAGTCCAACTGTGTCTACTACTAAACAGGCTTCCCACTGTTTGTCACAACCGCGCTTTCTGTGAATATCTATGAATTCTTGCTGATTTCTTTTGGAAAGCAATTAAATAAAACGAGTCCCACCCCATGTGGGACCCAGTGCTAAAAGAATTATGCAGCATTACGCTTTTTAGTAAAACTGCTATGGGGGAAGGTTATATCTGAATTTTTCATTTGTGAATGTTTTGTGACTTAAATATAATTTTCCATAATACAGGAGGGATTATAGTCAACCTCCTTTGAGCAGACATATGGGTAGGGTCTTCATTGCTATTGGAACAGCTGTCAAGCCTGCTATCAATTTAAAAAGCCAACTGGCTGGGTTATTATAAATATATGATTTACTATTTAATCCTATATACCAAGATCACATTCATATATGCTGCTAATTAAGATAGATTAACAGCTACCCCATGATTCTGAGAAAATTATAAACACTCACACACATACATTAGTCTCACTAGTTTAGTTAAAAGTGAATTTTATCTGGAAGGGAATTTGTCATATTTTATTATTTGTTTTGCTGTTTAAACTCCTGCAGACTTCTTTTGATTTTGTTTGCAGTCTACTAGCATTTCTACCTCCATCCCAATTTCAAATCCGGAGCTGGTTCCAGGCAACATATTGTTGCTGTGATGTGCAAAATTATTGAAGAACTGTTTTCCAACCTTAGTAATTTTAAGATATGTGGACTTCAACTCCCAGAATACCCCACTATTCTAATTTCTGGCTGGGGTATTCTGGGAATTGAAGTCCACGCATCTTAAAATGGCTAAGGAAGGTCTCTTTAGGTAAGGAAGCAAAACAGTAGACATCTCCCCAGCCTGTAATGAGTTCACTATAATAAGAATTTACGGCTATTACGCATATAAATTCACCGAAATAAGACCATCAGGCTATTATGCATATTAGGAACTAGAAGTGGCATTATTGTACAACTAACGTATTTAAGAGGAGATAGATGAAAAGATGGAGGGTTATATATACATCATTGAATCGATCAAATTGAGGGAGCAATGAAGAACAAGAGGGAGGACAGGATTTATTCTAACAATAAATAATTTTTTTTCTTACTGGCTCATGAATTGTATTCCCAGTGCTTTAAATCTCTGCCTATTTTTTTTTAGTGTTTTAGGGATATTAATTAGTCATAAAGAGCCAGTTTAGTGGTTAAGGCACCAGGCTAGAAAGTGGGAGACCTTAAGTTCCAGTTCAGCCTTAAACAGTGGTGGTGAACCTATGGCCCGGGTGCCAGAGGAGGCACTCAGAGCCCTCTTTGTGAGCACACATGCTGTTGCCCCAGCTTTGCCTCTCCCCATGACCCCCTCCTCTCCAGCAGCCCCCCTGAAGGAGAGTTGCCCCCGAGCATGGTCCACACGGAGCAGTGCAGCCAAGGACATGGCAGCTAGGCAGCGTAAACAAGACTCTGCCCTCACACCCCATCATGCACTTGATGCTGCAGGGCGCGGGCAGAGGTGTGTCCGCTATAGTGCTGCTGGGTTGCCTGGGCAAACTGCAGTGGGCCCTGGGGGCAGTGAGTGGTCCTGTGGGCAGGCAGGGGATGGGGGGACAGAGTGGGGGGTGGGGCAGGGGGTGGAGCAGGGCGGGGCCAGTTTTTGGGTATTCGGTCTCTAAAAAGTTTGCTATCACTGGCCTTAAACATGAAACAGCTAGGTGACCTTGGGCCAGTTATTCACTCTCAGCTGAACCCACCTCACACCATTGTTGTTGTGGGAAAAATAGGAAAAAAGTGTGTTGGATAGGTTTGCCACCTTGAGTTATTTTTAAAAAATAATAAAAATGGAATATAAATAAATAAAATAATATTTATATTATGCTGTTTATTGATATAGATTGAATACCAGTCCCACAGATTATTTGCTAGCTTCTTCCTTCTGGTCATCTCCAGATGTGGCTTTCATCCCAGTTAGCTAATCTAAACAAGCCACATTTTGCCTCTCAGGAAAACAGCTCTGAAACTTTCTGTGCATCTATCAAACCAACTTACTTTTAAGCTTTGTGGATTAGACTCCAAGAAAACTCTATATTCCTTCAAGATGCAAAAAATGTGTATAGGGTTCTTGATGCTCTCTGACCCTGGTTGGTTTTTGTTGTTCTTGTTGTTCTTGTTTTGCAGATGTTTCATTACCCAACTAGGTAACATTATCAGTACTAGGTGCATCATCAGAGCTAGCACTGATGATGTTACCTAGATGGGTAATGAAACATCTGCAAGGAAATAACCAAGCTCTGAGAGTGTCAAGGGGAGCACAGTTCAATCCTGAGCTACAAATGTTATCTTCTATTGAAAAAATTGGTATTCGGTTTATTTGGAACAAATACTTAGATTGGTTTCAAAAGAAAAACATCAAATGTGCAGATCCTTACAGCCCATCTTCCCTGAGGTACACCTTTTATGTGTTCCCCTCAACTCATCTCAGCCTGCCTTTTTTCCCCGCCTGCAGGAAGCTGGATGCCTTCATTTATGATGCAGCTGTCCTCAACTACATGGCCCGCAAGGAAGAAGGTTGCAAACTTGTCACCATTGGAAGTGGGAAGGTCTTTGCCACGACAGGCTATGGCATTGCCCTGCAAAAAGGATCCAAATGGAAACGGCCCATTGACCTGGCCTTGCTTCAGTTTCTCAGCGATGGTAAGATTTCACGGATCAGGTTCAGGTTCTAAGGCCAGGGGTGTCAAACTGCCGGCTCGCGGGCCGGATGCATCGTGCTGAAACTGTGCCCATCCCATTGCCGGCAATGAGGGAAAAAAGTCACGATACTTCACGACACGTCACGTGACGTTGCGAGTTTGACACCCCTGTTCTAAGGAGACACACCAGAATTAAAGTGGAATGCCTGGGTTAGAGGCAAATGATGAATTGGGAGGCGGAAATAAATGCTGAGATTGACTTTTTGAAATATATCAGTGCTTAAAAGGGAGAATATTATGCATTATGCTAAGTGCATACTCTCAAGTTAGTGTCACTGGAAAAAATGTATTTTTTTTTAACTATATAGCCCCACTGAACTGTGAAGAGGTCTAGAATGAAAGTACCAAATGTGATTCAGAGTACCTGTAAATGTAGCATGTATGTATCATGTCAGGAGTACCTTAAAGCAAGGTTGGCTCCGTCTTAAGATTGACAAATTCAGGAAAAGGTACAATAACTTTAAGGTGTTCCTGAGAGATGCTATAAGTGGGCCCCTGCATGCTCTCAATCAGATGTTGCCCTTTGGAGCCAAATCTCCATGCAGCCATTTCCCAAATTATATAACCTAAATTGGTAATAGCTTCCACTGTGGGGCATCTGGCATCTAATTTCTAAGATATATATTTAAAATAATTCCTAAAATTTTAAGTTCAAGACTTATGCCTGGTCCACGCTCTCTTCTCAGATTGACAAACAACAATCTACTTCACTTGTCTGCCATCAAGTTGGATTAAGTAGCATCACTGTGATAAGAGAAAATATTTCTTCTCCTCAGCTAGAAATGTGCTGTAATGCTATTTTTCAGTGCACAATTTTTTTTAAAAAAATACTTTTTATAATACCTCTTACATACATAATAAGTACATTCAAAGAAAAAGGTATAGTAAATGTGAAAGAGGAAGAAAAGAAAGGAAAGGAAAAACATGAAAAGAGATATTAAAAATGGCTTCCAATTTTCCTCTCAGCAGTAATAATAATACATACAATTCTAATCAAATCTCTCTCTCCAAGATTTCATCTTAATCATTATTCTTTTTAATCATCAAAAACATAAGTCACAAAATCATTTTCTTTTTCATGCAAAAAAAAATCCATAAAGGGTTTCCAGTGGTTGATGAATGTCAATAATAACCTTTTTCTAATCAAAGAAGCCAATTTGGCCATCTCAGCAAATTCTGTCAATTTCATCTGATATTCCTCCATGGTGGGTAATGCTGAAACTTTTCACTTTGTGCTTATGATAATTGCCACAGTAATCATATATTGAAATAACCTTCCATGGCTTTTTAAAAACTCTTTATCCTTTATCAGTCTCATAAGGAAAGGTTCTGGCTTCAATTGAATGTCTAAAATCCTCTGTATGTATTGAAATCCATTTTTTAAAAGCTTTTTTACACATCTCCCAAGCGTGATAAAATATGCCTTCAAGTTGTTCACATTTCCATATATTTGAAATGCCTTTATACCTTCTAAATAATTTATCTGGTGTCATGTACCCATAATACATCATTTTTATAAAAATTAACTTTGAGATCATAACAATGTAAATTTCAACCTTTTTGACCATATATTGATAGATTGATCCATTTGTATATAACATAACTTCTTTAACCTGCTTTTCTTCCATTTCAAACTTCAAGAAAAGTTTATATATTTTAGCAATTACACATTCATCATCAGTGCACAATTGCATTTCAAATTCTATCTTCCTTTTCTTTATACCATAAGTCTTTTTATCCATTTTAAATCTTTTTGATAACTGTAAAAGGAAAAACCACTGACAACTATATCCTACTCTACCATGTTAAATTAAAGGGGTTGCTGAGTCTCCATTAATTTCTAGTATGTTAACTATTTGTCTATTTGTCTTTGCCTGTTGTTTCTCTTATGTAAAATGTTTCTTGTGCTGAGATCCATGGAGATGTTTTGGGACACAGCCTTGGTTTATATCTATTCCATGTTCTCAGTATGATCTGTCAAATGAAATGATTTTTAAAATCCACGTTAACTTTATTGTAGCATATATATACATGCCATCCATATATCAGGTCCTGTACTTCTAATTCTAAACGTCTTTTGTTTCTTTTTCATCCAAACAAACAAACAAATGCTCCAAAATATCATTTCAAAACTGGAAAACCTAATCCGCCTCTTTCCTTTGCATCTTGTTAGCACTCTGTATTTAAATTGTGTTTTTCCTCCTGCATACAAATCTAGATATATATTTTTACAAAACAGGTATTGTCTGAAACAAAAACATTCTAGGCAAAACATTGATGTTTATCACAGAAATTCTCCCCCAAAATGACAATTTTAATTTTCCCCATCTTAGCGTATTTTTCTTAATTTTATACCATGTCTGAACATAATTTATTTTGAAATAACATACAGTTCACATTTGTCACAGTAATACCCTAGGTATTTTACTTTTTCTCAATATTAAAATCAGTTTTCTCCATCAGTTCTATTTGATCTTCTATTTTCATGTTTTTTGGTAGCATCTTCTGTTTTGTAAGCTTTAGTTAGCACTGATGAGTTTTAACACACACTAATTATTCATTTACACTTACAGTAAAAATTGTCAAATATAAGATTGCATTTTTCTTCTGTACTGAGAAGTCTATGCTTAGTTCCTTTCAAATGAAATATTACTGGTAATATCAATTTGATTTACAAGTAGAGCGTAATAGAAGCAAATGGATATTCCTGCAGCAAGCAGCAAATGCACTGTTCATGCACTGAAAATTAAGGGAGAAAGAACAAGGCATTGTGTTGTACTTACTGTCTGCTTCAACTTCAGCTAGCAAAATTCAGTTCTATTCCAGTTTAAAAATGCAAACTAAGTTTTTATCATCACTTCTCAAACATTCATGATACTTGCATTTTTCAGTGCTGCAGACTCAAATTCATTATAGCTGATGAACATCTATTTTTAAAACAATTGTTTATGGAAAGAGGCCCCTTAGTGGCCTCCTCTATCCTTCCACTCTTGGCCTTTGCACCATTCCCAGATATGCCAGCCAGTTAGTCCTTGACTTACAACCATTCGCTTAGTGGCTGTTCAAAGCTACAATGGCACTGAAATAAGTGATTTATGACCATTTTTCACACTTCCGACCATTGCAGCATTCCTGTGGTCACATGAACAAAATTTCGATGCTTGACAACTGGCAGGTATTTATGACGGTTGCAGCATCCTACAGTCACGTGATCCCGTTTTGCCATCTTCTGACAAACAAAGTCAATGGGGAAGCCAGATTCACTTAACAACCGTGCTTCTAACCTAATGACTGCAGTGATTCCCTTAACAACGGTGGCAAAAAAGGTCATAAAAAGGAACAAAATTCACGTAACAACTATCTTGCTTAACCATGGAAATGTTGGACTCAATTGTTGTATGTCGAGGACTACCTGTAACTTCTCTAGTCACACACCAACTTCTTTGTTAACAGCAGAGACAAACAACTTCTGCCTCTGCCGCTTCAGTTTTGCAGCATGTCTAAGCTTCAAATTTTCCCTGGATGGGAAGTCTCACTTCGTTCCAAATCCCCAACAGCCCTGGCCACTTTCCAGGGCTGCATCATGAAGTATCATGGTAGTCCTTTGCTGATCTTTGCCACGGTTACTCTGGTTATTTAGAACCATGATCCCCAACCTTTTGGACACCAGGAACCAGTTCCATGCAGAAAAGTTTTTCCACAGACTGGAGAGTGTGTGGTTTTGTGTGCTGCCTGCATCCCACAGATGGGACTTTGTTTGTGCGGACCAGTACCGGTCCACAGACCAGAGGTTGGGGACCCCTGATTTAGGAGACATTAAATAAATAGGCAGAATTTTTCTGATGGGAAGCGTAGCCCTGATTGGATGCCAGTTTTTCTGTTCAGCCATTGGTCAATTGAGGTTTGCTCATATGATGCTGTTTGCTGCTGAGGTTGAGAGGAGAGAGGAGAATTACTGGTCAGTGTTAAGAAGGGTAGATGAAAGTTTGAGGAGTGAAAATGAGGCACTGTGGAAGAGCCTTCCAATATTGCTCTGGTCCTGAATCAGCTTTCCCCCGTTGTGTTTGTGAATACCACTGGCAGATTTCTCTAGCCCTCCTGCATACAGGCAGTCCTCAACTTACAACAGTTCATGTAGTAGTAGTAGTAGTAGTAGTAGTAGTAGTAGTAGTAATAAAGTTGGAAGGGACCTTGGAGGTCATCTAGTCCAACCCCCTGCTCAGGCAGGAAACCCTATACCATTTCAGACAAATGGCTGCCCAGTCTCTTCTTAAAAACTTCCAGTGACCATTCAAAGTTGCAATGGGACTGAAAAAAGTGACTTATGTACATTTTTCACAGTTATAGCATCCCCACAATCATGTTATCAAAAGTCAGATGCTTGGCAGCTGGTTCATACTTATGACCGTTGCTGTGTCCCAAGGTCATGGGATCACCTTTTGCGATCTTTTGACAAGCAAAGTTAATGGGGACGCCAGATTCCCTTGACAACCGGGTTATTATCTTTTCAGCTGGAATGATTCACGTAACAACTGTGTCAAGAAAGATCATAAAACGGGGCAAAACTCACTTAACAACAGAAATTTTGGGCTCAGTTGTGGTTGTAAGTCAAGGACTGCCTATACTGCTAATGCAACCAAAGGACTACGGGTTAAGGAAGGCTGTGTGAGACGGTCAGTGCTGCTTGGTCATTTGAGGCCTTGGCAATCAATTTCTGTCCAGAACAAGAGGATTTGCATTTTATGGCAGGAAGGAAAGGACAAGGGAGAAGGGCATCTGCGCAGTCCTATCATAATGGTATGTGACAATGACTTTGGGAGACGAGAGGGAGAGCTGCAGACTAGACAACAGCCAGTCTGATAAACAAAAATCAGACTCTGAATGAGGAGAATGGAGAAAGTGTCTCAGAAGGGATCCTCCCTAGTTTTCAGCAGAGGAAAAGAACAGGAGGGGAGAGATACTTTCAGACTTGAAAGAGTCTTTTGCTGTAACTTTACAACAGAGGTCTTCAAACTTGGCCCTTTTATGACTTCTGGACTTCAACTCCCAGAATTCCTCAGCCAGGCATGCTGGCTGAGGAATTCTGGGAGTTGAAGTCCACAAGTCATAAACGGGCCAAGTTTGAAGACCGCTGCTTTACAATAAAGGAAGTATTAGTCCTCACAGGTGTTGATTCTTCTCTGGACCACCTCTGGTCTTCTCTGAACCACCTCACAGGGTTGATTCTTCTCTGGACCCCTGCTTTACAACAAAGGAAATATTAGTCCTCACAGGTGTTGATTCTTCTCTGGACCACCTCAAAGGGCGGACAGCAATATTTTCTACCACTACCTTTCTTTGTTTCAGATGAGATTGAGCTCCTGGAGCGCCTGTGGCTTTCAGGGATTTGCCACAATGACAAAATTGAGGTGATGAGTAGTAAACTGGATATTGACAACATGGCAGGAGTCTTCTACATGCTTTTGGTAGCCATGGGGCTGAGCCTGCTCGTCTTTGCCTGGGAACATCTCATCTACTGGAAACTGCGCCACTGCATGAGACACACGGGCCGGCTGGACTTCCTACTGGCCTTCAGCCGGGTGAGTTTGTAAAAGAGGCTGCAGTTCCCATGTATACCCCACAGCTATTTGCTTCCTTCTGCAGACTTCTTCCCAGTTTCTCTTACTTCTCTCCTTTTATCTAGAGCTGCAGGATTTCAATGATTGCATTGCTCAAATATTCCAAGGAGTAATGGGTACAGAACTTTTTAGAATTTTATGGTTTAAAAAAACCCATGTTTCTGGAGGCTTGGAAGATGTGTGTGTATATAGGCAATGAAATATGGAAACTCATAAACAAGAGCAAGGAGCTCGTCAAGATTGCAAGTATGACTGTTAGGTCTGACATTATCTAAAACTAAATTATGCAAAGGAAATCAACTTACCCAGGTTTGATTGTTGTACTTCATTTGTTCAGAACATGGAAGCTAGCCTACTTGAGATAGGAATCAGCTATTTTTAGGACATGCATTCCTACTTCTATTTTCCTCAATCCCATCTCTTTATCTGGGCATGTCTAAAGATAAACATAGATTGAGTAATACCGTGTGTAGGGATGGGCCTAATATAAGCCCTATTCTAAAAATAAGTCCTAATTAGGACTCTGCCCACTCTGTCCCACCTGGCTGCTGCAATGGGGCAGGATGCTGCATGGCAATCTCACCGCTGCTGCCACAACAAGGCAAGGCAGGTGGGGGAGCAGGTGGAACTGCCCCACACCCGTTTCCTTCTGGCCCCTCCAGCCAGACCATTCCTTGCTCCCTTTCACTCCCCTCCTGAGCCAGATTGCCATGCTACTGTACAGAGAATGGGTGGGGTAGGCTTGGTTCCCCCTCCGCCATTTCAGGGCCAGGCAGAAAGGCTGGCGAAAGGCTCCGCTGCCACTGTGCGCCGCTGGAGGGGCGTTCTTCACGCTCTGCCCCATAGATCACCTGCCTGGCGGCAGCCGCCTCCTCCTCCTCCTCCTCCTCCACCAGCTCTCCTGTGGCTTGCGCCATGACTGGGTGGCACAAGCCTTCCCTGCCGCCTTCCTCAGCCAGCCCTCTGTCACCACCACTGGAGAGAATGGAGAACAGAAGAGGAGCAGCTCTGCACAGTGATGCAAAGCAGAGAAGAGCACTTGCTTGCTGCCCTGCATTTCAACACTAACCGAGTTCGTGGGACTAAAAAAAGTTCAGTCAGACTTTCCAACTTCTCCTGAGATCTTTTTTTTTTCCCCGCGAGAAGTTGGAGGGTCTGACTGAACTTTTTTTAGGCCCACGAACTCAGTTTCAGCAGGAGAGAAATGCGCCAGAGCTGGAAAGCAGATTAGTGTTGAAATGCAGGGCAGCAAGCAAGTGCTGTTCTCTGCTTTGCATCGCTGTGCAGAGCCGCTCCGCTTCTGTTCTCCATTTTCTCCAGTGGCGGTGATAGAGGGCTGGCAAAGGTTCATACTGAAATTTTTTATGTTCAGAAAGAGAAGCGGCAGGAAATGGGGCTGCCATTTCGAGAACGGAGAAGGGAGACGTGGGGCGATGCAGGGTGGCAAGCAAGTGCTCTTCTCTGCTCTGCATCGCTCCACAGAGCCGCTCCACTTCCCGTTCTCCGTTCTCTCCAGTGGCAGCGATGGAGGGCTGGCGGAGGGAGGTGGCAGGGGAGGCTTGTGCCACCCGGTCACGGCGCAAGCCATGGGAAAGTTGGCGGAGGAGAAGGAGGCAGCGGCTGTCACCGGACAGGTGATCTGTGGGGTGGAGCGTAAAGAAAGTCTCTCCAGCGGGCACACAGTAGCAGCAGAGCCTTTTGCCGTCACTTCCCCTGGCTCTGAAACATCGGAAGGGGACCAGGCCTACCCTGCTCCATACAGAAACATGGCAATCTGGCTGGGGAGGGGAGTGAAAAGGGAGCAAGGAATAGCCTAGCTAGGGGGGGGGGCTAAAGGAAGAAGGTGTAGTGCATGTGGGGCAGCTCCACCCCTTCCTCACCTGCCTTACCTCGTTGTGGCGGCAGCAGCTTGATGTGTCACATGGCCTCCTGCCATGAGCGGCCGCAGCAGAAGTGGGCCAGCAGCCATGCGGGCTCCTGCTAGATGGAGCTGTTGGTGCCACCACCACGAGGCAAGGCAGGTGTCATGAAAAATATAAGACTGCCCCAAAATAAGACCTAATGCCTCTTTTGAAGGCAAAAATAATATAAGACCAGGTGTTACTCTCGGGGAAACACAGTAGCCCTACTTTTTTTTTAACAAAATTTTATTAAGTTTATATAGATGAGGAAAAATAGGAACAATACAGGTATGGTAAAGGGAAGAGAGGGTAAGGGGAAGGGAATAAAGGGTTTAGATCAGGGGTTCTCAACCTTGGCAACTATAAGACTTGTGGACTTCAACTCCCAGAATTCCTCAGCTTTGCTGGCTGAAGAATTCTGGGAGTTGAAGTCCACAAGTCTTAAAGTTGCCAAGGTTGAGAACCCCTGGTTTAGATTAAAATAAGGATAGGTACAATCACATATTTCAACAAACAAGCTACTGTCCGGATCATAATAATGAATAAATATCATATTCAACCATTTTACGAAGCTTAGACTATAACATATTAAGAACAATTAGTAAACAAATACATTAATCTATTAAGTAAACAGTACTAATAAAATCTCAAAAAATCCTAACAATCAAAAATAACAAATGAAAATCAGTAAATCAGGAAAAATAATCATATCATCAAAATGTTAGTTAGAACTCGGTTAAAAATCAGTCATCTATTCTAAAGTATTGAATCCTTCAAGTTCTAACGTGTCTCTAACCATTGATAAAAATTTTCCCAAGTTCTAAAATAAATTGAATCATCTTTTTCTTTCATTTCTAATGTTAGTCTATCCATTTCTGCACACTCTAAAATTTTAGTAATTATAATCTGGTCAGATGGTAGGTTCTCATTTTTCCAAAATTGAGCAAATACTATCCTTGCAGCTGTTAAAACATGCAATATCAAATAGTCATTCTCTTTACCATAATTAGGTCTTAATATTCCTAAAAAAACAATTCCGGTTAAAATTCTGTCTGTAGTTTCATCATCTTTTCCAACCATCTATGGATCTTAAACCAGCGGTTCTCAACCATTTTTAGGTCGCGACCCCCGATCTATCAAGCGCCATGCATGTGCGGTGCTTCCTCCTGCGCCGTGCATGTGTGGTGCTTCCTCCTGTGCCGCGCATGCGTGGTGCTGCCCCCTGCGCCGGCCGAGGCATAGGCCGCCGCCCGTTCGGGGCAGCGGCAGGCAGGCCCAGGCGCTCCTTGGCGGCTGCAGCAGCGATGGTGCAGAGCGACCATGGGGTGGGCCACCAGTTGGCCCAGCCCAAGGGAGGTAAGCCACCCGCCGGGCCCCACGCACGCCAAAAACTTTCTCTGCACCCGCCGCTTCCCCACTAGCCTTACCTTCGCTGCCGCCCATTTGGGGTGGCGGCAGGCAGGCCCAGGTGCTCCTGGGTGGCCGCAGCAAGCAGCTGCAACGGCGCAGGGCGACCACCGGCTGGGCCACCAGCTGGCCCAGCCCAAGGGAGGTAAGGCATCTGCCAGGCCCCATGCGCGCCAGCTGCCCTCCCTGCGCCCGCCGGCCTCCCACCTCCCATCCCTGGCCCTCTTTTACTTACATTTTTAGTAGTTGCTCAGCAGGGAGGGGTGGAAAGTTCCGGACCACTCACCTTCGTTGCAGACAACTTGCAGCCCCGTTTGCAGACTGGGACTTTTGGCGGGCTCAGCAGGGCAGAGACAGCCTGGACAATTCCTATTGGCTTTTGAAAGCCAATAGAATTAGACTCTATTCAAGAGAGTCTATTCGATTGGCTTTCAAAAGCCAATAGAATAAGAGGGAGTAGCACAGCTAAGGAAAAGGGAAAAAAATGGCGTAGCACAGCTAAGGAAAAGGGGGAAAATGGCGGACTGCATTGTTTGGCGACCCCCGTGAAATGGTCGTTCGACTCCAAATGGGGTCGCGACTCACAGGTTGAGAACCGCTGTCTTAGACCAATATTTCTTAGCAATAGGGCATATCCACCAGGCATGGTAGTAAGTGCCTGGCTGTTATTTACATTTCCAGCAAATATCCGAAACATTTTTAAACATTTTCGCTAAGCGAACTGGTGTCATATGCCATCTATAAAACATCTTATATAATTTTTCTTTATATGGTACTGCTTTTGTAAGCTTAATATTTTTATCCCAAAGTTTTTGCCAGTCTTCCAAATCTATAGAATGTCCAAAGTTCTTTGCCCATACTATCATTGTTTCTTTCACTTTTTCTTCTTCCATCTTCCAGTTTGAAAGAAATTTATAGAGTTTTCTAATCAAATTCTCATCTGTTTTTAACAAAATTTTATCTAATGGGGTCTGTTCTTTGTAAAAACCTGTCGATTTTATATCTTTTTTGTATCTTGTTTGAATTTGCAAATAGGACCACCATGTCAAGTCAATACCTTGTAATTGTAAAGTTTGCCTATCCTTAAGTTTTCCCTCTTTGTCCAAAATGTCTTTATAACTAGCCAGTTTGTCATAGTTGATCAGATTTGGATAAGCAAATGCTTCCATTGTTGAAAGCCACTCAGGTATTTTCATATGTATTTTATGTTTAATTTTCTCCCATTCTGAGAGTAGTACGTTTCTTATCGCATGATTTTGAAAGTATTTATGTGCTTTAGATTTCTCGTACCATATAAAAGCATGCCAACCTAACTGAAGGTCGTGTCCCTCTAAATAAAGCAATCTTTTATTTCTCAATGCAATCCATTCTTTAAGCCAAAGCAAAATAGCCACTTGATAGTAAAGTCTTCAATCTGGAAGTCCAAAGCCCACTCTATCCTTAGATTCTTGTAACAATTTACATTTGATTCTTGCTTTCTTTTTTTGCCATATAAATCTTAAAATCATTGCATTTAAATCATCAAAAAAATTCTTAGTAAGTTTAATGACAGTAGCCCCACTTTTGAAGCTACATGGCATGTTTTGGTCATTAAAGGGCATCTCTTTTCTAAGGAAAACTGGCTGTAGTAGTCTATAACAAAAACTAGCTTGCAAACATAACTCAGTTGTTAGCGCCTTTAATGTTAAAAAAACACCCCCCTACTTCTCAACATTTTTTTAAAAATGCACTTCTTTTTAAATCAAGGCAGACTATTAACATGCTGTCGAATAAATATGTTTTCATTCAACTTGAGGGGGGGGGAAACTGGCTAGCTTGCCTGAAGGACTGGAGGTGGCAACGTGTTGAATTGTACGGTCTATCAAATGCAGTGACACACTGAGAGAAACCAGATTCACTCCCAGAAGTGGGGGGGGGGGAAAGAAGAGGAATAAATGCATCAACCAAATGTTAATGTGATATTAGTCGGCATCCTACAACTCCATGCCTCTAATTTTTTAAAAAAAGAAATCTAGATAGTCGGTGACTAATTTCTAAAAAGTTGGGGAGAAGGAGAAGAAAGAGGAGCTATGTATTTGATTTTAAAGCCTGGTTTTGAGCTTTCATAAAGACCTCTAAAGGAAGCTTGGGCAGCATCAAGCTCTGATGTGGTTTTAGAGGAAGAAACAAGTTACAGGTAGTCCTTGACTTACAACCATTCGTTTAGTGACTGTTCAACCTTACACTGGTACTTAAAAAAGTGGCTCATGACAGTTTTTCACACTTATGACTGTTGCAGGATGCTTGGCAACTGGCATGTATTTATGACAGTTGCAGACTCCCAAAGTGATGTGATCCCTATTTTTAACCTTCCGAGGGGCTTCCAAAAAGCAAAGACAATGGGGAAGCTGGAGCCGCTTAATGATCGCAGTCATAAAACCAGACGTGACTTACTTCCACTTCCAGCTGTAGGTGCAAGTCAAGGGCTGTCTGTAGTTTTTATTTGCACGTGTCAATCGCTTTATAAACGTCAATGAAAATTGCTGCTGTCTTGTACTGAAATTAAGTTTAAAAATGGTGGGAGAGAGTCCAATTCATCCAAGAGGCAGAAATCCAATCTAACATTTGATTTCTCTGCTTGCTCCCCTGATCTCTTGTAATCCTAACTATCTAATTGGATTTCTTCCATTTCGGACCCATCGCTTCTGCTCTTCTTCCTCTCTGCTTCTCTCCATTTACTAGCCTGGTGTTCTTGCTCTGCAACCAGTTGTCTACGTTGAAAGGCAAATTCAACAACTTGACAGGATGATATCTATCAGTAGCAGGAGGCTATTTGTAGGGGGAAATTATCTTTGCAATAGTGGTGAATATTATCTAAGAAAGAAATTATCTTTCTTAGGTTCAGGGTGGTTCGGGGAGCAGTGATTTATTATATTGTTATTATTGTTGTTGTATGTCAGGAGTTATTGCAGGTAGATAAAAAGGTATTTTAACTTGAGTGAGATCCCCAGCTCAACTAGCTTGGCTATTGTTTCCTTTATCTGGGCAATCTCTATGAAGGTAGGCATTTCCCCAAGCTATTCAAAGATTATGCTGCGAACTCAACTTAGAATTTTCTTGATACAGAACTAATATAGATGGTTCTTGACTTAAAATAGAGCTTGGAGAACCATTTGTCTGAAATGGCATAGTGTTTCCTGCTTGAGCAGGGGGTTGGACTAGAAGACCTCCAAAGTCCCTTCCAACTCTGTTATTCTGTTACTTAGGAATGGTTACTTAGTGACTGTTCAAAGTTGTGACAGACTGCCACCCCCCCATGGTCATGTGATTACATTTTGGGTGCTTAGGACTGGCCCACATTTAGGACTGTTTGTAACATCCCACAGTCATGTGACTGAATTTTACAACTTTTTTTTGCCGGAAACTGGTGTTTATTTCCAGTTTTCCACAAAAAGTGCCTATTGGGTACAATGGGTTTGCTTAACGACTGCCAGAAAAATGGTTATAAAATCAGGGGTCATCAGGTGGTGACCTGCTTTAGCAACCACTATGAATTATGACTGTAATTCTGAGCTTAACTACAGTCATAAATTGAGGACAAATTTTTTTTTTTTTTTAAATTCTTTTATTAAAACAATCAGCATTGGACATAAAAACATATTATGCAGCAATCAACATGATACCTGGTATACAATACTAAGTATTCGTCTTTGAAAAAGTCTGAATTAGTAAAAGATTGCACTAGTAATGGGATGAAATCGAGTCAGAAGCGCAAACATACAATAGGCGATAGACTAGAAACAGTAGATAGACCATATATAAGAGAAACAGTAGATAGACCATATATAAGAGAAACACCTGTGTTTTATTGTCCTACCTGCCCAGGCATCATTTTAGGGAGCGTTCTCTTGTTTGCAAAATTTCCAGTGCTTTTTCTACATTATAGTTTTGCCTGCTTGCTAGCTATAGTTGAAGAACCTTCTTATGTATATATATCTATTTCTCCCATTTCTTCCAGGGCATGTATAGTTGTTGTAGCAGTGAAGACCCCAAAATACCAGACCAGCAGCAGTTGCCCATTCTGAATCACACCTACGGACCATCGCGGGGTGCAGCCCCAGCTCTGCCCAGTCCTCCTGGGCCTCCGCTCCCCTGCTCCAGCTTCCTGCCTCGTGAACGGCGCATTGTGGAACGGTGGCGTCATGCCCGTAGCCCCAACTGTTACAAGGATTTGTACCCCCCTACACCTGCAGAACTCCCTACCACTAAACCACCACGCCACAGCCTCAAGAGTCCTTTCTCGGATGGCTTCCACCGATTCTATGGCCCCATTGAACCTGAAGGGCTTTCAGATCATGTCAGTAGCAAAAAAATGGCACCCTGTCAACTCTCTCCCCCACAGCCTTCCCGTGGGCTGGAAAACCCTCCGTCCTACTTCGCTATAGTGCGGGAAAAAGATTCTCCAGACATGCCACCGGTGGCATCAGGTTGGCAACGCAAATCTCTCCGGGGTTTGTATGAAAGTTTCCAAGCAGGGAAAGGGGCTGGCCGAGCTTCCGAGGTGAAAAAATATGATGGTCCTACAAGCAGTTATCCTACTAAAAGCCCTTGTGAGTTGGAGAGAGGCACCTCCCGATCTTTCGGGAAAGAACGAAGCCGGTATGGCTACACCCGGCTCTCCTACGAAGATGAACGTTCCCCGCCGGTCCCCCGTTACCGACATGCTGAGGAAGCATCTCTACCACGAGCTGAGCCAGAAGCAAAATGCCCAAACACGTCAAGCCGCGAGAGGAGCTCCCGGGCTCACATCTGCCGCAGTCATTCTCACCCACTTGCCGTTGGTGCCAGTTTGCACAGCCAAAGTCATTATGTGGACTTTTCAGACTCTGATTCCGACATCTGTGAGAGGGATAGTGATGGCCACAGCTGCTGGTACCAGTCGCCAGATTATTTCTGCACCTACCCCTCCCGAGAGAGGCAGCTCTTTGCCACACACAAGCCTCTACACTACTGGTCAGCCGACAAGTTGGCCAAATGCCACGGGTGTCATGGTCCTTGCCAGCACTGCCTGAGCCTAGAAATGCTCCCGCCACCCACTCCACCGTGCCGCAAGGAAGCCTTGCATTATTTGAGCTGCTCAGAAGAGCATTTGGAACGCCGGCTGGACTGGGAGCATCGACACTGTAGCCACTACAGTTGCCTAGTTCCTCGGCGTCGCCATGGCTTCCACCGACGCTGCCACCACCATTCCTGTGAGCTGGGGCCAGGCGGTGGTGTTCTTCACCCGACCTCCCGTAGTCTGGAGGACCTCAGCTCCTGCCACATGATGCGCTGTGGGGCTTCCCATCGACACCAGGGTGGCTTCTCCCCGGAGTGGCTGCCACGCCGGGTGAGTCGAAGCGGGGAGCTTTTTGCCAGGCGCGGTTCGGCCCATTTCTCCAGCCTGGAGTCCGAGGTATGACCAGCGCCAGGTGGGGCGGGCGTGGGAGTGGGGTAGAGAAAGACATTTAAGATGAAATAACAGAAAAAAGACTGAATTGTGGTTGAGACTCAGAAGGTGGAGATGGCACCGTGGCCCAACTCAAGGAACAAAGGCAATACCACGAAGATGGCCACAGAGAGGGGGGTGCAGATCAGGGCCACCAATGAACCCACTAAGGGCATGCTGCTATAATGCCACCAAGAAGAGATGGCATAGTGTCATATCTCCCTGCCACAGAGAAGGGGAATTGTTCAACCAAAAGAGTATCACAGATAAAACCACAGTGGGGACTGGAACCACTAATATTCTCATTTAAAAAAACAAAAAAAAATCAGAAGGGAGAACAGAGACGACATCTCAGAGAGGGGCAACACTCTGCTACTGCTACCCCAAGTGCCACCAGAATAGCCCCCCTGACAAAACACCCAATCCCTTGCACCAGCCAATTTGCAGTGGGGGGTGGGGGTACAGGGGAGCTGTTCCCACCTGCGTTTCCATAACAGACCTTTTATATCCAGAAAAAGGGCTTTCCTGCCACTCTGTGGCACTTCGGTGGGGTGGGGTCCTCTGGTCGGTGGCAATGGGCTACTGCAACAGCAGGGCTGCTCCTCTTTGAACAAGAGCCGAGTGAGGGTCCCAGCAGATGGGGACGAGTCCCTGTCCTCCCACAGATTGGCAGCTGGAGCAGCCAGTGCCATCTCAGGCTCCAGGGCAGGAAGTCGGTGATGGAGGGCCTCCTTCACACAACTGTTTGGATCTTGCGGTGGGAAAGGATGGTAGGAGACAAAACTGTGACTTTGTTCAAACAGAAAACTGTGATATTTTTTCCTGCACATTTTCCTCTTCTCCCGTCTCACTTTCTTTGCTCTTCCTGTGCTTACTTTTATTTCTTCCCTTTCTCCATCGCATATATAAAAATTTGCAATCATGGGCTCCCCTCATTAGGGAGATAGCAACCCTCAGCAAACAAACACCACCTCATAGGCAGAGGCGTGCAGACTCATCCATCTGGGTGCTGTGATGGACGTAAATAAGTAAATGAAACAATCGCAGTCCCGCACTTCACGCATCCCACCCGAGTCATATCTGAAAGGGTCTCTTCTCACACCTGCACCCCATATCCACCAGTACACTGATGCTCTCCATGTTAAGAGAGCGATTATAGAAAATGATAGAAGACAGGACTGGGATGCTCTTCAGTTGATTGAAAGGGCACAGTGCTTCAACTGAGCAAAACAAAGCCAATAAAAGAAAAAAAAAACCCTGATGCAATAGATAGATCATTTCCATTTACTGTCTTAAGCCAACTGTGCAGGGCTTCTCTGTACACACAGCAGGGGCAGAAACAGAAGAGGTGGACGTGATTGTGTGACTTCCCCATCCCTTGCTTGCAAAGGGGTAGTTGTGCCATGTTGTGTGGGAAACTGAATGGGCTGCTGCTCTTGCAGACATTTCTTGTGCTTCTTCCCATACAAAAGAAGCACAACATCACCATACGCACTTACACCACAATGGGGACCAGAATTCTGTTGCTAAGCAAGGCAGTTGTTAAGTAGGCTCACCCAGTTTTATGATCTTTTTGCCACAGTTGTTAAGCAAATCACAGCAGTTGTTAAGTGAATCATATACTCATGAAGTGAATCCAGCCGCTCCCATTGACTTTGCTTGTCAGAAGCCGGCTAGGAAGGTCGTGAATGGCAATTACATGTCCCCGGGATGCTGCAACGGTCGTAAATACATGGAGCCGAGTTTTAGTTAAATGACTGTGGAGATGCTGCAACATTCAAAAGTGAGAGGACCTGTCATAAATCACTTTTTTCAGTGCTCTTGTAACATTGAAGAATCACTAAATAAATGGTTGTAAGTTGAGGACTATCTATACCTAAGAGTGGTCAAAGGAATGGAAATTTGTCTTCAGAGCCCAAGATCTTGAAATAACCCCACCTGAAATCTGACTTCAGCTGCCAAATGTACTACCAGACAAAACTAAGAAAGAGCCAGGTTTTTAGAGAAATGTATGCCGTCGTTGATTGGTGGAATCTACTGCAACAGGATGTGATTAGCCACCATTGTTGCATTTTCTCAAGGAGTGAAATTTTAAATTAAATGTCTGGAAAACTGCAGTATGACTGATAAGTAGGTGTGAGAGGAGGGAGTGTGGAATGACAATAATCCAGGACTCAGCGAGGATTGAACGTGCTACAAAAAGCGACATTATTCTTTGCTTCCAGTGTTATTTAGAACTTTTCTCTAGTGTGAGGTAGCATGTATCCTAATCAAGTTTGGGGAGAAATAAGATTGGATGGTGGTAGAGCCTTCTATTACCATCAGGCCACTGCCAGATTTATGTAAAACGTGTCAAGGATTCTCAATTTTTCTGGCCATTTTCGGCTGCCCTAAGGACAAAGGACTAGCCATTCAGAAGTGACTGCCAAGGTGGTATGGCCCATGTCCCCCCCTTCGCCAAGACCTCAAATAGAATGGGCCATCTTGATAAGACAAGGACATCAAGCAGTGACTATAAAGAGTAGGAGGGATGGCAGAGGAGAACTTTTGGGTGGGGAGGGCCCAGGCATTGTTGTCACCAAAGTAATATATTAGCAGTCTATTTCCTCCTGACAACCTAATAAAAGTCCATTAGGATGAGAAGGTTTTGCTTTGGGGGACCAGAGGGAGGGAACTCCATAGCCATAAGCAAAAGAAATATTCAAAACCTTTTTTCTTTGCATTCATTTTGTGCTGATATTACCTTTCTTACTAACCCCATTTTTGGTTATTTGGTATGACCCTTCTTTTAACATCAATTCTAGCCCATGAAATAAGCACATCCATTCTGAGGTTTATTCCAAGCTCCCAGTTTCCATTTCCATACATAGGGCGATCAGAGATTCTGCCAAGGAAAAACTTGTGTGGAGGAGAGTCGATTTCACCTTTATTTCAGAAGTTGCCCCCCCCCCAGCCACAGGCATTGTGTTTGCCCAACTCCCCTTTCACTGTGTTTGTGCATATCTGTGCAGAATTCTAGGCAGGCTCAGTACTGTATTTGGTGTCAGGCCCAGAATTACAGATCCTGAACCTTCTTAATATTTCTGGTCCATATAGCTGAAAGATGGCAGTTCAAAAGATTAAGCTATGTCTGAAGATAGGGGTTTCTCCAGATTTGGAAGTGGGAATTCACTAAATGGATCCTCCTTAAGTTGGTGGATTTCAAATTCTGGGGCTTGTTGAGTAGCTCCAATTAATCTACTGTTTTATATTTTCTAAATTGCTCTTGATGGAGCACCGCAGGGAGGGAGGTGGTTTAAAAATTCTCATTTCCCAGAGTAATGCTTTGATTGCAAATGCAGCCATTTGGAGTAGAGGGCAGGCCTCATTTGATGTTTAATGCTGGTTTGAGGTCTGCTTGCCAAAGTCTGCCAAGCTTAGTAGGATTCTGGAGGAGGAGGAGGAGGAGGCGGCGGCGGCTCACTGGAGTTCCTGCTCTTTCTGTGTGGAAGACTAGAAACAGAACGAGACCACCAAGCAAATACTGGATTCCTCCATCTGTGAGCCTTCAACAGACTGCCAATTTAAACTTGTCTCAGTGCAGAAGGGGAACCAAATTTCCACAGTTTCTGCCTCTCAGACAGGACTCCCTGGGCTAGATAGGCCATCAGTTAGACTTAATAATCAGATTCTCTCCTTGCGCTGTTCCAGAGCCAAGTGATGCCTGTTCCCAGGGCCTTGTTCGAAGCGTTGCACTTCATTTGAGCCCCTTAGTCAGAGCAGGAGCTTGACAAATTGAGAAAGATGCAGAAGGCAGCAGCAAGGATGATCAAAGGTCTGGGAGAGGCAAGTTATATGTTGAGATGCTAAAGGAACCGAGGCTGCTTAGCCCTAGAAAAATAAAATGTAGTTGTTGAAGGAAGAGAGACCTGGTGGCAATCCTCGCATCTGTTTTAAAGTGTTGGAAGAGAATCCATGAAGGAGACACAAAAGAAGGAGCTTTTAATGAACTGGAAGGTGAAAGGAGGCTGAAGACATGAGATTGGATATTATTTCTCTCATGAACGCCACTGGGATTTAAAGGAAGTACTGATCTCATGACATTTTGTCACCAATAATGAAAAACACTGTGGTGTCAGTTATTCCCTGTCCTCCCATCATTTTTCCTTGAGGTGCTCATGTTCTTGAAAATAAATAGAGCCCTAAGGGAGACGTAAGGGGAATAAGACTGTTTCTGGGAAAACCAGCTGGTCCTGGCACACCCCAAACTACTCAGCCATAGAACATGCTAAGCTGGCGGGGCACTGGCTTTAGGAACAGGACGTCCTGTCTCAGGGCTGGGGTTGGATCTGAGGGTCTGCAAAGTCCCACCCAACCCTCCGAGTTCTCCAATACAGTAGCAGCAAGAGTGGCCCAGTGCCAGGTGCCACAATAATACACTGTCACTCCCAAACTGGTGCATACACTGCCAAACAGTGAACTGCAAGAAAATCTCTCTCTATATATATATATATACACACACACAAACACACACCCTCCCAGTTACACATCTACAGTCAAGCACAAAGGCATACAAGCACACACCGATCATGCCAGCAGACAGAGCAGTCCAGCTCTGCAACTGAAACCCAAGTTGCGTCAAATGGAGCTAGTGTGCAGCTGACGAGTCTGCCCAGCAAAAAATAAAAACGAACCGCAGTCAATGTCACAAGCACAGGGCCTCCATCCCCAGCGCAGAAAGGCAGGGTCACTGTCACCCACCCGTGCATATGCTCTACGCTGGCGGTGCATTCTTGAAGAGCGATTGTAGTAGGACTGTGGCTCTCTCGATGTTTTCTCTCTTATGAGGTAAGTGTATCCCCACTGTCACTTGTGAGTGTAGCAAAAGACTTCCTTCCACTGTGCATCCCTGGGTCTGGAGTTTGTGTCTTATGTGAAGTAGTCCCTTAGTCTATAGCAACCAAGGATGGATGGTCATAGCACCCCAGAGAGGACCAGCTTGGATGCCAGCAATTCGTTTCGTGTCCCATAAACACAGAGGCTCCAGTGACACTGCAGTAAGGAACTCAAAAGAAGCCGTAGCCTATTTGAAAACATGCAGCAGAATATGCACTTCCGTGATGTACATCTCAATTAAGACAGAGATACTACCATATGTGGAAACTCAGAGCCACACACACAATGCCCCTCACATATAGACACCCATCGAGAAGTCCATAATTTCTGCCTCACTCTCCCAATTGTGCTTTTATTCTCTTTTCTCTCTCTCTTTCCTTCTCTTTCTCTCTTTTTCCTCGTGTCTCTCTTGGTCCCTTTTCCTAGGGGGGGGGCAATTTAGTAATAACTTTAGAAATGCTGTTTTAGGGAGCGGGTTAAGGGGGTGGGGGTGGTATTTCTTTGAGCGGGAGGGGTTTCGCTGGGGAGGGGTCATGGGGCAGTGCCCCACACTAGAATGGGGCAGGGCTTGGGTGGGGCAGGGACCCAAGAATCCAGATTGGGGGTGGGCCTGGGGTTTTCGATACTATTTTAGGGTGTTCATAAGAAATAAAGGCTTTTTTAATCCCGCTCAGATGTTGACTCATGTGGTGTTTTTGGAGTCTGTGTACCAAAGAATCATTTCTTTATTGGATAAATAGTTCCATTTTTCTTTTTCTCCTGCAGTCTTGATTCCCTTTTCCCATTTCCCTCTCTCACTCAATCCCTTCCAGTGTCAACAATAAACAAAACAAAAGAGCAAACAGAAAAACTGTGTAAGCTTTGTTAAATCCTGTAAAATAAGCAACACGTGACTTCAGTACATGTTTTAATTATGTAGCATCTAGTTCTCAGTAGAGAGTTTAAACATTGCTGATCTGGATTTTTATGAAATTGGCATAGCATATTTATGGTTAAACATGCCTTCCTCATCTCTGAAAAACACAAGGTAGCATACTAAGACTTAGCTTCCCTTAGAAGGGACAACTCTAATTTACAGTATATTAAATTTGTAATACAAATAGTCCTCAACTTATGACCATAATTGAGTCCAGAATTATGGTCATAAGTCACGCCAGTTGTTAAATGGATTATGATACGACTATGCAAGATGTAGGATCTTTTTTGCGGTGTTTGTTAAGCACACCGTCATAAAGTGAACATCGTGGTTGTTAAATGAATACCGCAGTGGTAAAGCAAAGGTCATTAAGTAAACCCATTGTCTGCAAAGGGTGTTTTTGTTGCCAGAAACTGGATGTAAACACCATTTCCCAGCAAAAACAGTTGTAAATCACAGTCATATGAGCATAGGGTGCTGCAAATGGCCCTAAAATGGATCGATTGCCAAGTACACAAAATGTGACAAGGGGAACAGCCTTCAGAACTTCAAATCCAGATCCTAAGTACCTTTTGGGGATGCACGTAACTTTGAACAGTCACTAAGCAACCGGTCGTAAGTTGAGGACTACCTATGTCCATTTTTAATATACAGGGTGTGTCAAAAGTCAGACCCCATAGACAGTTTATTTTATAAATTACATTGCATGTTTGAATTGGTTACCATTTTCCTCTAACTACTTCTTTTCTCTTTTGACGCATTATCCTTGAACATTCTTAAGAACAGTAACATTTTTTTCTGATGCTTGCAAATTTTGATGTGCTGTTCTCCTTCAGATCTTCTATTGCAATGTTTCTCAACCTCAGCAAGTTTAAGATGTGCGGCTGGGGAATTCTGGGAGTTGAAGTCCACGCATCTTAAGTTGCTGAGGTTGAGAAACACTGGTCTATTGGCCTATGGGGCTTGACTTTTGGTGCACCCTGAATATAATAAATAAATCCTACTGGAATTAAGCAGATTATAAAGCAAGCACGACGATCAGTTCCATATAAAATTTCACACAAAAACCTCTCTAGCTATAGCCATTTTTCACTACAAGAGAAAAGTCTCTTGAAGTTCTTTCTGATTATCTGCATCTCTATCCAATTCAAATATGTCACAGTTTCCTTTGCCATTTCTTTCTTTCTTTCTTTTTTTATAAACTTTATTACGGTTATAGACCAGCAATAGCCATAACTTTCTACACTATATTAAATAATAATAATAAAAATAGTACAAACATTAATAGTAAATAATAACATCCCTGTTAAGAAAATACATATTTTCAAAATGTTAGGGTCACTCCCTAATTTACGTGAATGGATAAGCAATTAATATCTGAGTAAATATAATGTTCCAAACATAATTAGAGATATCTCCCAAAATGCCTTTGCCATTTCAATTCCTGCAGAGTACTGAGAGCCAGTTTGGTCTAGCGACTGAGGGGCTGGCCTAGAAACCAGGAGGCAGGGAGTTCTAGTGCTACCTTAGGCATGAAAGCCAACTGGGTGACTTTGGGCTAGTCCCTCTCTCTCAGCCCAACCTGCCTCACAGGAGTTGTTATTGTGGGGAAAAAAGGAAGACGGAGTGTTATGTATATGAGAAAAAAAAGATAAAAATTTAAAAAAAATCAGTTACTAAAAGCATGGTAAATGATTTCATATTTAAAAGAACATTGTTGCTCATTGCCATTAACTCATGGTAATTAAGATGGCTCAATCAATAACAGTGTGGTCTTGTCTGTATCCATCTCAGTCTCTAAGGCATATCCCACAGTGTATGACCTGCATGTTATTTAACCCATAACTGCAGACAGTCTTGGCAATTAAGCCATCTCTTCTCTTAGAACACCAGAGTTAAAACTCAATGGATGTATAATCCAGAGCATTTTTATTCCCTGGTTAGAGCAGAATGCTAAACATTATTCTCTTCTGGTTCGAAACAAAGGAAAAAAAAAACAGTTTTCTAATGGCCAAAACTTTGCTTGCATGATGAGTATGGAGAAACTTCCACTGGATTTTTGCTGGTTCTACAGATCTTATTTCTTTATATATTATTTTATAGGTGATCTTTGACTGATCAGTCACTTAGCAACCATTTGAAATTACGATGGATCTCCCTGGGGGGTACTTGCAACCTGGATTAGAAATTTTGATAGTTGGGTCTCCCTCCCCCCAATGGTCACATGACCACACTTTGGGCAGTTGGCAACTGCCCTGCATTTGTGGCTATTTGCAGTCTCCTGCATCACGGCTTTGCTGAAAACCAGCATTTACTTCCAGATTTTGGCACAACTGGCCCATAACGAATCACTGGTTCATTTAACACCTAAAATGTTTGCTTATTAACCATTTTGAAAAAGGTTGTGGGTGAATTGATTTATGACCGATGCAACTTATGACCAGAGGAGTAGGCTCCATTACGGTCATAACTCAAAGACTACCTGTAGGTTCTTTCTCCAAGAAAGATACATAGAGTACAGCAGCTTTCCCCATCTCCCCAGTGTATTCTTCTCAACGGTCCTGTGAAATAAACTAAGCTAATAGCTGACCAAAGGTTACCCATTCACAATTGAACAGGGATTAATATTATGGCCTCCCTGGTCCTAGTGTAACCACTATGGACTAGGAAAAGAAATTAACTACTATCAATTGAGAATAACAGAGTATTGTTCAAGATACAGTTAAATGCCTTTCTTAAAAAAAATAACACTTGAACAAGTGTCTGACCTAGTCCTCAATTTACAACTGCAATTCAGCTCAACATTTATGTTGCTAAATGAGACGATTGTTAAGTGAATTTTGCCCAATTTTACGCCCTTTATTGCCACTGTTAAGTGAATCACTGAAACTGCTAAGTTGGTAGCATCGTTGTTAAGTGAATCTGGCTCCCCCATTGACTTTGCTTGTCAGAAGGTGGCAAAAGGGGATCACATGAGCCGCCCCCAAGACACTGCAACCGTCATAAATATGAGCCAATTGCCAAACCTCCAAATAGAGATCATGTGACCATGAGGGTGTTGCAATGGTCCTAAGTGTGAAAAATGGCCATGTCACTTTTTTCAGAGCCGTTGTAGCTTCAAACGGTCACTGAATCAACTGTTGTAAGTCAAGGAGTACCTGTACAGAGATCACAAAGGGAAATCTGGTCTCTTAAACAAGGTAAAGAAAGCCTATCGAGTGTGGCTTACTGGGTACTTTCTGAGGTAATGCTTTCTTTCTGTATTTTCTGTGCAACAAAATAACTCTCTCTGTGTGTACACTTTCTTTGCATTGCATCTCTGTATGTGAGCATATGCAGATGCTAGATCTGCCCCGCTCAGGTCATGTGACCAGGAGAGAGGAGGGAGGGGCCTAGAAAAGAATGATCAGCAATATGGCTTGGGACCAGATTATTTTGAAAGACCACAATTCCCCAGTTACATCCATCTGTCCCACCAGAGTGGGGAGGCAGGGTATGATACGCCTCCCTTTTTTGCAAGGAGACCCATCTTAATGGGACCAAGAAGAACGGCCTTCTCCATGGAGGCTCCCTCTCTGTGGAATATCATCCCTGTGGAGAAAAGATTGGCCCCCACATTGATTCTCTTTCGAAAGGTCCTGAAGACCTGGTTTTGCCCCATGGACTTGGGGACCCCAGGGTGATATGGAACCCACCAAGTGGTTTGATTATTATCGTTCGTGGGGTGGGGGTTTATTGGGTTTTATATTTGGGGTTTTATTTCTGTAAGCTGCCCAGAGGGACTGTGAGTGAGTTAGGCAACTGTATAACATTTCTTAATAAATACATAAAACCCCCTTGATCCAAAGATATTTCTAAATACGTTTTATTTTACAGTCACCCAGATCCAGCACATTTTTAACTCAATCTTTGCTCTGCTGGCTCCTCTTATCATACCAAGCTTGGTCCCATTTTATTCCATTTGGAAGCAATATCCTGCACTGTACAGACAGCTGGACAAAGTCTCAAATCTCTTTAATTTCTTCTCAACTTTCTGGTACATTGCAAAAATAAAAAAAACACATTTAGCAATGCATTTAATGGTTTTGTAAACATAAATATGTATATATCTAAATGGTGATGCTTGGTGGGGGCCTTGATGCTCTGTAAGTTTGGTTGTTTTCTTGAAGACATTTCGTTATCCAACTAGGTAACATCTTCAATGCTCAAAGTGAGAACTGTCTCATCAACAATGACGGGACAAGTATATAAAAAGAGAATGAACTCCACTCCTTTCTAGCACTGATGATGTTATCTAGTTGGGTAATTAAACTTCTGCAAGAAAACAACCAAGCTCAAAGAACACCAAAGACCTTACAGTTAGTTTCACTTATCTCTTCCAATTATTCCAGAATTTGCCTACTAGAACTAGGCAAGGGGGGGGGATACTTTCTCTCCCTACTGCTCTACTATTTTCATCACATTCACTGATTTCCTTGCTTTCTTCTGGGTTCACACTAAGCTATAGCTTGCTGCCTTGCCTGAACTAGGCAAAATAATCTACAGCACAAATTATAACTTGCAAACCTGCAAACCAGAACTCCACACTGCGG
Organism: Bothrops alternatus; assembly: GCA_034064705.1. Lineage (NCBI taxonomy): Eukaryota > Metazoa > Chordata > Lepidosauria > Squamata > Viperidae > Bothrops > Bothrops alternatus. The sequence continues at coordinate 627,189 of JARGCV010000126.1, read as the reverse complement.
GAGGAGGGAAATTCCACAGCTTTTTCAAAAATCCAGAATGTATCTCCTGACTTCTCCACTCCCTTCGTTAAAAGCAGATAAAATCTCTGGGACACTCTGAATCCCACACTTTTGTTTGCTTTTCTTAACAAGTAGGAAAAGGCTCAAAGATAAGATGAGTGAATGAAGAAAGCATAAATCAAGAAGATGAATGTATCTAAGGGACCTGAGGAAGGCCAGGGTCGAGACAGAAGCCATTGAATCTTTTCTCTAAATGGCAACAGAGGAGACCGTAGGATAGATGGATTCAATTCAATTTGTTATCCATCTTCATCTGGATGCCTTACAGCACAAGGCAGCAAAGTTGTGACTTTCTTTGAGTGAAATGAAAAATGTGTCTGCTTGAGGTATGCACCAGCCGCCATTATCAGGTAAGTTTTTTCTTTTCCTTTTTCTTTACACCCAAAGTTTGGATGTTCATGTTGAGTATCTGCTTCAGTTTTTGGAGATCCAAAGCAGGCTATAGGCCAGTGATGGTGAACCTTTTAGAGACCGAGTGCCCAAGCTGCAACCCAAAACCCACTTATTTATTGCCGGGTGCCAGGTGGGCAGGGCCCACTAGGTGGGCGTGGCTGTGGTGGTCATGGCAGACTGAGTGGGTGTGGCCAAAGTGGGCATGGTCACCTCAATGTTGTTCATGGGGAGGGATGCCTGTGGGGCCTGTGCAGGATTGGGGGAGATCTGGGGGGTCTCTGGCAGATGGGGTGGTGGGCAGGAGGCTCATCTTGCGGGGTGAGGTGAGGCAAGGTGAGGCAGGGCTGGGGTGCCATTGTCGCAGGGCAAGGCAGGGGCTGGGGCAGCTCTGCCTCACACCATCGGCCCCCACACAAATAGGCCAGCGAGTGCACGGGGGCCGACAGTGTCCATCAGCAGCCACAGCCTACCGGCCCCTTGACCGGTGCACTCTGGGGCTCCGCAGCCCATCGCCAGCAGTTCAGAGAAGCCGCCTCTGAGCTGGATGGATAACCGACAGCTGAGGAGGCAATGCAGTGGGTTGTACCCGGGAAAAGGAGAGCATGCGAGGCCAGGAGGGATGGGACAGAGGGGAGGGAAACCAGCATGCTGGGTGCATCCGGCCACGTGGGACCTCGGTGAGTTAGCGGGCACCTGGTTGAAGAGGGACAGTAGCCATCTCCGGGGCATGGCACGCATGCCCACAGAGAGGGCTCTGAGTGCCGCCTCTGGCACGTGTGCCATTGGTTCGCCACCACTGCTATAGGCAAAAGAAACTGGCCAAGATGACGGAGAAGTTGAACTACAGATCTGTAAATGGATAGCCATACAGGGACGTTAGCATCTATCAAATACTGTAAGCTAAACCAGTTTTTCCTGGTCTGGTACCGCTATTCCTTGACTTACGACCACAATTGAGCTCAACATTTCCATTGTTAAGCAAGACAGTGAAGTGAGTTGCACCCTATTTTATAAACTTTTTTGCGCCACACCTTTTAAGTGAATCACTACAGTTGTTAAGTGAATCATGCGGTTGTTAAGTGAATTTGGCTTCCCCCATTGGCTTTGCTTTTTGGAAACCAATTGGTAAGGTTACAAATGATGATCACAATGCCCCGGGACAGGGCAACTGTCGCAGATACACATTAGTTGCCAAGTGCCCGAATATTAATCATGCGACCTTGGGGATGCTGCAAACATGTGAAAAATGATCATACATCATTTTTGTCAATGCTCTTATAAATTTTGAATGGTCACTAAACGAATGAATGTAAGTCAAAGATTACCTGTAGCCTCCAGAAATGTGGATTTAGAACTCCTTGCCGTGGTTAGCACGGCCTCAGCAGCTGGGAATTTTGGAAGATGCAGCCCAGCACATCTGGAAAAGCCTCAGCATGGTTGAAGGGGACTACCCTGCCTGGCCAGATATATAAACCCTTTCTTCTTTATCTCAACCCTTACACCCCTCCTCTTCCTCCAGTCCCAGCATCTGATTAGTCACATTTGCATTAATTTAATTTTTCATTTCTATGTAAATGAAGTTTCTTCAAAGTTCCAAACTGCTGCAGCAATGACAGGGCAGCCCACAGAAAAGATAGGGAAAGAGTAGGGCGGGGGGAGGGAGCAGACCAGGTGTTCCTTGCAGTCTTACACTGCTCTCTTTGCTAAATCTTGAGATGTGGATGCATTACGGGCAGTCCTTGACTTAACAACAGTTCATTCAGTGACTGTTCAAAGTTACAACGGCACTGAAAAAAGTGACTTACAACTGTTTCTCACACTTACAATGGCTGCAGTGTCCCCACAGTCATGTGATCAAAATTCAAACGCTTGGCCACTGACTCACATTTATGACAGTTGTACTGTCCCAGAGTCACTTGGCTACCTTTTGCAATCTTCTGACAAGCAAAATTAATGGGGAAACCAGATTCATTTAACAACCATGTGATTAATTTAACAACTGCAGTGATTCACTTAATGAATGGCAAGAACGGTTGTAAAACGGGGCAAAACTCACTTAACAAATGTCTCAGCAACCAAAATGTTGGGCTCAATTGTGGTCGTAAGTTGAGGACTACCTGTGTTTACTTTCTTTGTTTACTGGATCCTCTTCCAGTTAAGATAGCCAGCTTCTAAGTAATCCTGGCTGCTATGCCTTGAATCAGTAGTGGTGATTCTGTTTCTGTGCCTTGAAAAAAAATTATGTCTTGATTATTACTATTTTAAAATATTGGAAATTAAAGACACAAAATCAAGCCCAAGCATTTGTATTTTCAATTGCTACTTTTTCTGAATTGCCACTTGGAAATTTGGATTCCAAACTATCCTCTTGTGATTTAGCCAGAAGCTCAAAAATCTGTTGTGCTAAAAATCCTAGAGATCATAAATTCTTTATTGCCTTCCTCACTTCTAATCTACCAACCCTGTTTATTTTTATTTATTATTGTTTTTGCTGTGCATTGTTATTTATGATTACACTGATGTTTTTATCTCTGTGGGCGGCTCAGAGAGGCTTGCCTAAGACGAAGTCATATAAATGGTGTTACTTGGGTGAGAGGGAGGCATACATATCAGGGGTTGTCACAAAGAAGAGGGAGTCAAGCTATTCTCCAAAGTACCCGAAGGCAGGACAAGAAGCAATGGATGGAAATTGACCAAAGAGAGAAGCAATCTAGAATTAAGGAGAAACTTGCTGACAGTTAGAACAATTAATCAATGGATCAACCTACCTCCAGAAGTTGTGAATGCTCCAACACTGGAAGTTTTTAAGAAGAGATGGGACAATTATTTGTCTTAAATGGTATAGGGTTTCCTGCCTGAGCAGGGGTTGGACTAGATGACCTGCAAGGTCACTTCCAACACCTATTCTATTCTATTCTATTCTATTCTATTCTATTCTATTCTATTCTATTCTATTCTATTCTATTCTATTCTATTCTATTCTACTCTACTCTACTCTACTCTACTCTACTCTACTCTACTCTACTCTACTCTACTCTACTCTACTCTATTCTATTCTATTCTATTCTATTCTATTCTATTCTATTCTATTAATCCTTCAAAATCTTTCTGCAAGTGCTATTCTTCTTTATTTTAACAATTTGCTTTCTGCCCTCTCAAACATGTTGGCTTCAGGCATTTTATATAAATGATGGTATGCAATAAAAAGCAATAAAACTTGGCTACAAGATTCCAAACATTAATTTTTTAAAACCTAAACAAATTGTTTTTTAAATGGGTGACATAAATGTTGTAATTCCTTTGTATACCAATAGTCCTCGACTTAACACCACAATTGGAGCCAGAATTTTCATTGTTAAGCAAGGTGGTTGTTAAGTGAATTGTGTCCACTTTTATGATCTTTTTTTCAACTGCAGTTGTTAAGTGAATCATATGGTTATTAAGGGAATCTGGTTTCTCCCATTCAGTTTGCTTATCAGAAGCAGACTGGGAAAGTTACAAAGGGTGGTCACATGACCCTGGGACACTTGCAATGGTTATAAATGCATGCCAGAAGCCCAGTGCCCGAATTTTGATCACAGAGATGCTGTGTAAGTATGAAAACCAATTGTAAGTCACTTTTTTTCAGTGCTGACTTCACACTAAACATGGGACAATGAACAAACAAAGTTAGAGGACTAGCTGTGCAGCAATAAGGAAGGGGATAGTTTCAATAGCAAAAAAATCCCATAACCTGGCACAAAAAAAGACAACAGGTGTTAGGTGTTGACAACATTACATGCATCTGTGAGACAGTAAAAAGTGTCTCCTTGAAGACATGAGAGATTCAATTTTAAGACTTCTGGTCCCACGCTCTCCAGACCTCAGTTCCTTTGCTGGAAGGGCTGCAAATGGTCCCTCCTGGCTCTTTTTCTAGATGAGATCTTTCTTTAAAAGTCAACCTTCTCGGTGCTTCTGAACTTGGTTGATGTTACCTAGTTTGAGTAATGAGATATCTATAAGAAAACATCCAAGTTCAGAGAACACCAAGGAACCCTCATTTCAACCCTGAGCTGCAAATATTCTCCTTTATTGGTCAATGTTCTTCTTTGACCTTGGAAGGCAGTTGCCTTCAAAGACCCATGAACAGATAGAAATTGAGGGAGAAGCGCTCCCCACAAACATATTAAGCCACCGCTTAGAAGCAGCAGTGTGAATTGGAGCCGCCACCCCACCCACCCCCCACTCCCATCCAGCAGACACTGCGACCTACGTGGGACTCGGGATAGAAAAATGCTCGATGGGCAGCGATCAAGCAAATAAATGCATCTCCATATCTTCCAAGCAGGACTGTTTCAACCCCATCAGTCTTTGGCTTCCCCTGCTCCCTGCTCTGCACCGATAGGCCCTCAACAAGTCTCATCAGAGCAGAGGAGCAACTTGTTGTATTTAAAGATTCATGTAGGGCTTCTGAAATATTCAGGAGGTGTCAACTTTGACAGCAGGTTCCATGCGAAAGGAGAGAATGGATTAGACAGCTTGAGAGATCCTTCCTTTCAGGAGACAAAGGCGAAGCAAGGAGGATCAGTTGTGGGGAAGGGGGAGGGGGAAGTTAGATCAGAAGAGTTCAGGATGGGAAGAAGGGAAGCAGCAGCAGAGAAAAAGATCTGGACATGCTTGTCAGCTGCTGGGTCAGCACAGTTTATATTTCGGCTTTGAGGCCATGCTCATAGAGAATAACTGCCAGTTCTCTGCCGCAAAGCTTTCCATACCTCCATCTTATTATTTCCTATGTGCCTCACCTGCCTCTGAACTTAAAAGTGGTGCTGAGTGATCAAATTGGGATCCTGCCGCATCATGGGGTGTGGGGACAGAGGGAGGCTGAGCCCTGTCAACAGCTTCTCTTCATCCCCCAAGCTATCCTTTGGAGAAATCTTAGCTAGTGGTCACTTCTTCTTCCCCTTACATACCTTCCTCAAACCACAAGGTTATTCACTCCCAAGGACCATATGTCAGAACAGGATAATTATAAGTAGTCCTCAACTACTTATAATTATCCTGTTCTGTTTCAGTTGCTAAGCAAGATGTTGACTGAGTTTGCCCCATTTTATGACCTTCCTTGCTGCAGTTGTTAAGTCAATCACTGCAGTGGGTTAAGTTAGTAACACGGTTGTTAAGGGAATCTGGCTTCCCCATTGACTTTGCTTGCCAGAAGGTCACAAAAGGTGACCATGTGACCCAGGGACACTGCCATAAATAAGAACCAGTTGCCAAGCATCCGAATTTTGATCATGTGACCATGGAGAGGCTGCAATGTTCTTAAGTGTGAAAAATGGTCATAAGTTACTTTCTTCAGTGCTGCTGTAACTTTGAACATTTTTGAGTGCATAGCAACTGCCCTGCCTTTATGACTGTTTGCAACATCCCATGGGCATGTGACTACAATTTATAACGTATTTAATCAGAGACAAGCTTCTACTTCTGGTTTCTGGCAAAAACCACTCATTGGCTAGAATGGGTTCACTTAACGATTGCATCAAAATATTGTAAAATCGGGTTGGTCACATGGATGCCTTGATTTACGTCCATAATGATATATGATATTAATTCCAGACTCTATTAGGCTTGTAAGTTGAGGAATATCTGCAGAGATATCCTGTGGATAAGAAAGCATCCATCCATTTGAGGACACTGCCTGCTGTGAGCCTTCCTTCCTTCCTTCCACTGAAGGCCAGATGTTCTGTATGAAGTCTTGTGAGATGATCACAGACAGATCCTACATACTCTGTTTCCCCAAAAATAAGGCCTACCCGAAAATAAGCCCTAGCTTGATTGTTGGGGGTGGGCTAATATAAGCCCTACCCCGGAAATAAGCCCTAGTTTTGGGACACTTAAAAATCAAGCTAGGGTGGGGGTGGGGGGTTGGATCTGCCCCATGCGCCCCACACCCACTTACCTCGCAGCCAGGCCTCCCCTTACTGGCCCACTTCTTCTGAGGCGTCTTTTGCAGCTAGGCCTGCATTTGTTAGTCACAAGCCTTTCCTGAAGGTCACTGCAGCCAAGAACCGAGCTATCGATTCAATCCATAGTTTGGTACTCGGCTGCATAGGCCTTCTGGAAAGGCCTGACTACAAAATGCAGGCCAGAAAATTCAATACGCTTTTTCAATATATTCTGAAGAATCCACCATATTTTTATCCAAAAAGCCTTGATTTTTTTACAAGTCCACCAAATATGAAAATAAGTAGCGTCCATCGATTCACATCTCCAACACTTGGGTTGCACATCTGAATACATAAGTGATAATTTTTTCGGGTCTAAATGCCATCTATAAAACATTTTATAAAAATGTTTATAAAAAAAGTTATTTTTGCTTGGCATCACAAAAGACTGTACCACCATAGAGACTAAGTTGATTCTGAACTTGATTACTGCAGCAAGACTATTGGTGGGACAATATTGGAAGACGTCTGAATTACCATCTATTGAAGAATGGACATTAAAAGTTATAAATATGGCAGAAGTGGCTAAGATATCCGCATATTTGAAGAACCACTCAAATGAAAAATTTATGATGGACTGGAAAAAATGGATAGATTATATACAAAGGAAATATCAACTGAAGAAATTACATTTGGTATATAGTTAAATAGTTATATAATATGTAGTTTAGTGGGGTTCCTTGCGTTCCTACCCTGTATTCACTCTGGGAAGTCGGGGGGGGAGGTGGGAGGGTGTTTATAATTGGTATACTATGTTTTCTCAACTGTAATCGGGGTTGATACAAGAATATGTAACTATAGGTATTAAGGGGTTGCTCGGGTGGCCTCTGGGCACCACATCGGATGGAAAGAGGAAGGAGGAGTGAAGGTAGAAGTAAGTAGGAAGATGGTAAGAGGGAGAAGAGAGGGGATAGAGCTGGGTGGAGTAGAGAAAGGAGAGAGGAAGGTAGGTAGATAGAGGGTAAGAGGAGGGGGAAAGGTTAGGGTTAGGGGGATGTGGTGGGGGGGGGTACCGAGCAGTCATACTGGTTGTTTGGCAAATGTGCTATATGATTGTTTTCAGTTGAGTTATTATTTCTTTTTTCTTTGTAATCTCTTAAAAACCAATAAAAAAAATGCAGGCCAGAATGTAGCTGCAGAATGAAGTTGCTCCTTCAGCCCCAGAAGAAGTGGACCGGCTGGGCTGGGCTGTCAGTGCCGGAGGTGAGTAAGACACACCCCAAAAATAAGACCTGTGCCTCTTTTGGAGGCAAAAAAAAAAAGAGCCGGTCTTATTTTTGGGGAAACACGGGTAGTTACAAGAATTGAGTAGAAGAAATAATTTCACTGCTGCTTCCCAGCTTTGTGGGGCAGTCTGCTAATATTCTCCTTGTAGAATGGGCCTGGGAACGAACCTAATGACCCAAATGCCTGGCTTTTCCTCTTCTATTTTTATATTGCCAGTACAAATACATTGCCAGTATAAATAGTAGAGAATACTTGTGGCTCAGGGTTGAACTGTGGGGTCTTTGATGCTCTCAGAGCTTGTTTGTTTTCTTGCAGACACTTCCTTACCCAAACAGATAATATCATCAGTGCAAATCTCACTCCCCTCTAGCACTGATGATGTTACCTAGTTGAGTAATGAAACATCTGCAAGAAAACAACCAAGCACAGAGAGCAGCAAAGACCACACACTATAACTACATCAATTTACATGCTATCTAGATATGTTGAATTTTGATTCCTGTTATCCTTGCCCAACACAGCAATTGATGGTGGTTGATCCAACACATCAGGAGGGTGTTGGGCTGGAGAAAAGTCCTACATATCACTCTTTTCCCGTTCTCTTTGAGAATCCTAATGCCCACAAGCTGATTTTTCTTTTCTTTTCTAAAGGACAACATCATGGCTTCAGCACCAAGAGGATAGGAATGTAATGGATGTAACAGATGTATCCAGAGATTGCAGAAGAGAAAATGCCAATAGCTGCCCTAACTGAATTTCTGCCTCCTTGACAGCCATTCAGTCTCTAGAAAGGAAAGAAAAGGGACCCATCCCTCTTATTTCTGTGGCAGAGAAGATGGGAAGATCCTGACTCCAACTACGTATTAGAACACGAAGCAATTACTTGAATTCTCCTCTTTGTCCCTCCCTCCCTCTCCCCCCCCTCTCACACACACACTGCAATACAAATACCCAGAATAGCAGAAGCACCCCAGATGGATGAATCCAAACACAATCTGTCATCAGCCGCCTGGAACATATGGAACAATAGCACCTCACTTATCCAGCTCCTTTCCTTACTCCAAGCACTGTTGGCTTCACACTTCCAATGTGTGTAAACACTGGAGGGATCCTGATAGTACACACCAAACCCATTGAGACAACGCAGGAGTTTTCCCTTTCCCTAATCAGGCTCCCACTTCACCAGCCTCTCTTAGATGGTGTGTTCCCCACCCCACCTCACATATCTTTCATACAAAGGAACGAGGAGGACAAGTTGTCCATCTCAGCAGCCTTGCCCTGCTGTGGGAAGGAGGGCATAAGACAGTCCAAATTACTTCCCCATTGTTTGCAGTCACAAAAGGATTTGTTCCCTTTCCAATTCTGTCTGACCCATGACAACCCTGCCTCCTCCCCCCCCCACCCCAGCGCTCAGTGTCAAGTTCTTATTTCTCCTCTATTGCTGTTATTTATGACTGAACATGCCTAGCCTGATGCTTTGGCTTATACAGCAGAAATACCGAAAGGGACTCGAAACAGGTTGCCAAGCAAAGAACAACCGGGGTCTGCTCAAACCAGCAGCTTCCCTTTCCTGTCAAGTAAAATGCAAATGTTCTACCTCTCCACAGGCCCAAGTACAGATAGTCCTCAGCTTACGACCACAATTGAGCCCAACATTTCTGTTGCTAAGTGAGACATTTGTTAAATGAATTTTGCCCCATTTTACGGCCTTTCTTGCCACAGTTGTTATGTGAATCACTGCAATTATGAAGTTAGTGACACGGTTGTTAAGTGAATCTGGGTCTTCCCCATTGACTTTGCTTGTCTGAAGGTTGCAAAAGGGCATCACATGACCCCGGGACACACTGCAACGGTCATAAATACGAGTTGCCACGCGTCTGAATTTTGATCACATGACTGTGGGGATGATACAACAGTTGTAAGCGTGAAAAGTGGTCATAAGGCACTTTTTTCAGTGTCATTGTAGCTTTGGTCACTAAACAAACTGTTGGAAGTCGATGACTACATGTATATAAGCCTGATATGCGTCTTTTCATTTTATTTATGTATGTAAACACACCCTGAAGACCATACTGCGACGATTTGACACCTAGATTCTGACACCCGCCTCTCCTGCCCTAATGCCGTGCCCTTGGCTCCAACCTTCTGGCCTTTGCACAACATCCAGACATAAACCTCCCAGCAATCGGATTTGCATAATACACAAATCAGTGCCCTAAATTATGCAAGCGGGGTATGCTAAGTGTATTTCATTTACATTCAGCCTTCCTTTCTTTAGGAAGGGGAGACGAAAGGAAGATCTTCTTGCCTGGCAATGCCTTGATGTAAAAGAAGACGCACTTTTTATGCCAAGCTTGCTCTAACTCTGGTCAACGCATTCAGGTTGGATGCAGCAGGAGCTCTGGCACCCTGAAGTCCATTTTCCACAACCTTTTTCAAACTGCAGGAATAAACTGAGGTGCAAAGTAGGCAGGAGCGGTCCAACATGAGAGACATGGCCTTTCACTTATTTAGGAGCAACCGCTGTTCCTCAGGTCTGGCTGCCATCTTCTCTCAGTAGCAGAATCTGGATCAATTCTCTGGAAGAACGAGGGAAAACTTCTCAATCTCAGTAGGGAGAGGTGTCATTTCTTAGGCTCCATAGGACAGAGGCCCCCAACCTTTCGAGCACCAGGGACTGGTTCCATGGAGAGAGGTTTTTCTGCGGACTGGAGGGGGCGTGGTTTCACGTACTGCTTGCATCCTGCGGATGGGGCTTTGCTTGTTTGCGCAGACTGGTTTTTGGCATGCTGTGGCCCGGTGCTGGTCCACAGACCTGGGGTTGGGGAACCCTGCTGTAGGAGATCCTGTCCATTTTTTGAAAATCAGGGATATTGGCATGGTTTTGAAACCTTGTGCAAGCTAAAAGGGTATCATAAATCATGCAGTCCACAATCTTGTTTGTTCGTTTAACTTTTATCCCACATTTATTACTTCATAAATAACTCAAGGTAATGAACATACATAATATTTCTTCCTCCTATTTTTCCCACAACAATAATCCTGTGAGATGGCGTGACTTGAGAGAGAGTGACTGGCTCAAAGTCACCCGAGTTGACTTTCACGCCTAAGATGGGACTACAATTCACCATCTCCTGGGGATTGGCCCCAAAACATCCAGCTGGCTTTCATACCTAAGTGGGACTAGAACTCAAAGTCTCCTGGTGATTGGCCAAAAGTCATCTTAAGCACCACACCAAACTGGCTAGGCATTTGATTTTGTCTTGATGTGACACAAGAACAGCTTTTGCAACTTGCAAAGCCATGGTTTATAGTTTAGAAAGACATTGTGATTTGCCTAACAAAGAATAATTAAAACCTTGGCTTAGTTATCTTTGAACTTAATAAATGGGTTGGATCGAGATTTTGCAATAACAAGGCTATGTTGTACAATATGCCAGACTAAATTAAAATGGTTCCAAGTGTTCTTGAAACCCAGCCACTGTCCTAGCTGTTGTGGAAAATAGGCCATCTTATTAAGCCTACTACAGTTTATTGGTTCAGGCACAACTTTGCATATAGAGAAATTGTATTTTAATAACCAGGTTTATCGTGAGAATACAGCCAAATTGTTTTTAAGTTGCATTGATTTTTAAAATTAGTTTTTATTAAATCATTTTACTTATAAAATAAGATACATTTAAAGAAAGCTGTAATATAGAAAATGTGAACTAGAAGAAAAAAGAGAAAAGAAAATAGAACAAAGAAAAAACAGAACAGAAAACATGAATATATAAATAGTCCTTGACTTACAACCACAATTGAGTCCTAAACTTGTTAAGCAAGTCAGTTAAGTGAGTTTTGTTCAATTTTACAACTTTCTTGCTACAGTTGTTAAATGAATTACTACAATTGTTAAGTTAGTAATACGATGGTTGAGTGAATCTGGTTTCCCCATTGACTTTGCTTGTCAGAAGGTTGCAAAAGAGGATCACATGGTTCCAGGACTCTGCAACCGTCATAAATATGAATCATTTGCCAAGCATCTAAATTTTGATCATGTGACCATGGGGATAGTGCGGTCATAAATATGAAAAACTGTCATAGTCACTTTTTTTCAGTAGTGTTGTAACTTCAAATAGTCATTAGAAGATCTGTTGTAAGTCAAGGACTATCTGTGCAGTATACATGGCTTCTGATCTTCTTCTTGGCAGTTATATGTACTATTCTAATCAAACCATCCTCTCCAGGATTTCATCAGAATTCCTTTATTTCTATAACCTATTTGGGTTTCTGGCTTCACTTGAATATTAATCTTAAAAATCCTCTGCATCAATACAGGTAAGCTTTTTTATCTCCGCTTCTAAAACTCTTCTCTTTTCCTCTTGTTTACGTCTATGTCTTGCATTCAATTCAATTAAAATACCACGCATATAGGCCTTGCTAGAGTCCCACACCGTTTCTATTGGTAAGCCTATATTCAAATTTAACCTGAAAAATTCCTTGATAGCCTTTTTACATTCTTCCACATACATTTCATAATTAAACAAATTTTCATTAAGTCTCCAGGATCTGCATATATATTGACCAGTCCTTAGTTCCATCATAACTGGGTTATGATCAGACAATACATTAGGTAAAATTTTAACTTTCTTTAAACTTAACATAAAATCACTCGTAGTTAGAATAAAATCAATTCTAGAAAATGATTGATGTCTATCAGAGAAAAAAGTAAATTCTTGGTCCCTCCCATGTCTTTCTCTCCATATATCTAGCAAATTAAAATCGTCTTTAATATCAAAAAAAGATTTAGGCAATATTGAACGCGTTTGAGGAACAGATAAGATTTTTTTCTTATCCAAACTAGCATCAAGAACTCCATTCCAATCTCCCATTAAAATACAAGATCTATAATCCAACTGTATTAACTTTCTATGCAATGCTTTATAAAATATACCTTGTTTTTGATTTGGAGCATATATACCCACCAACAAAACTTTCTTCCCATCCAATAAAATTTCTATAGCTAAAAATCTTCCATGTGTATCTGCTTCTATTAATTTAGCTTTTATATGATTTTTAACATAAATAACAATTCCATTTTTTTTGTCTAAAGATGATGCCACAAAGTGTGTACCCAATTTATTATTAATCAAATATTTCTGGTCCAAAGTTCTTATATGAGTTTCTTGTAAACAAATTACGTCATTTTTACATTGCTTCAAATAATGAAATATCTTCTTCCTTTTTTGTGGAGAATTTAAACCATTGACGTTCCATGTCAAATACTTATTTGACATGATCTTTTCGTGAAAGCTTCTGCAGGGCCAAAGCTACCTCTTCCTTCCTCTTAGGCCTTGCTCCCATGGCTTCCAAAGATGTCAGATCAGCTTGCTTGGTTTGAATTAATTCACGTGGACCCCTTGGATCTTTAGGCTTATCAGCTACCAGAGGTTGAAAAATATCAATTAACTGCACTGGTTGTTCAACTGCTTTATCCATATCCGTCAAAAGAATTGTACGAGGTTGTTGAGATTCCGAAATTTGCAATGATTCTAGATCTTTAACCAAAATTGCCCTCTTAGATTTTGGGGAGGTAGATCTATCAGCCATCAATATATTATCAAAGAAATCCTTTGCTTTAGCAACAGTAGTCAGACGATATCTATTATTTTTAAAAAGCAAAGAAAGTCCAGTTGGAACCTCCCATCTATATTGTATCTCTCTTCTTTTGAGCTCCTCTGTCAAAAAAGCATAATCTTTCCTTAACCTCAGCATTTTAGGAGGTATCTCTTTCAAAACCAGTACTTCTTGACCAGCAACACTCAGTTGTTTATTGTAGGCTGTTGAGAGAACCCAATTTCTGTATTTTCTTGTATTAAAATATATCACAATATCTCTAGGCAAATTTCTTTGTGCTGCAATGCGTGAATTCATTCTAAACAACCGTTCAATCTGCCAGAAAGAGTTATTATTAATAGATAAACCGGATGATAGTAATATTAAAGAAGGGATAAAGAAGGGATAAAGGGATAAAGGTTTTACGGAAACAATTTGATATTTTGATGGCCGATCAGGTTGCCAGGAATATACAATATGCCAAACATAACACTTTTTTTAATGCTAATAAACCTGGCAGATGGTTGGCTTATATATTAAGGAAGAAACAAAAATCTCGTTTAATTGAGAAGGTAGAATATAAGGGGCAAGAAGTATTTCATCAGGATGCTATTAAGAAGGCTTTTCTAGAGTTCTATACCAAATTGTATGCTGAAGAAAAAGTTCAAGAGCAAGAGGTAGATGCCTTTTTACAAAATCAAAATGTTATGGAAATTACTTTGGAACAAAGAGATAGATTAAATGCTGTGATTAGATCAGAAGAAATTATTGACGCAATTAAGCAATTGAAATTGGGAAAATCTCCAGGAACTGATGGTTTTACTACGATTTATTATAAGTGTTTACAGGAGGAAGTGGTCGAACATTTGAGGGAGTTATTTGTGAATATACAAGAAGGTGGTCCGGTTCCACCCTCCTGGAAAACGGCTAATGTTTGTTTGATTCCTAAAGAGGGTAAAGATAATTTACAAGTAGAAAATTTTAGACCTATCTCATTGTTAAATACGGATTACAAGATTTTTGCAAAAATTTTGGCCAATAGATTAATGACAGTTCTGATACAGAGGATACATCCGGATCAGACTGGTTTTTTACAAGGGAGACAAATGAAAACCAATGTCAGACAACTTGTTAACATACTGGAATACTTGGATAAACATATTCAAGTGCCGGCTGTTTTAATGTTTTTAGATGCAGAAAAAGCTTTTGACAGATTGAATTGGACATTTCTGCAAAGGCTTGTGGTAAGGATGGGAATGGGGGACCAGTTTATTAATTCTATAACAGCTATATATCAGAAACAAACAGGACAGATTATAGTAAATGGTCAATTAACAGATTTGTTTAACATTGAAAAGGGTACTAGACAGGGTTGTCCCTTATCTCCTTTATTGTTTGTTTTAACCTTAGAGGTCTTATTGAATAGGATTAGAGCATCAGAGGAATTAAAAGGGGTACAAATTAGAAAACATGATTATAGATTATGTGCCTTTGCAGATGATTTACTTGTGACATTGACTCAGCCAATGCAATCGGTTCAGAGTTTGATGGAAATTATTCGAAACTATGGAAAAGTATCTGGTTTTAAATTAAATTTATCCAAGACAAAGATGTTGGTCAAAAATTGTGATAATAAATTAAAACAAGATTTGGAAAGAATAACGGGATGTGAAATAGTTAAAAAAGTTAAATATTTAGGAATTTATATAGAAGCCTCAAATGGTAAATTATACAAGAATAATTATGAGTTCTTATGGAGTAAAGTTCAAAAAGAAATGGAGAATTGGAAAAAACTACAATTATCTATCCTGGGTAGGATAGCCGCTATTAAAATGAATGTATTACCGAAATTTTTATTTTTATTTCAAATGTTGCCAATACTTAAAAAGGATGGGAATCTTGATGAATGGCAGAAAGGTATAAACAATTTTATTTGGGATGGCAAGAAACCAAGGGTTAAACTTAAAATTATTCAAGATATAAGAGAGAGAGGTGGAATGAAAGTGCCTAATTTCAAATTATATTATTATGCAGCAGTTCTAGTGGCAATAAGTGATTGGATTAATTTAACAAATGAAAGAATACTGAATATAGAAGGATATGGGTTAGTGTATGGGTTTCACGCCTATTTAGTTTATGATAAAAAATTGGATAGGGGTTTTAAAGAGCATATATTAAGAAACTCTGTGATGCGTGTCTGGAAAAAGTATTATTATAAATTAAATGGTAAAATTCCTTTATGGACTGTTCCCAGACATGCAATACAGAGTGTGGGTATACAACAAATTCAAGACGTGGAGCCCTATGATAAACTCTTGAATAAAGATGGGAATAGCTTAGAATTGAAATCACTAGACAGATTAAGGGAGGAAGGTATAGCTCATAATTGGTATCATCATGCACAACTTCAAGCCAGATGGCAAAAAGATGTTAAGATGGGTTTTTCTTTAAAGGATGAAAAATTGATTATACAGATTAGAGACCAAAGAGCGATGCATATATGACGCTTTAATTGAAATTGATTCTGAAAAGGAATTAGTTAAAGACTGTATGATCAAGTGGGAAGGGAATTTTGGACATTCAATCAGGATGGAAACCTGGAAAAGAATATGGGTGAAAAATGTTAAGTTTACACAAGCTCAGCATTTAAGAGAGAATTTTTATAAAATGTTTTATAGATGGCATTTAGACCCAAAAAAATTGTCGCTTATGTATCCAAATTTGAAACCCAAATGTTGGAGATGCGAATCTTTGGATGCAACTTATTTTCACATTTGGTGGACATGTAAAAAAATTAAGGCTTTTTGGATAAAAATATGGTGGATTCTTCAAAATATTTTGAAAAAGCGTATTGAGTTTGTACCACAGTTATTTTTGTTGGGTATAACAAAGGATTGTTCCACCACAGAGACTAAGTTGATTTTGAACTTGATTACGGCCGCAAGACTGTTGGTGGGTCAATATTGGAAGTCATCTGAAATACCATCTATTGAAGAATGGACATTAAAAGTTACCCATCTGGTTGAGATGGCTAAGATATCAGCCTACCTGAAGAACCACTCAAATGAAACATTTTTGATGGATTGGAAAAAATGGATTGATTATATGCAAAAGAAATATCAATTGAAAGAATTAGATATGATATATAGATAAATAGTTACTAAATAGTAGATTAGCGGGGTTTCTTGCATTTTTTTACTCTGTATTCACTCTGGGAAGCCTGGGGGGGAGGGGGGAGGGAGATAATAAGTAATAGATTATGTTTCTCAACTGTAGTTGGGGATATTAAGGGAATAGATTTTTTCTTCTTTTTTTTTCTAAGGTGCTCGGGAAAACTTTACACCGCATTGGATGGCGAGGAAGGTGGTTTGGAGGTTAGGTGTTAGGTTGTGGGAGGATGTGGTGGGGGGGGTTCCGAGCAGCTATTTGTATTGCTTGTTAAATTTGTTATTTCTCTGTTATCAGTTGAGTTATTATATTTTTGTGTTAATATTTGTT
The DNA here is from genome assembly GCA_034064705.1 of Bothrops alternatus. Taxonomy (NCBI): domain Eukaryota; kingdom Metazoa; phylum Chordata; class Lepidosauria; order Squamata; family Viperidae; genus Bothrops; species Bothrops alternatus. The sequence continues at coordinate 610,432 of JARGCV010000126.1, read as the reverse complement.
AAAACTTTATAAAATTTAATAAAAATAATTAATAAAAAAAAAAAATACAGGTAAGCTTTAGCTTACAACAGTTCATTTATTGACCATTCAAAGTTACAACAGCATTGAAAAAAGTGACTTATGATTGTTTTTCAAACTTATGAGCATTGCAGCATGCCTGTTGGTCATGTGATCAAACATTGGACACTTGGCAACTGATTTATATTTATGATGGTTGCAGTGTCCCTGGGTCATGTGATCATCTTTTCTGACCTTCTGTCAAGCAAAATCAACGGGAAATTCAGAGTCACTTAACAACCATGTTATTAACTTAACAACTGTAACAATTCACTTAACAACTGTGGCAAGAAAGGTCGTAAAATAAGGCAAAACTCACTTAACAAATGTCTCACCAACAGAAATTTTGGGCTCAGTTGTGGTCATAAATAGAGGACTACCTGTGTGTATAGCTGAATACATTTTTAAAGATGTTTAAATCTTTCCACCAAGCATGATAAAATGTCCCTTCATGTTATTCACATTTCCAACAATCATGTGAATTTCAGTAGAATTTGCTCAATCTAAGACTTAACGTCGATCATAGATGCACCGAACATATAAGCCTTCATACTTAATCTGGATCATCTCCAGACAAACTTCTACTGTAGACCACTGTGACTGTGCAAATGATTTTCATACATCTTTTCCTTGTCAATAGAACAGAAGCAGCATTCACCACCCTTCATCCTATCACAATAAATTTAGTCTGTCCTCAGTTTGCTTCTTTATTATACAGTTTCAACTTAATTTAGCATTGAAAATCATTTTTCTCATTGCTCTGTAAAAATGGGAATTTATTCTAGCTTCAAGCCAAGCCCCCAAGTTGAAGGTACCATAGTAATTTGTTTTCTCCAGTTAAGGATGTAACTGTTATAAGACAGATCCAGCAAAATTAGACTGAAAAATAGAGCACTCTGAGAAGCTTAAAGCGGACAAAGTATATAAGCCCATTAATACTCCAAACAGTACCATCAAAATTTAGGACATTTTTAGATTTCTGAGCAAGAAAGTCTTGCTTATAGCCTTCAAACCTGGGACAGAATTAATCCTCCCATCAGAAGGACAATGTTGACCAGGGATAGTGGGAGTTGAAGTCCAACATGCTGTATTTGGAGAATGCAAAGTTGGAATAGCTGCTGTAATTCTCTTCCTCATTATCACGGCACCAGCTCTCTGTAAATCTGCTCTAAGTCACCGCAAATTGTAGTTATCAAATATTTCCCTCTCTAATTCATTTTCTTTATTCCTTTTCGGGTTGTGGGGAGATCTTCAGCCTTTGATCGTCTAGTTATGTCCAAAATTGTAACTTCCCATCCTGCCAAATGTTTGCGCTGCTAATCCTCACTTCCTTTCAAGAGTATCTCCAAGACCAGGACTCCTGGCTGCCCTTGTTCTAACAACATCTCTCGTTCTCACCCTGTCAGTAAGTTTTCATTCCTTCTCCTGGATTTAATGAATACCTCTAAGCTGCACGACAGGTAATTACGTTTTGTCCTCGTCAATGTCAGCACCGAGGCTGAGATCCAAGCCCTTGTGTCGCCTATCAGGCAACGAGGAGTTCCTCTTATTATTTGAGCAACTTACTCATGCCAGAAGTAAGAACCTTTATATACAGGTAATCCTCCATTTACAAGTACAACGGAGACAGAATTTCTGTTGCCAAGCAAGGTGGTTGTTGTGAGTTGCACCTGATTTTATGACCTCCGTTGCCATGGTTGTTAAACAAATCACTGATTTGTTAAATGAATCGTGCAGTCATTAAGCAAATCTAGCTTCCCCTATTGATTTTGCTTGTTGGAAGCTGGTGGGAAGGTCACAAAAGGTGATCACATAACCCAAAATACTGCATCTACTAGAAATACATGTCAGTTGCCAAGTGCCCAATTTTTTTTTATAATATTTTATTAGTTTTCTAATTTTACAATTAAACATTTAAAAAGCAACGTGGTGACTGGATACTCTATAATTCAATAACATACATAAATCTTTAGCACAAATCTCAAGCTACAACATCAGATATTTCCTCTCTTTTTCCCTTAATATCTACTCTCATATTAGACTAATATTGTTCTTATTATTATCAACTAAGTAAAATCATCTTTGTTACATTTATCAATAATTTTTAACTTATACATATCTTAATTGTGTTTGCATTCGATCCTTATATACAATCAATGTCCTGTTATTGCTTTTTTCCCAAGCTTTAATTTTCCATCAATATTCAAATTAGCATTCGGTATTTATAATTTCCAAGCTTTAGGTGGCCCAAGTTTCCCTTTTCTCTCAACTTCCCTTTTCCTAACAAAATGTAATATTCTAAATACACATCTTATCTATTTGCATATAAGCTCATACTATTTTCTCAAAGTTATTTAAGTGCCCAAATTTTGATCATGTGACTATGAGGATGCTGGAATGGTGTAAATGTGAGGAACTGGTTGTGAGTCATTTTTTTCAGTGCCGTTGTTACTTTGAACCTTTGGTAAACTAAAGGTTGTAAGTTGAGAACTACCTGTATATAGCAGTCACTTCCCTGCGTTTGTTCCTCCACCCAGCTCCAGCAGCAACTGCATCTCAGGGTCAGGCCTGACCAAAGACCTCATGTGTTGGAACAGGGACGGTTTCCATATTTTTAATTTCAGCTGTGACAGAACCTCATGGTTTACCCAAGAGGCAAAATACCCAGTTCTTGTCACCTGATGTGAGTTGGACTTGGTGCCACCATATGCAAAAGGGGATGCCAGGTTATCGGTCTCCCCAGACACAGCAGGGCAAAAATGACTGTCAGACAACACAGAAGGGACCTCAGCAAATTTTGCTGTGCCTATTGCATCCGTTCAGAATCAGGTTTCGGGATTGCAGGAGAAGTCCAAAATGTGAATGCTCATTTATTGATACAGGTAGTTCTCAACTTACAACCATTTGTTGAGTGACTATTCCAAGTTACAATAGCACTGAAAAAAGGGACTTATGACCATTTCCCCCCTTCTGAATGTTGAGGCATCCCCATGGTTTTGTGATAGAAATTAGGGCGCTTGGCAACTGGCATGTACTTATGAGGGTTGCAGTGTTCCAGGGTCACGTGATCTCCTTTTGCGATCTGCTGAGAAGCAAAGTCAATAGGGAAGCCAGAATCACTTTACAATCAAGTAAGTAACTTAACACTTAACAGCTGTGGCAAGAAAGTTTTAAAATGGGGCAAAATCTCACTTAACAGCTGTCTTGCTTATCAACAGAAAATTTGGGCTCAACTCTGGTCGTAAGTTGAGGACTACTATCATTATTGGATTCATTTTCCTACTCCCCTTGGGGAAGTCTACATAAAGTTTTGCATCTTTGGTCCATTCAGAAGAATTTCATTTCAATTAAAATAAGACTTGGGGCATTTCTAAGTGGACTGTTTTTCCTTCTTGCAACTGTTGTGATTTAACATTAAAGCATAACAGAGATTGATGAAGACTATTTTGCTTGAGAACGTGGAGGTGCTACAAGCATGGGCATTTTTAAAAGCTTGTGGGGGAGTCTGTCTATTGCAGAGAATTAATATGCTATCATTATTCACCCTCCCAGGGAAAACGCCCAGCACAGAGAACTCTCAGCAAAACAAATCAGGGTTTGTTTATTTGTTTGTTTATCAACCGACCAAAAATAATTTCTATGCACTCTTCAGTTTGGGGCCAAAACATGAATCATTTGTCCTTCTGGAAAACAATGAAAAAGAATATTGTTTCCAATTATCTGCTGGCATGAAGGAATTAGGATCCTTAATTAGGGATTAGAATCCCTTCATGAATTTCTGCTTTACTGTGTTTCTCAACCTTGGTAATTTTAAGATGCATGGACTTCAATTCCCAGAATTCCCCAGCCAGCTTTGCTTTTAAGACTTGGTCTGGCTGGGGAATTCTGGGATTTGGCTTTTGGTGACTGGGGAATTCTGGGAGTTGAAGTCCATGCATCTTAAAGTTACCAAGATTGAGGAATACTGCACTACAATGATATAGTAGCAACTGGGATGTGAGAAAAATCAAGGTGGACCCAAGTCAAATTTTAAGAGGAAAGAATAGAGATTCACTCTTATTTCTGAACTATCGGTTTCAATGAGTCTTTATTCAGGATTGGACAACAGTGTTGCGGGGAAAATTGGGGAACTATAGCATTAAAAACAGACTATTGTATTGACATATGAATAGATGGGAGGAGGATCTTGTCCCTCTACAGAGACTGCATCCTCTTTGGAAGAACCCTTGTTCTGTTCTCACATCACAACATCTAAGGATCCTCCAGGAGTGTCCACAGGCTGTGGCCAAAGAGTTCAACTGCCTTGCCACAAAAAGCTCCTTTTTTTAATTTGCAGAATTTTGATTGCATCTTTATAGCTGCCATCTTGCCTTTTTCGTCCATACTCTGCAGATCCCATTGTATCACTCTTATACATTGCCTATCTTTGTATCAAGAACTTCAGACTCATGAAGTATTAGTATTTATACAATACAAATTATACATTGCCTATCTTTGTATCAAGAATTTCAGACTCATGAAGTATTAGTATTAGTACCACTTTATAAAGCCTGATCACATGGAATATTAATATTAGTACCACTTAGAATACTACATCCAATTTTGGTCACCATATTATAAAAAAGATGTAGAGACTCGGGAAACAGTGCAGAAAAGAGCAACAAAAATAATTAGGGGACTGGAGGCTAAAACATACGAAGAATGGTTGCAGAAATTGGGTTTGTCTAGTCCAGGGATAGGCAACCTTGGCTCTTTTATGACTTGTGGACTTCAACTCCCAGAATTCCTGAGCCAGCCATGCTGAGGGGAAAGGGAGAGGTTTCCAAGCTGAGCCATGCTGGCTCAGGAATTCTGGGAGTTGAAGTCCACGAGTCATAAAAGAGCCAAGGTTGCCTATCCCTGGTCTAGTCTAATGAAAAGAAGGACTGAGGGTGATATGATAGCAGTGATCCAGTATTTGAAGGGCTGCCACAAAGAAGAGGGGGTCAACCTATTCTCCAAAACACCAGAGACAGGATAAGAAATAATGGATGGAAATTAACCAAGAAGAGAAGCAACCTAGAACTAAGGAAAAATTTCCTGACAGTGAGAACAATAAACCAGTAAACCAGGCTTGCCTTCAGAAGTTGTGGATGCTCCATCTTCCGGTTAGGTGTCGCGGCATAACGAGCATAGGAAGATGGGGCTGAATATTGGCAAAGAAGAAATGAAAAGAAATGGAGGCTTTTTAATAAAAATAAATGGGTTGAGTATTCTTCCAAAACTACTTCAATCAAATTCTCTTCCTCATTCCAGACAATATATACAAAAACCGACGAAGAATTACTTGATGATTCAAATGCATTGACTGGAAAGTTATTTGGCAAAGGAAGAAAGCTAGAGTAAGACTGAAGAAAATAGAGGTTTTGATCTATTAGATGGGGTATTATACTATTAAACAGATGTTTGAATATGATTAAGAAAATAGTTAACTGTTAAAAATAAAAGTATTATTAAAATTAGAAGGAAAGGATTTGTAACTAGAATATTATACTTTGTTATGAGATGGGAAATATGAACATTTTAAAAGGGTTTGAATAATGGAAGCTTTTGGTTACCCAAATATAATTTATTATGAGAAAATTATAAGTGATAGAGATATTCTGAACATTGATGGGAAATTAAAATTTTAAAAAAGCAGGAAAAACAGGATATTGATTGAACAAATGGATTTTAAGTGCAAATGCAATTGAGATATATTTTGGCTAGAAAAGATATTATAAACTGACACTATCGATATTATGTATAATACCAGAAAAATGTGATGAAGATGTCTATATTTAATTGTATATATATTAACAGTAATAAGAACTGTATTTGCCCAGTGTGGAAAAATGCATACCATTGGAAGAAGAGAGGATCAAGGAAGCCCTGGATGGTGTAGTATTGGAACTAGACTGAGAAAGTTAATATGCACCACTGAATTACCAATGGACTCAGACAACACATTGTTTATTAAGTACTCATGACTCTAAAATTAGAAAATTATATATATATATATATATATATATATATATATATATATATATATATATATATATATATATATATATGTATGTATGTATGTATGTATGTATGTATGTATGTGTGTGTGTGTGTATGTATGTATGTATGTGTGTGTGTGTATGTATGTGTGTGTATGTATGTATGTATGTATGTATGTATGTGTATATATATATTTGTTTTCTGAGGTTTTCGCGGGTGTTTGTATGTAGGTCTTTGGTTCTTCGGGTTTTCTCCCGCGTAGAATTTGAAGTGTCTTGGCAACGTTTCGATGAAATCTCATTCATCATCTTCAGGCTGGTGCTTTTGGCTTCTGCTTCTAGGAGCAATGTGTGGTCTAAGCTGTTTTTTCCTTTTAACTGCCAGTGGGGGTTTGAACTGATTGGCTGGGAGCTTGGCTATGTTCTGATTGGTTAGGGGCTTGACGCCAGCATAATAATCCTACCAGCAGACAAGGGCAACGCCACGGTGGTCATGAATACATCTGACTACCAAACCAAATTAACCAACCTACTCCAAGACTCCACATACAAACCCCTAAACACAGATCCCACCACCTACCTGGAGAAAACCACTAGATCCAAAATAAAAGCCTCTCCCATCAGCGAAGAGATCCAACAAAGAATCATTCCAAGAGAAAAATCATCCAGATGCCCTAAGCTCTATGGTCTCCCCAAGATACACAAAGAAGGAACTCCACTTAGACCCATAGTCAGCTCCATAGGCTCACCTCTACAAAATCTAGCCAAATTTCTCGCCAAACAACTACAGCCCTATGCAGAATCCATCACCTCACAAGTAACCAACTCATTCCAGTTCATAGAGATCATAAAGAAACAAAACTTACAGCCCAGCGACCTACTCGTGAGCTTCGATGTCATATCCCTCTTCACCCAAGTGCCAATCAAAGAAGCCTTAACAGCTATCCAAAACAAATATAACCCCCCCAAACACATCCTAGATCTGACAAACCACTGTCTATCCAACACATACTTCATCTATAACGGACAAAAATACAAACAAATAGAAGGAGCACCCATGGGATCACCTCTCTCACCTGTCATTGCAAACCTCTACATGGAACACTTTGAAACCCAAGCTCTAGAAAAATCTGATCACAAACCCAAACTCTGGCTCCGATATGTAGATGACACCTTCGTAATCTGGCCAAATGGGAAAGGAAAACTGGACAACTTCCTTACACACCTCAACAGCCTACACCCCAAAATACAGTTCACCATGGAAACAGAAGCTAATAACCAACTTCCCTTCCTGGATGTCTTAGTCTACAAGAAATCCAATGGTTCCCTAGGACACACCATCTACCAGAAGAAAACACACACAAACCGCTATCTGCACGCACGCTCACACCACCACCCAGCACAAATCAACTCCGTAGCCAAGACACTCATCTCCAGAACCAAATGCCTAGCTGACGAACAACACCTAAAAACCGAACTACACACTCTCACTAATGTACTAACATCCAACGGATTCCCAAGAAATAAGATTTCCAACTTAATCCAAAAAGAAACTCCCACTAAAATCCATGACAGAGAACAAGAAAACGGCAAAGCCCTCCTCCCATACATAAAAGGCACCACAGACAAGATCAGCAAAGTCCTGCACAAATATAATGTCAAAACAGCATTCTGCACAAACAGAAAAATATCCACCATCCTAAGAAACCCTAAAGACAAAATTGAGTTAGAAAATCAAGGAGTATATGAAATCCCATGTACTGCTTGCCCCGCTACATACATTGGACAAACCAACAGAAGGATAAATGCACGCATTGAAGAACACAAAAACTCAGTCAAAAGAGAGGAACCAACTTCTTCCCTGGTCCAACACCTTAAAGCCACAGGACATGAAATTGATTTCAAAAAGACCAGAACAATTGCCAAAACTGAACATTTTAATAACAGAATAATCAGAGAAGCCATCGAGATAGAAAAACGCCCCCACAGCATGAACAAACGAGATGATACCTCCCGCCTACCAGCCATTTGGAAACCCGCCCTTATTGACAAACGTATTCCTAACTCTAAGATTGACACCAGAACCACACAGGATGCCACCTCCACACATCCACGCAAAAAGCAAACCCAAACCAATGATGAGGCAAGACCACAGACCAGGAGCCAGACCAGAGCTGCAACATTGGCCACTTTGAATCTCTCCAGCACAACAAAGCCCCCACCCAAACAGAACACTCCCCCAGCCAATCAGAACACAGCCAACCCCCCAGCCAATCAGAGCACAGCCAAGCCCCTAACCAATCAGAACATAGCCAAGCTCCCAGCCAATCAGTTCAAACCCCCACTGGCAGTTAAAAGGAAAAAACAGCTTAGACCACACATTGCTCCTAGAAGCAGAAGCCAAAAGCACCAGCCTGAAGATGACGAAGAACCAAAGACCTACATATATATATATATATATATATATATATATATATATATATATATATATATATATATATGTATGTATGTATGTATGTATGTATGTATGTATGTATGTATGTATGTATGTATGTATGTATGTATGTATATGTATGTATATGTATGTATATGTATGTATATATATGTATATATATATGTATATATGTATATATGTATATATGTATATATGTATATATGTATATATGTATATATATATGTGTGTGTGTGTGTGTGTGTATATATATATATATATATGTTTTCTGAGGTTTTCGCGGGTGTATATATATATATATATATATATATATATATATATATATATATATATATATATATATATATATATATATATATATATATATATATATATATATATATATATATATATATATATATATATATATATATATATATATATATATATATATATATATATATATATATATATATATATATATATATATATATATATATATATATATATATATATATATATATATATATAATTAAGGAGAGACTGGATAGCCACTTATCTAGAATGATATGGGGTCTTCTGCTTGAGCAGGGGGGTGAACTAGAAGATCTCCAAGGTCCCTTCCAACACTTTTATTCTGTAATAATGACTCCTAATGACCCATTCAGTTTTCAGAAAGAGTAGTCCAAATGAGTAAGGGACAGAATTGGTCCTGAAGCTGAGAGAATGCATCTATTTTTAACCGCCAGCACTGCTTTCAAGCTGAATCCCAGAGGGTAATTGATACAGGAGACTTTCTTTAAGATCTTTGTAAAAAGTAATGATTTCTGGACATAAGAGAGCAGGGTGAATACAGTTTTAAAAAAGAAAAGGAATAACTGGGCTTGAAGGACCAGTTGTACTGTCAGCTTGGAGAGAAATTCACATTGTGATTCCAATGTGCTAAATCACTGGTTTCAGGTAAATCACACACCTAGAATAATAATCTAATAGAAAAATACATATTTAAGTACAGTGCCGTGTTCCAAGCCACTTTGGAAAGCAATTTCTTTTGGCAATTGTATAAACTCTTGAACTTGTCCTAAGATTCAAGAGAATTTAACAAATAAATAAATAAATACAAGCTCTACTGGAAACCAGCTTCATGGCTGAACGAGTCCAGCATTGTGCTTTGACCAGATATATTTGGGAATCTGACAAATAACATGAAGTCAATATTGCCGCCCACCTTCCTCCCCTATTTAAGCATTGGGAGTCCTAGACACAGTTTCAACCACAAATCTCTCTAATCTCTTTTCAAAATTGCCTAAGCCAACAATTATCACTGCATCTTGGGGCAGAAAATCCCGTGAGTTAATGTTAAGGTCCAAAGGCAGCAGGGGACAGGATATCATGTCATCACGCTAATGGCAGGACTGTTCTCCCATTATAATTTTTATTGGTGGAGAAGATTCTGCTTTTCTACAGGTAGGATGTTGCTAAACCTATTCAGAGATTTAATATGTCCTCCTCCTCCTTTTTTTCCTTCTCCTTTTTCCTCCTTCCTCCTCCTCTCTCCTCCTCCTCTACTTCCTCCTCCCTCTCCCCCCTCCTCTAAATGGAAACTCTTGAAAAACAGCCTCATATTTGCAGATATATTAATTTCAGAAAGGCAATTTTGGGGACCATAAGAAAGTAAGTCATTGCAGCGCAATGGCTCAGCAGTTAAAATGCTGAGTTGTCAACTGCAAAGGCGACAGCCCGGGTTTGAGACCTGAGTGCCACACACTGGAGTGAGCTCTCATTACTTACCCTAGTTCCTGCCAACCTAGTAGTTTGAGATCATGCAAATGTGAGTAGATAAAGAGGTACTGCTTCGGGGTGGGGTGGAGGCGGGGGGGAAGGTTACTGCATTTGATATTTTCATGCTGGCCACATCATGATGGAAGCATCTCTCAGACAACGCAAGCTCTGTCAGCTGAGAATTAGAGATGAGCATCCCTCCCTTGAGTCAGTTATGATTGGACAGGGGAAACCTTTCAATCTTTTAAGAAAATAAAGCAGGGCTGTATGCAGTCTACAAGTTGACAGGTAACTTACAATTCCAGTTGTTGGTTATCATCTTTAAACCTTCCATGGCACAGGACAGCCTCTCCCTGAGATTATCTGCCTGCTAATCAGGTCAGATAGAATGGGTAGGCTCTAGGTTCCGTCCCTAAAATATTATTACCTAGTGGGACCTGGGAAGTGTGCCTTTTCTGTGGTGGCCTCCTACTCTATCAAATGCCATCTCCCAATGATCTGGCAGACCCCTTCCCTTTTAGCCTTCTGCAAGGCCATAAAGACCTGGCTCTTCCCACAGATAGAAAAGTACATCATTGTGTCACAATTTAAAACATCTATGTATATTGGGACACCAGTCAATAGCAATAGCATAGCAAGTATCAAAGTACATTTTGGTTCTAAAACAGCATTTTTGCACAAAAAGTCTAGATTGTTATGCTTTATTAGCTAAAATCAACAATAGGGAAGCCAAGTACATTTTTCTTCAGAAGACAATTCCATTAGCAACACACCATGTCCCTCCTATGCATCCCAAGGAGGGGTCCCCAGCTGTTCTCAACACCCAGACCAGCTGGTCTTGGGAAGACATTCCTAAGTTCTGTGTTCAAAGGCAACATCTATCGTGGGATGCTTAAGAGTGTTTGAGAGTTGGCTGCTATGCGAGAAGTCATTTGAAGCTGGGCCAGATGAAACTTTGGTGGCTTAATATGACATAATTTATTAATTCTTTGACATAAAATGAATGATCATTTCCCCCAGTAACTCTGTTCTGGCTCAGAATGTTAAAAGGGATTCTGTCATGCACCGAATAGCTGCCCAATAATGGCCAAGCTAATTAGACAAAATGGGAGCTGGAGACCAACCAAGGCCAGATTAAGGCCAACAAATGCTCGAAGCACAGCCCAACAATGCTGCCTTCCATTGCTTAACTGAGAAGGCATTAAGACTCAGTAAGTGCTGAAAACTAAAGTTGAGGATGGCACAGAAAAAAATTAAGGACATGATAACTAGAGGGGAAAAAACTCTGCGGTGTCCTCTTTCTCTTGATGCCCTGACTACATGTTTCTTTTGATTAATTGTCAATTGCTACGGTATATCCAAGACATCTAGAGGACACACAATGGACATAGGCTGGCTAATTGCCCTTGATGTCCAAAGAGGATATAGGCAGTCCTCGGCTTACAACCACTCATTTAGTAACCATTTGAAGCTACAATGGCACTGAAACAAATAGCAATAGCAGTTATATACCACTTCACAGTGTTTTACAGTTCTCTCTAAGTGGTTTACAGCGTCAGCATATTGTCCCCAACAATCTGGGTCTCCATTTTGCCAACCTCAGAAAGACGGAAGGCTGAGTCAACTTTGGGCCCTGTCAGGATCAAACTCCAGGCTGTGGGCAGAGTTAGCATGCAATACTGCATTCTAACCACTGTGCTATCAGGATAGATGACTTACCATCAATCCTCTCACTTATTACCATACCCTTTGCAGCATCCCCATGGTCACATAAACAGAATTTGGGCACTTGGCAATGGGCATGTATTTCTGATGTTTGAAGGTCCTGGGACAAGTAAAGTTAATGGGGGAAGCTGAATTCACTTAATGGCTGTGTGATTCACTTAACAACCATGGCAAAAGAAGTTGAAAAATCAGGCACAACTCACTTAACAACCACCTTATTTAGTAGTGGAAATTCTCATCCCAATTCTGCTCCTAATTCGAGAACTATTTGTACTCTGCTCTGGCCTTTTTGAAGGCCAGAGACCTTCTCCCTGAAGGCCTGGTCTGAATCCAATCCATAAAAGTTTGATTATCAAGAACAAACCAAATTCAGTTCAGCTTTCTTTTGTCAACCTTCTTCCCTCTCCCTTCCTACAGGTGACTTTGCTGCTGAATAATTTACACACATACTTAACATGACAGAAGCTTGCTGGCCTGAAAGTTTATCGGAATGAATAATGACTTTCATTGTGTTGAGGTGGAGTGCAAGGGGGCGTGGCCCTGTGTGATCTGTGCCCTTGCACAGAGGACGCCACTGGCTCTGGAGTCATTTCCCTTTCCATGGAGTTTCTGAGGGACCTCCCTTGCCCTACTGGTTGGCTTGGAGCAGCTTCACCCACAGAGCCCTTCCTGGTAAGCAATGTGACAAGTGCTGCTCTCCACTTGCTAGAATTTCTAATTAATTAGGTTTATTTATAACAAGAAACAAACAAACAACGTCCAGAGAAGAACAGGGCAGGGAGCTCACGCAAGAGTTGACAAACTGTACTAAGGAGCAGATGGTGTGAAGGCTGTTGGTTTCTCTTGGGAAGGTAGCAAAGGCGAGGAGGGGGGAGGAGGAGGAGGAGGAGGAGGAGAGGGAGAAGGAAGAGGGCTACTCAAGGGTTGTTGAGGAGAAGTGCACTTATAGGTTTAGATAGGCAAAGCCAAAATTAGGTCAAATGAAGACTTCCCTAGACACAGGGTGAAGCAGAACAGGAGCAAATCAGGCTGACTAGGTACATATGGAAGAACAATGCCACGGGCGGGAGGGTGTTTTGACTGCTCTCCTGAATGTAATAGTACAACACCCCTAGGAGTGGAAAATGAGCAGCGGTGGATTCCATTGCATTTTTTTTTTGCTTAATAGCTTTTTCCTACCTGATCCTCTCCTGATCCACCTCAGTTCCCAAAATTCAAAGGAGGTTGAAATAAATACAGGGTTTCTGTATTTATTTTATTATTTTATTTTATTTTATTTTATTATTTTATTTTATTTTTTATTTTATTTTATTATTATTTGTATAGATGCGTATCTCAGATTTGTGATTCCTAAACAGTACTCCCAAAACCCAAATAAATAAAGCAACAATACAAATGATGGTAGGGCAGGTGCAGCAGCAGAAAAGACCCTTCTCCTGGATTCCATCAGATGAGACTCTTTAGTGCAGTGTTTCTCAACCTTGACAATTTTAAGGCATGTGGACTTCAACTCCCAGAATTCCACAGCCAGTTGAAGTCCACATGCCTTAAAATTGTCAAGGTTGAGAAACACTGCTTTAGTGGGTAGAAGTCACAACAAGCCTCTTTTGCTGGACCTGATGGGATAAATAGATACCACTGGGGAAAGATGCTCCCTCAAATAATTGGTTTGGGTAAGGCTGCTCTAGATTGTTTAAATAAATGTGGATATCCAAACGTGATATACAAACAAATACAAAGTGAAACCAGTATAGCACTAAACAACAAAGCATTTTTTATAAAAAGAGGTTCAGAGTAGGCCACTCAAGGGTTGTTGAGGAGAAGTTTACTTATAGGTTTAGATAGGGGAAGCCAAAATTAGGTCAAATTAAGATAGAGAAAAAAGTTGTGTTTTTAGCTGAGAGATCAGATGCATTTACCCTGGCCTCTGTCATCCATGATTGCAGCCATACCATATTGTGGGACAGGAAGCAAAGCCATGCTACTTTTTTATTTTTATTTTTCTCTCCATGAACAGTGTTGATCAACTTTGGTAGATGCCAGACAGACAGGCTGCAGTTGCACTATGAAAGTTGATGCTGTAACTGGACCTTTACCGCTTTCCTTCTGCAGTTTTGGACAGATAGGCAACATCTGTTTTTAAGCAGTCATTGAAGGCACTGATGACGCTACTTAGCCTGGTAATAAAACATCTGAAGAAGAAAAGCAAGCTTGGTAAATCTAAGAAATCGGATTCTGTTGATGAGAGATTGTAGGAGTGCCTGATGTGATCTCTCAGTATGATTGGATGGAAAGTGATTAAGTAACATACATATAGCAGCTTAATCATCTAAGTGGCTTGTCTGCATCAGGAGAACTCCAAAATATTGGTTTCCAAAGAAAAAAGAAGCACTCCTTGTTGGTCAGATTATAAGTACTAATGGGAAGAAACATCTCTGAGCTCATTTAATGCCCAGAGAAAGCATTGGTGGCCTCTCAGTTCTCAAAAGGCCTCTTTCTGTTCTGTCTTGCTAAAGTAAATAGCAAAAAGACCTGCTTCATTTGATGGCTACAAGAATTGGGCAAAGCAAGCTGTCAACGCTGCTAACATCAGATATTTTTGCTTTGACAACAGATGGAGATGCAGCCATTTTCTTCTTTTTGCTTTTGGAGTTAGATGATGCTGGAGAGGAGAGGATGTGCATGAGAGTTCAGCTAGACATAATAATACTGGACCTAGTGTGAGAATCAAGATTGTTGAAATAAGAGATGATAAGAATTGGTGGGCTGGACAGCCAGAGGGAAAGCCTGGGCTTTATACTAATTGGGGAATGTGATTTATGACTGTTAATTGGAGGAGGGAATTGTGCTTTGATACTCTATGCTCAAGGGGGGGATTTAGTTTTTGGCTTCAATTATGTTAGTACTGATGTTATGCTTCTCGAATAAAGATTCTTTAAGGTAAACAATGCATCGAAGTTCTTTGAAGAGTTTCATCTGTTGGAACCATGACATTAAGCCAAAAACTAAATCCCCCCCCCAGCACATAGTATTAAAGCACAATTCCCTCCTCCAATTAATCATCAACAAACATCCATGTCTCCCTGATGATGTTACCTAATTGGGTAATGAAATGTTTGCAAGGAAACAACCAAACTCGAGAGAGCACTAAGGGCTCCATAGTTTAACCTTGAACTACTGATATTCTCTTCTGTTGGAGTGAAGTCTTCCTGTAGGAGTCTGCATTCTCACATGCAAATCCAGCACTCTTTCCCTCCTTTTGTTGTCCCCATCCAAGGGGCAGCGAGTCTTGTTTACTCTTCTAGCGAGAGAACATCTGGAGCAATTCGGTACTTAATTACCACACTTGTCAATGGCATCACCACGGAGACAGGAGAGAGGGAAAGCCTGCTGAGAGATAAACAGATTAGTGGGAGATGGAGAGCAGAAAAATAATGGGGAAAAGGATGGATGGCAGCACCCGCTATCAAAAGTCATTTTAGCCCAGATGTTATTCTCTTCTGGCATTGGGTGAAAAATTCCAACACCAAGTGCCCCTCTCTCTGAACTAAAAACATCTTGAAAGAAAGATTCAGGCTTCAATGCACTTTTGGTGAGGATATGCAATAAGATATGAGGGGGTGTGGTGGCTTAGCCATTAAGACACTGGGCTTGTCTACCGCAAGGCTGGCAGTTTGAGACCCAAGCACCGTGTGATGGGATGAGCAAATGCGAGTAGATAAATAGATAATTCAGTGGGAAGGTAACAGTGTTCTGTTCGCCTCGGCATATAGTCATGCCGGCCACAGGACAATGGAAGCATCTTCGGACAACGCCGGCTCCCTCGGCTAAGGGATGGAGATGAACACTGCCTCCTAGAGTCGGACACAATTGGACAGGAGAAACTTTTACCTTTTATGCAGTAAGATACCTGCTACCATGGATTATATCCTGTTTGTCCTTTTTCATGGTTTCAAAAAGGCCCAATTCCTAGTTTGAGAAACTTGTCAGAAGCGAGATATTGGTAATAATCAGAAACCTCGATTCGCAGATTCTAGGGAAAGGGGGGCCCTGCAACTTCAGGTGTTAATCACGATGGTTGTAAAGCAGGTCGCCACATCACCACACCTGATTTCATGACCTTTTTTATGGCGGTTGCTCAGCAAACATGATGGTTGTTAAGCAAATGTCATAGGAATTAAGCAAACCCATTGTTTACGAGGAAGTGTTTTTTGCCAGAAACCAGAAATAAATGTAGGTTTCTGGGGGAAAAAATAAATTATGGTCATATGACCACAGGATGTTGCGAACAGTTGTAAATTTGGGCTTATTGCATATACTAAAAATGCAGTCATGTAATCATGGGGGAGGATGGTTTGATGGAACTTCAAATAGGGGTTTTAAGTCCCTTTTTCAGGGTCCATTTTAACTTTGTAGGTCAAGGGTTAGCTGTAATTGATTAGAAAAATGAAAATGACTCTTCCAGATCTTCAAATATAGATTTCCTCCCTCCTTCTAGTGGTGATCCTCTGAATGTAATTGTATGTGTAATGCCTAAGTGCAGTAGATACTATTGTACACAGAAATAAATAATCGGCTAATATTCATCTATAGATACACCTTTTACCTCATAAAAGCCACAAGACATTTGCCAAAAATAGATGGCTAGGTTCTCCTCTCCCCCCACCCCTCTCTTTTTTCAGAAGAAAAGGACATGGAAAAGAGTTTAACAAACATTGTTCCTGAAACAATGTGATACAGGCATCAGAACCATGAATGTTCATCCAGGGATTTTCATATCAGAGCATATCTGTATTTATGCTAAGTTCATGTACAAAAGAGCCAGTTTGCTAGCTTATAGAAACCAGGAGACAATGAGTGCTAGACCCACATTTTTCACATTAAGCATGAAAGTCAGCTGGGTGACTTTGGGTCAATCACCAGGAGACTGTGAGTTTTAGTCCCACTTTAGGCATGACTTTCATGACTTTCAGCTGGATGACTTTCATGCCTAAACCCATCTCACAAAGTACGGTAGTTGTTTTGAGGGAAATAGGAGGTGAAAAGAGTATTGAGTATGTTTGCCATCTTGAGGTTTTGTACCTATAAAATAATAAAGGCAAGGTAAGGTATATTTTAAACAGCGGAGATGCATCTATAGCAAGGCAGAGGACAAAAAGACAAATACTAGATTCAATATGCAAGTACCACATGCCTTTGCGAGTGAAGACACTGAATTAAAAATGTGTCTTTATCCACGAATGTCATAATGAATGACTGCGGGGATGGTGTGTGTGTGTGTGAGAGAGAGAGAGAGAGAGAAAGAAGCAGAATGATAGATGGGCTTGCTGTGGTGTATCTATGTGACAGAATTATCTTCTTCTGCATTTTAGGATTTGTGAGACGTCTGTGTGGGTGTACATCCCTGTGACAGAGAAAAAGAGGGATGTCTGTGGAGCATTTTGTTCTGCTTGGCTATGGAGCATTTAATGTGCCTCTCTATTAAGTATAACATAGTTGTGTGGCATATATTATGCTTGCACCACCATTCACAAGAGGTACATTTTTGCACAATTCCTAGTATTGTTCTTTTCCATGTCCAGAAGGACAGTTATGTTAATCCATTACAGTAAAGAAAAAGAGGTTTTCGGACCTTAACAATTAACAAATATATCATTGCCTATGGTAAATCTGTCTTCTTAATTCACGACAGGTGTGCTGCTACAATTTCCAGAATTTGCAAGCAAGCTTTTGGAAAATGCATGCAGTATTTTCCTTAATCAGAAGCACATATATGCACACACTGCTGCCTGTTTATAGCATAAATATACATATTCAGCCTAATTGGAAACCTTGGCTTGAGCATAGAATTTTGTTTATCTGTATTGCTGTTCTGGACTCACAATGGCAAAACCGGATGGCCTTACTTTTTGTTTGCAGCATTTCTTTATCACTCATGTCAAAAAGGTTTGCAAATATTTATCTGGTAGATATAGCAAAATAAAAGCAGAAATATGGGTGTGAAATTTTAAACAGAGATCCAAAAGTATCAGAGTAGAACCAGAAAAATGTAACCACCATATTCCATATAATCAGTGTTTCCCAATCTTAGCAACTTGAAGATGTTTGGACTTCAACTCCCAGAAATTCCTAGCCAGCATGCCAGCTGTGGAATTCTGGGAGTTGAAGTCCAGACCACTTTAAGTCATTAGGTTTGAAAAACAATGCATAGAACATAAGAATTACTATGTCTAAAAAGAGTTTCATCTGGCACTCAGAAGACCATAAAGTAAATGTCAGGTGGTGGACCTAGCTGTGTGAAATATAGTTGTATCATTTATACCCAACTTTAATGGCTATGACTGGGATTAATGGAGTCAAAGTCCAATCTAGAAGACAATGGCATGAAGAAAGCTGATATGTTCATAGGAAAGTTACCTCGTTCAGTTTATAGAACATCTTAACCATGTCTTTTGTCTGGAATTTCTCCCATCTCATAGCCTTAGAATCAACACAATCAACCTGGAATGTGATCAACAGGAGTGGAAGAGAACATAACTATTAGATGGTCAGACATGACCTTTAATTAAGTATTCTCAAAGTCTAATCAAATCGTGATCTTCTGGGGAGGGAATATGGGGGTGTTTTTCCATGCTTTGATGAAGGAGACTAGGACTTCAAGAGGCAAATGGCCAGGAGGTCCTAGGATTAAGAAATGGAAATCAAAGGAAGGAAGGAAGGAAGGAAGGAAGGAAGGAAGGAAGGAAGGAAGGAAGGAAGGAAGGAAGGAAGGAAGGAAGGAAGGAAGGAAGGAAGGAAGGAAGGCCCATGAATCCAACTTTCCTGAATGTGGAAAGCTGATTTATTTCCAAACTATTGTTCCTCTTAGCCCAATACTGGTTACAAGATACAATAGTTGCCCTAAATCTTGGAAGGCTGCTAACGAATTCTGTCTAGAGATGTGAGATAAGAGGGCGGGTTTCAGCTTGGGAAACTTTTATACAATTCACTGTGGGTGCTCTCACTTTTATTTGGAGAAGCAAAAAAAAAAAATGTTAATGTTTCCATTGTGCTATCCCTTTGCTCCCACTAATGTGGTGAAAAATCTAAGCAAATATTAAAAGCGAGAGAGCCAGAATCAGGTGAGAAATAGTAATACCTGTTGTATGTTATTTATTGGACTATCTATAATAGACTTACTTCAGATGAGAATAATTTAGAAGAGGGCCCCTGTTGTTCTTATTGCTAAATAATTAGAAGTTGTACACTGTGCTGTGAATCAGTCAGCAATCTCAACAAACACAGAGAACAAATGGGACTTTGTCAAAGGAGTTAATCAGAGGAATTACAATTTTTCATTATAAGTGAAAGACCTTCTACTGGTGGAATCTTAAAAAGCTTTAAGAAATGAGAATGAAGATGAACAGTCAGAAGTCTGATGTATTGTCTATATATGAGCAGTCCATGAAACTAGAATTGATGGTTAATTCAATTTTAACCTGCAATGAAAAGGAATTTAACATATGACAAGGAACATAACATTATTCCCCATAACATAAGGATTTTCAACTTTTCTTAAATACAGTCCTACTTTAGCAACCACAAGGAGGACCAGCAACTTGGTCATTATGTGAAAAGGTCATTAAGTGAAACCATAACTGTGCTTACTTCCCTTTGCTTTACAGACCTGTGAAGATTGTAAATAGGAGGACTGGTCTTGAAGTTACTGTCAACTCTGCAAATGAATTTGGCTGAAGCCATTTTCCCTTCGTTTTCTGTCGCCACAGAATTGGGAGGGTGGACGAGTATTTTTTAGCTTAGTCAAAACAATAAATTGTTCTGTGGGAACCAAGGTCACTGCTAGTTGCATTTTGGCCAGCAAAAGCTTCAGTTAGAAATCCCACATAAGTTGGGGAATGTGATTTATGACATATTACTGGGGTGGGAAGTTCAACTTTGTTACTTTGTAAGCTTTGGGAGGGGCCTGCAGTCTTGATTTCACCTTTAATTGTGCCGATACTATGTAGCCAAATAAATACCGGTAGGTTCTTTAAGGAAACTTTTTTGCCTTGGAATTCTCTTTTACTGGTCTCATCTATCGGAACCATGACAGTTACTTTTTTCATCACCTTTGTAACTGTGAATGGCTGCCAAACAAGGCAGTTGCTAAATGAGGATTTCCTGAACTAACTTCACACACCCCTCTTTCTAAATAAAATAACTTATTCATGCAACATTCAAAACCATTCAAATACAGTCTTCGTTTAGCAATTATTTATTAAATAGCCAAAATTATGATTGTGCTGAGCAAGGAGAACTTACAACTGGTCCTCAAATCTTCAGCCATCTCAGACTCCCATGGTCACATGATTGCAATTCAAGTGCTTGGCAACTGGCTCAATCTTATAATGATTGCAGCATCCCACAATCGCATGGTCGCTATTTGCAACCTTCCCTGCCAGCTTCCCAACAAGCAAAGGTACACATTTGATGTATTTAATAGCTATTTGTCCAAATAAGCCCTCTAATTGAGCTACTCCTAGATCCTCTAAAAAGTAAGCCACTGTTGCAATATAATCTTTTTTATGTAGCATGAACAATTCAATGTTTACTTATATAAATCAAAGGAATATTCTTTTCTCTGGGAGGATCTCAAGGTAAGATGAGATGAGGCCTGACAAAGTTTATCCTGAACAATCCATGGTTCTTAGTAAGCCAATTAAGTACCGTCTCTGGCAAACCTGCTGAATTTCCTTCCTGAGTGATATTCATGCAGGCAGGCTAAACTTGTGGACTCTAATGCGGTCATCCCCAACCTTTGTAGCTTGGAAGCCTGGCTGGGGGCAAGGGAAGAAGGGAACTGGGCCACATGTGTGCAGCCTGGCTTGTGCGACTGCAACTTGCGTGAGCAGCAGACCAGCATGCACACATGCACACCACTCAGCACAAGTTGAGCTGCATACATGTGTTCACGCATGCTGGCCAGCCACTCACACCGCCCAGTTCCAAATAAGGTGGGCCATGGCCCAGGGCTTTGGGACCCCTGCTCTAATGAATGAGATATGAAGATGCACTGATCCTGAAAAAAAAATCTCTTTACCGATTGTCCTTGACTTACTCTCACAATTGCAACCAGAATTTTCATTGCTAAACAAGGTGATTGTTGAGTGAATTGAACCCAATTTTATGACCTTTTTTTGCTATGATTATTAAGTTAATCACTGAAGTTGTTAAATGAATTGCACAGTCATTAAGCAAATTGAGCTTCCTCCATTGACTTTGGTTGTTGGGACCCAGCTGGGAAGGCTGCAAATGGCAACCACATAACTCCAGAACACTGTAACCATCAAAAATACATGCTGGTTGCTCAATTTTGATCTCATGACCATGGGGATGTGATAATGGTCATAAATGCTAGGATCAGTCATAAGTCCCTTTTTTCAGTGTCATTATAACTTCAAATGGTCACTAAATGAATCGTTGTAAGTTGAGGACTGCCTGTGTGTATTCCAAAATCATATAAGTATCCAGGACGACCTTGTATTACTTTGCAAAATCTCTCTTCACCACCTTTAGAAGCCTTTGGGACCCATGTCAGTTCACTAGCTGGCTCTGATCTATGATATTCACATGACTTCCAGAGTCACCGTCCCATCTGATATTATTTAATCTGTGAGATACACTCAAGACTGAGCATCTGCCATTATTAAAGCTTGCTTGGTTTAAAATGCAGGTGTAATCTCAGTGGAGTGTTCTCTTCAACGGAGCGATCCTAGGGTTGTAATCAGTTTCTGCTATAAACTTTCTTTCATATAGACAGAGATGAAATTATGTACAACCAAACAGCAATACAAGTGTCTCTTTTTCTACCTGAACTTCGATATCTTCAGTGAGGGTCAATGTGCATGATGACAACAAACAATTATGACTCATAATCCTGGCATAAAATAACACTTCTTCCATCCTCGGAAGTATCTATGGATATTTTGCTTTTTTTAGCAAGTTCATAAAAAGTAAGGGCTGTACTTAGAGCAGGGTCCCCAACCTTTCCGGCTTAGTGGTCTGATGGGGGGAAGAGAAAGGCGATGGTTCTGTGTGAGTTGCAGATGCGTGTCTGCACTTGGACTTGTGCAGCTCATTTGCACAAGCGGCAAGCACACTCACCCACTGCTTGTAAAAATGGATCATCACACATGAGCAGCCACCACTCATGCAAGTGTCTGCCACTTGTGTAAGCACCTGATGCTCATGCAAGCACCCACCACTCACGCAAGGGGAGCTGCATACATATGTGCCCACCTGACACTTGTGCAGCCCAGTTCCAAACATGCTGCGGCCCGGTAGTGGCCCATGGTCCGGTTGGAGAGCCCTGACTTAAAGTATTCTTTATATCATTTAGGTAATCCTCATGTGCTGAAATCTAAAGTCCAGACAGGGACCTTATAAAGTAATGTCCTCCATTTATGTTGCGACAATGAATGATGAGAAATAATTTTTCATCCCCTGAAGCTCCTTCTGCATGTGGGCATAAGTCTTGTGAGGTAGCCCAGACAAGAAGCGCACCTGAAGTACTAGCTCTAGCTCTAAGTGTCATGGTTCTGGTAGATGAGACCAGATAAATTAGAACTCTGAGGCTAGAGCAGGGGTAGGCAACCTTGGCTCTTTTATGACTCGTGGACATCAACTCCCAGAATTCCTGAGACAGCATGGCTAGCTCAGGAATTCTGGGAGTTGAAGTCCACGAGTCATAAAAGAGCCAAGGTTGCCTACCCCTGGGCTAGAGGCTTCCTCAAAGAACATGTTTATTGGTTACAAAGTATTGTCACGAACAAAAGTGAAACCAAGTCTGAAATTCCCCCCCCAAAGAGTTACACTATTACAAAGTTAAACCCCAGAAACTATGCAATCAATTATGTTTCCCAATAGAATAGTTTGGCAGGCTTTCTAACAGTACACCCAACCCCCCAATCCGACCAGTAAAAATGTCCTTGGTTCCCATGGGACAGAGAATTATTTACACTAGCAGAAAACCTCCACTTCCCCTCTCCCATTCTCATGGCAATCTACAACGAGCAAGATGACCTCAGCCAGGTTCATTGTAGAGTTGACATTAAGGTTACATTAACAGAATCTTGTAAGGCTGAAAATACATCCCCCCCCCATACACACACACCTTCACAGTCAAAGAAACTAGGGAAGGTTCTTTCTGAAATGAGTGCCATGCCCCAATTCCTTCTGCAGATTCAGCTGCTGCTTTTCTGACCATTGTCTAGTCCAGGGGTAGGCAACCGTGGCTCTTTTATGACTCGTGGACTTCAACTCCCAGAATTCCTGAGCCAGCCGGCTGAGGGGAGAGAGAGAGGTTTCCAAGCTGAGCCATGCTGGCTCAGGAATTCTGGGAGTTGAAGTCCACGAGTCATAAAAGAGCCAAGGTTGCCTACCCCTGGTCTAGTTTATGACTCTTCCTCCTGTCTCCCACAGTCAATCTCACATACCATTACATTGCAAATGATCTTGGCAGACAGCAGGAAAAGCAGAAGTCTGGACAACCATCATGTAAAAGCCCTCAGAAAGAGAGAAGGAGGGATGAGAAACATTTCAAAAGGGAATCCTCCCTAATTTTCTGGAGAGTAAAAGGAGAGGGGGAGAAATACTTGCAGTCTTGCAAGATTCTGTTAATGTATAATAGAGTTAGTATTCATAATTATGCTTCTTGTTGGGACTATTCTGAAGGACTAACAGTGAATGATGAAAATCAGAAATTGCCTTTACTTTAGGGTGGTCTGGTTTAATGCCACCCCTATTTAGTATTTTCCCCAGATATTGCTTCTTCAATTTGAAAAACCACATTTGCTTTTGTTCAATTTAATATTTTTAATGTTTTAGTTTACTTAGATTTAGATTGTTAACTACATCTGTCCTCTGTGGTGTCCCATAGATACCTGTATACAGGTAGTCCTCAACTTACGACCACAGCTGAGTCCAAAATTCCTGTTGCTAAGTGAGTTTTGTCCCATTTTATGACTTTTCTTGCCACAGTCATTAAGTGAACCATTGCAGGTATTGTTAATAACACAGTTGTTAAATGAATCTGGCTTCCCCATTGACTTTGCTTGTCAGGAGATCACCCTAAAGTGATTACATGATCCTGGGACACTGCAACCATCATAAAGATGAACCATCTGAATTTGGATCATGTGACCATGTGGACGTTGCAACAGTTGTAAATGTGAAAATGGTCATGGGCCACTTTTTTCCATGCCATTGTAACTTCAAATGGCCACTAAAAAATTGTTGTAAGTCAAGGACAACCTGTATACTTGCACAAACCTGTAATAGCCTGCGGAGATAGCCTTGGAAATGAGACAACCATAAAATAAAATTAGCTCATCTTGTTGTGTTTCCTGTCTGGTTTCCTACTTAGGAAGCTGACAATACCCTTGGTTCCTAAACTATGTGCTGCAGAGCCCTGGAGCACTGTGGGGATTCACAGGGGAGCAACAGGATAATGTAGACATACTCAACATCTGTCAGAAACTGTGTGAACTATGAGCCTGGGAGCAATGTGAAAAAAATTAATGAGACATTAAGGGTTCTATAAATCGAGGAAGTCTGGGAACATCTCATTTGTACCAGTTCTTGAGTTGATTTACATCACGAGACACTTCAGAGTCAGAACACAATCCAAAGGGCACACATTAAAACAGGGTCATAGAATAATAGGGCTGGAAGGGACTTTGGAGGTCTTCTACTCCAACCCTATCCAAGGCAGGAGTTCTTATTCCTTCCAGGCTTGTACAGTATATTAAAGGTTCATAGGTTTATGCTCTGTTCATCCAGTGGCATATACCAATATCTTTGGGCTTGCCAGTCTTGCTAAATGCTCCACTCATAGCAGGATCTGATAATTCCCTCTTTGAATACCCTTCTTTAAGTTTTAAGGGTCCAGCCAAATTCTCGGCTGTCTTTCTTTCTTAGGAACTACATCCATGAAATGCCACCAATTGGTCCTTGATTGTAGCCAGTAATTCCTCTTGTTTTCATCCTGTCCAGTTCTGCTTTCAGCTTTGTTCTCAATACTGCTGGTACATTTTTCATTTCAAGTACTACCGGTATTCGTCGTGCATCTTTCCTAAGAGTAATGTGATGAGTTATTGGAAGACACTCAATACCATAACAAATATCTTCATATCTGCTTAGCCATGGAGGCATTTTTTGTGTGTGCAATAGGTTTATATTGATTGAGTCAGTACAATAGGCTATTTATACTTTTTTTAGATGCTTCAAAACTCAGCATGGTTCTTTGGGGACATGGTTCTGCTAATGCTCTTATGTGATACACTGTGAACCATGGACTTTGAAGATCGAGGAAGGAAGCTCCTGACCCTGACGGCTCAAATGCTGTTCTCATCCAATCTTCAATTAACAGAAAAGGATCAAAAAGGGAAAGTAAATGAATTATTGGCTACACAAATGGATATCAATAGGATATCAACTGTTGCTGGGATCATGATCTGAATTATTTAGGTGACAGACGGTTGACACATAATGAATTGCAAAGATTGCAGTGATTTGCAGTAATGAATTGCAAAAACTAATAATATGTGATTGGCTGAAAAAAAAAGCAAGTTTCATTAAGAGTTTCATTAAGAAACCTGGGGGGGGGGGAAGACTGGGACAGATTGCTAAGGGACAATACAGGCAGATTGTTTAGAATTGTACAAAAACCAAAGCTTACGTCAAAATGTGTTGCTTATGGATACTAAGAATCATGAAAAAAATATTTTTAATCCATTTTGAGACTGTTAGTAGAGAGTATGCACCTCCAAGTGGGATGCAAGCTATAATATGTTAGCTTGCAAAATAGTCTATATTAGAGATCTTAGCTAGTATCAGCATTAACATGCTCAGGATGAAACTAAATGTTAGTTGTGTTTCTCGAAAGACATGTGCCAAAACTTAAAAAAATATTATTAGTGAAGTGTAGTAACTTAATAAATCAATAAAATGAATACTACATCAGTGATAATAAGTAAGAAACTATGTAACATAGAGCAACTCAACTCGAAAAATGTGGAGAGATCTGGTCTATAGAATCGCCAAGAGCCGGACACAACTGAATGGATAACAACATCATCATTCATCATGATCCATAAGATATCAATACAAAAATCAATGCAATTATTAAATGTATTGTGTAGAAACATATTGCTGTCATCTCTTCATGTTTGAGATACAAAGGAATCTGAGATACAACGAGCCAGTTTGCTCTAGCGCAGGAGTAAGCAACCTTGGCTCTTTTATGACTCGTGGACTTCAACTCCCAGAATTCCTGAGCCAGCCTGGCTCAGGAATTCTGGGAGTTGAAGTCCATGAGTCATAAAAGAGCCAAAGTTGCCTACCCCTGGTCTAGTGGTTAAAGCACCAGGCTAGAAAGCCATTGATCCTGAGTTCTAGTCCTACCTTAGCCATGAAAGCCAGCTGAGGACCCTGGGCCAGTCACTATCTTTCACCCCACTTCACCTCACAAGTTTGTTATTGTGGGGAAAATAAGTGGAAGGTATGTTGCATATGTTTGTTGCCTTGAATTATTGGTAAAAAAATAATAAAAGTGGAAATTAAATAAGCAAATACATTTCAAAAATTGATTTAGAAAACTCACATATCTTAAATCTATTATTTAGCATCAGGAACATGTAGCCAAAATATGCCAGAAATTACTAATTCTGCATTACTTTTAGCAGATGCTGCTGCAAGTTGCACAATACCAATAAGTAGCTTAGTCTACATTGTCTCTGTTTTATTAAAAAAAAAATCTTACCTGAAAATCTCAATTGACCAAAGCCAAGTTGGGAATCATAGACAAGATCTATGGAACTCAACTGGTGTTTCTCATTGCATACGGTCAGGGGTGTCGACTTTTTTTCCATTGCCGGCAATGGGGTGGGCGCAGTTTCGCTATGATGCATCTGGCCCATGGGCCGGCAGTTTGACACCCCTGATGTAAGTGGTACAAACAATTAATTAACTAATGAAATAAAAACATATTGTTTCTCTCTAGTACTAAGAAAAAGGGGAGGAATGCAATATAGCTGAATGAAGATGGTTGATTTCATGGAATATGTGCAGAATTGAAAGGGTAGATTTCATTATGAAGGCAAGGATTAAACTGTATATCAGAAAATATTATAATAATAATAATAATAATAATAATAATAATAATAATAATAATAATAATAATAATAATAATAATAATAATAATAATAATAATAATAATAATAATAATAATAATAATAAAAATAAAGTTGGAAGGAACCTTGGAGGTCATCGAGTCCAACCCCCTGCTCAGGCAGGAACCCTACATCATTTCAGACAAATGGCTGTCCAGTCTCTTCTTAAACTCAGAACCTGATAGCAGCAGTTAGGACTAGAAGCAACATTTAAAGAACAAAATTAAGTCTAAAGATCCCACAAGTATCTTTTTGCTTCCAAATCAACCATTCATATTCTTTCTTATTTTCTCAGAATAGCAGAGTTGGAAGGGACTTTGCAGGAAATCCTATACCATTTCAGACAAATGGTTGTCCAATCTCGTCTTAAAAACCTCCAGTGATGGAGCACTCACAACTTCTGAAGGCAAGTTATTCCATTGGTTGATTGCGCTGTCAGAAAATTTCTCCTTAGTTCTAGGTTGGTTCTCTCCTTTATTGGTTTTCATCTGTTCTATCCTTTTTTTTTTTTTCACCATTTCAGTGATGTGGGAGAAATTTTAACTGCTCTCTGAAGCCAGGCTATTGCACATGAATACAACTTATAGAATGATCACTACTTCATTTTAATAGGCTATACACACAAATAGGCTGTACACTATACACTACTTCATTTCAATAGGCTGTACACTCACACATGAATAGAGGAGACCATTGGTTGAGGAATTCAGGTAGTCCTTGCTTAGCAAACCACAACTGGAACCAGCGACTTAGTCACTAAGCGATGTGATAGTTAAGCAAAACATTACATGACCATGATGGACTTACAATGTCATGTCCCATTCAGTTATTAAGTGAGTCACCGTGGCGTAGTATGGCAAATTTATTCAGCCATTCACAGATCAAGGAATGAATGAGAAAGTGAGTATTAGTGTAGAGAAAGAGATTTCAAATAATTGCTTTAAGCAAAAGTCTGCTTATATGAACACGTGACAAAGGAATACATCCAAAAGCATGTCTGATTTGATTGTTTAGGATGAAAGACAGAGAATTGGTGAAGAATGAAGATTTATAAGAGACTCTAAGTGTGAGACCAATCTTTTTTTGCTGGCGTGAAGAATGGATCTTGGAAAAAATAGACATGAAAGAAAAAGAAGCGAGAAAATGCAAGAATGAAATTAGAATTAATGCAGAAAAACAAAGTACAAGTCACGTACACAATAGTTTTATAGATTAATATACAAGTAGAATGAATGAGGAGTGGTGAGGAGAAAGAAAATGTGGAAGGGAGTAAAAAAGAAATAGGTTTCGGAGTGGTGCAACAGTAGGTACCATTAAACTAGGGGTCGGGAACAATGGCCCTTTTATGACTTGTGGACTTCAACTCCCAGAATTCTGAGAGTAGAAGTCCACAAATCATAAAGGGGCCATCGTTCTCCCACCTCTGTATTAAACTAATGGAATATGAAACAGGATGCTTGGTGGAATGGTGACATGAAAGAGAAATGAATGTGGAAAAAATGCATATAGCAGTGTTTTTCAACCTTGGCAATTTGAAGATGTGTAAACTTCAAGTCCCAGAATTCACCACCTAGCTGGGTGGGGCTAAGCAATTCTGGAAGTTGAAGTCCACACACCTTCAAGCCATTGAGGTTGAGAAACACTGGCATATAGGAAAAGGTTTGCTACAAACATGTGGATAAGAGAAAGATTCTGCATAAAGAGAAAAAGATAGTTCCAAAGAATATAATCAAGATTTTTTTAAAAAGCTGCCAAAAAGCTGCATGGACGTGCCCATGCAATTGCCAGGAGTCAACACTGACTTGAAGGCGCACACACATAAACACACAAGAATATACTTAAGGAAAATAATAAATGGGTGAAATTAAAAGAGGCAGAGAAAAAGCAGAGCAATTTTGATGAAAATAATCATTTCAGAGGTAGCTGAAGAAGCCTAAACAAGGAGCCGCCAGCCGAGTGAAATTAAAAATAAAAGTAATGGAATGATTGGGAATAAAATTGAAGTGAGGAAATGCTGAAAGGAACCTTTCAGATATTTAAATGTGAATGAAAATGATATGATGAGGAGCAGAATTGAAATTAATGCTATACATCTTTGTGTCCAAGAAGAAGAAAAAAAGGATGAAAAAGAAGTCAGATGGTGTAAGAATGTTGAAAAACGATAAGGCTCTAAGTGTGGGAGGTGTTAATTGGAGAAACTCTAAACTATGAATGTGGTCTGCTTGTGGTGTGACTGTAGGACATGTTTAATGTATGTGTGAAAATTACATTGGGTACCTAATGATTGGAAGAAAGCCATTATTATTCCCTTATGTAAAGAGAAAACTAACCAGTGTGAATATAGAAACTATAGAGGGATTCAGTGTGTCTAGGAAGGTTAATTCTCTCTTTGACAGAATTCTGATTGAAATGGTGCCAGGGGTGTCAGTGAACAAGCTTTGCAAAGTGCAGTGGGGCTTGCAAACCAGATTTTTGCTCTTTAGCAAGTTGTTGAGAAATGCAGGGCTGTGAGAAAGAAAGTTTATTGCATGCGTGTCAATTTAGAGAGCATGTGATATAGAGAATGAATTGTGGAATGATTTATGTGAATATGATGAAAGTTAATTTCTGAATGCAGTTATGGGGTCTATACTTCGGAAATAATGCATGTGTGAGAATAAATGAAATGTGTAGCAAATAGAACAGGGCATAAGACAAAATTGACTGATGTTCCCTTGATTGTTTAATGTATTCATGAATAAAATGATAATTTAGACCCCCACAAACCCACTTCATGGTCTGTTTCTGTTGCTCCCCTCTGGGAGGAGGTTTTGAAGTTTTTATAGTAGAACTACTACCGTAGATTCCGTAACAGTTTTGCTCCATATGCCATCCTTCTTGTAAATTTGCAGGATTCTTTTCTCCCCCAGTATTCACTATATACATTCAAACTAGACCACCGGTTCTCAACTTGTGGGTCGTGACCCCATTTGGGGTCGAACGACCATTTCATGGGGGTACGCCATTTTTTCCCACCTTTTTTTTAGCTGTGCTACTCCCTCTTATTCTATTGGCTTTTGAAAGCCAATAGAATAGACTCTCTTGAATAGAGTCTAATTCTATTGGCTTTCAAAACCAATAGGAATTGTCCAGGCTGTCTCTGCCCTGCTGAGCCTGCCAAAAGTCCCAGTCTGCAAACGGTGCTGCAAGTTGTCTGCAGCAAAGGCGAGCTGTGTAGAAGTTTCCACCCCTCCCTGCTGAGCAACTACTAAAAATGTAAGTAAAAGAGGGCCAGGTGTGGGAGGTGGGAGGCCGGCAGACGCAGGGAGGGTTGTTGGCGCGCGTGGGGCCCGGCGGGTACCTTACCTCCCTTGGGCTGGGCCAGCTGGTGGCCCAGCCGGTAGTCGCCCTGCGCCGTCGCTGCCCCTTGCCAGCTACGCCTCGGCCGGCGCAGAGGGCAGCACCACACATGCGTGGCGCTCCCAGGCAGGGAAAGTCCTCAATTTACGACCGGTTGGGAAGTCCTCGACTTATGACCAGTTGGGAAATCCTCGACTTACGACCAGTTGGGGGTCACGGTATTAAAAAGGTTGAGAACCACTGAACTAGACTGTGATGATTCTCTGTTATATAAGTGTGTATATATGGGTATATGCAAAATGTTTTTTTTGAGAGCTGAATGCAATGAAATTTCATTTTAATGTATGCTGACTAGTGTACATTTAAAGTGACAATGAAGTATTCTATTCTATTCTATTCTATTCTATTCTATTCTATTCTATTATTTCCATCCAATAGGGAAAACATCTCTCTATAGAAGGGTTTCTCTGCCCATTTTGTTATGAGGAAGCAAAGTAGGTCTTTTAAGAGAAGCATAAAACTAAGATACTTAATGGCTTATTTATAGTAAGCCCAAGAAGAGATAAGATCCAGAGTAAATGAATGTGGATGGGATATAAAACTAGTGAAAGAAGTACATTACAGTGGCTTGTTCATGCAGAAACAATGAATGAGGATTGAATTGTAAAACAAGTATATGAAAGGAAAATGAATAGGCTGAGTGGAAGCAGAAGAAAAGGACATGGCTGAGAGGAGTAAATAAGGTCCTGGGGAAAAAAAAAGAGGGGAGAAGTTTAAATAACAAAAGGCAATTTATAAAGCACTGTATGGACATGGCAGGAAGAAAGATGTTTTGTAAGAATAGAAAGATATAATTAATTAATTAATTGTATTGGCATAAACTAGTTATATCTCCTTTTTCTCATGTCATGTTGCAAATTTCTTTGGCTTATTATTATTTTATTTATTTTCTATCTTCTTCTTTACTTCCTCTTTAACCACTTTTGGGTATCTAGGGATATAAACATAGTTCTGCTTCTTGTTCTTCTGGCAGCCTTAACCATTGTTAATTGATGTTGTTGTAGTGTGTCTGTGATGTTGTCTCTCCGTCTTCTTCTGGGTCTGCCTTTGATCGTCTCCTTTTTTTTATGGTATGGTATGGAATCTCAAGACAGCCTCTCCAGGTGAGCAAACCACTTTATTTGCTGTTTTTGTATGCAGTTTAGGAATTGGTTCTATGTCAAGTCTTTCTCTTATGATCTCATTTCTGATTTTATCTCTTTGGGTCACTCCAACAGCTTTCCTCAAATATCTCATTTCTGTGGTGACTAACTTTCATTTGTGGTTTATTATAAATGTCCATGTCTGGCACTAGTAGCATAAGTTGAGGATGGATATCTTTTTTTCTATGATCTGCATTATCTTAATTTCTTTCAAAGATAAATGATATGGTGATCTATATGTAGGTCTTTAGGTATGTTCAAAATAAAAAGAAGGGAAAATAATCAGCATGTAAAGAAATGGTGAAATGCTGTTAGGCAAGAAAAAAATAGAGCTACTCTATTTCTGTTTTGGCTTGTTCTCCTCCAATACAGCAGAAAATAATGATAAGTAGCTTGAAGGTACGGGAGTTTAAAATGAAACAGGACCAGGGATTATTTATTTACCTTGAATGAACTGAAATCTCCAGAGTGTTTAGGTAATAACTCTGATAAATCATTGAACATTGGTGAAGTGTCAGATGATGGGAGAAAAGCAAATAGGTTCAAAAAAGGAAAAAAGGAAGATCTGCAAAATTAAACACCAATCAGTCCACTATCAGTATCTGAGATTATACATCAGATCATAAAGGGATTGATTTGTAAGCACTTTGAAAGAAATATGGCCATTACAGCAAGTCAGCATGGATTTATCAACATTTCTTACTAAACTAACTAACAGTAACACAGAAGGAGAGCAGAAAGAATATGGATGATTTTGAACTTTGGTGTTAGAGAAGACTCTGGAGAATAAGACAACAGCTAAGACAACAAACAAATAAATCAATTCACTCAAGATGAAAATGACCACATTCATATTATCATATTTTGGACACCATATATAAAAATCCAGCTGCTGAGAAGTCCATAATGTTGGGAAGGGTGGAAGGAAAAAGAAGAAGAGGATGACAGCAGCAAAGTGGAGTAGACTTGATTACAGCCAGGCTGGATACAAAGTTGAAAGTTTTGAATGACTCATCTGGAATCAAATGATCCTAAAGAAGGTTATTGATTAATTAATTAATTGATTGATTGATTATATGGCATATCATGCATGGACTAGCAATATATCTTAACATTTCACCTAGATTAGTAAAACACAATAAACATAAATGTTAAAAAGATATGTGTTCAGATAACAATGTCTAGGCCAGGGGTCCCCAACTCCCGGTCCATGGACCGGCACCTGGCTGCGGCATGCCAGAAACTAGGCCGCATAAACAAGGGAAATCTCATTGAATGCAGGCAGCGTGTGAAACCACGCCCCCTCCAGTCCACGGAAAAACCTCTCTCCACAGAACTGGTCCTTGGTGCCCAAAAAGTTGGGGCTGCTGGTCTAGGCCAGGGGTAGGCAACCTTGGCTCTTTTATGACTCGTGGACTTCAACTCCCAGAATTCCTGAGTCAGCCTACCCCTGGTCTAGGCCATCTAATCGTTGAACACAGCATCAATTATATTTAAAAAATCAGGTACTGAACTGGTAGATGCCCTCATATGGTCATAAAGTGATCTACAGTTTGACATGGGACCCCGCCGTCACACTGAGGGGAGGATACTATGCCCCATTTATATAGAGAATTTCGGGAGATGCCAACCATGCCGGCGCTGCTAGAGTCTCCTTTGTGAGGCTCTGTTCCCTGGGTCTGTAAAGCTGCAAAAAACAGCGCACAACAGCTGTTTTTTTTGCGGTTAAAAATCCCCTCTTCGGGCAAAGAAGAGGTGTAGAGCATCAGGAGCGGGGTTGAGCACCTCTTAAATCCCTGAAAAAGTTTTCAGGGATCAAGAGTGATAGCTCCCTAAGCTCCTGAGAACGCTCCTGCCCAGAGACGCTTCTGTCATCAGACAGAGAAAGACGCCGCAACCGCTTCTGCTTATAAAAATAGAACGCAAGAGAGACTACCGGTATAAGCAGACTGAGTGAATACAGGAGTTCTTATTGGATTGCAAGTATTTCTTTTATTGTTTTTCTGGCTATACATTTCTAACTTCTACAATCAACATAATGCTTTTAAAATGGCGTATAGCTTTCACTGCTTTCACTGTTAAAGGAAAGTGTTTGAAAGTGAAAGTGAATTCTCCATTTTTTTTCCTCTTTCCTTGTTCTCGTAAGCGAAGCTAGAGAGACGGCGGTAGGAATTGTATTAAAGCCAGAGTGATTGTTTTAAATTTAAAATGGAGTGGAATTTACATTCAAATAATGTTAAACTTATTTTGGATCGTATTGATGAATCTCAAGAAGAAAGGTGTGTAATAGTGAAAGAGATTAAAGCAATACTGAAAGAGACCATTACAGAAATATTAACCAGATTCTTTCTTCCAAATGAAACTGATTTACAACCGACTGCTGAATATTTTATAGTGCAACCTAAACAAGAAGAAGAACAAGAACAAGAAGAAGACAGTACTGAGAATAAAGAGAATAAAGGGAAATGGATCTTGCTTGATAAACAGTTCATCTATGGAGCGGAGGAAGAGGATTTGTTTCAAGAAAGGAGGGGATGGTTATTCCTTTTAGATAAGCAGCAAGAAGAGGATTTAATTGAGAAAAAAGAGACATTGATTCAGTTTAAGAAGCAACTTACTTATGGGCCTGAGGATTGGGAAAAGCAAAGACAGAGATTTGAATTGTTATCTCAACAAAAGTTTATGGCTAACAGAGGACTAATGCAAAGGTTAAGACGGTTTATTTGGACTCAAATGATATTGCAAGTAAAGAAGAGAGACTTATTATTTGGAAGGGAGGCGTCGTTATGGAGGTTTACCTGGTTAAAGAAAAAACCTAGAATTCGACTGAAGGAGTGAAATTTAAAATTGTATGCAGGAATTATGGGTAATTCAAAATTATGGACTGATTTAAGGACTAAGATTATGAGTAAGATGTAAGAGAAGATGATTAATGGAAGATATAATTAAATTGATGAAGAATGTATTTGTTCTGAAATGATCTAGGTTTGACATTAGATTGATTGATTGATTGATGGGATAGATAAGCATTATGTGATTTGATAAGGTTGAAGGAATGTAAGTTAGAAATGGAATAAATAGATTGTATTTGTTATGGAGGTTTATTTGACAGATGAGAAAGCCCTGAAGTCGATTGAAGAAGTGAAATTTAAAATTAAATGTAAGGAATTAAGGCTAATCTAAGATTATGGGCTGAATTAAAGACCAATTTTATAAGTAAGATGTAAGAGAGGATGTTTAATGGAAGATATGATATTATTTGTTTATTCTTCTAAAAAGATGAATTTTTTTTTTAATTTGATGTTCAATGGTTTGAAAGAGGTTGATTACTGGAAGATGTATATAAAACTTGATTGTTTGGGCGATTTTACATAACCTCTCAATGGATTGAAGTGATTTAAGGTTTGACTTAGATTGATGGTTTAGATATGTAAATGAAAATTAATATTCTTAATAAGATGATTTGTTTGTTTTGTTTAATGGATTGAAATCATTTAGAGATTGTATATAGTATATAGTTTAAAATTCTTGTTAGGATTATATAATAATTTTGTTTGATGTAGTGGGTTTTCTTTTGTTTTACCCTGTACTCACTCTGGGAAGTCGGGGGGGGGGGAGGGTTAGGGAGGGTTTACAATTTTATATATGATGTTTTCTCAACTGTAATGGGGGTGGATGTAAGAATATGTTATTACTGTCATTAAGGGGTTGCTCGGGTGGCCTCTGGGCACCACATCTGTTGGAAAGAGGAAGGAGAGTGAAGGCTGATGTAAGTGGAAGTTGATAAGAAGGGGGAAGAGTAGGACGGAGATAGGGAAGGAGGGAGGAAAGTAGAAAGAAAGTAGAAAGAAAGTTGGTAAGAGGGGGGATGAGTAAGGAGGGTGGAATATAGAGAAGTAGAGAAGGAGGGAGGAAAGTAGGTAGTTAGTTGGTAAGTGAGGGGGGAAGGTTAGGGTCGGGGGGATGTGGTGGTGGGGGTACCGAGCAGTAATGTTAATTGTGTGGTATGATTATTTTCAGTTGAGTTATTAGTATTAGATGTATTGAAAAATGTATTTATGTTTTGTTTATGGATGATTGTTTATTTTATCACTATGATTTGATTTGAGTAGTTTCTTCTTTCTGTAAAAATTAAAAAAATTAATAAAATATATTTTCAAAAAAAATTATATTTAAAAAATCAGGTACTGAACTGGTAGATGCCCTCATATGGTCATAAAGTGATCTACAGTTTGACATGGGACCCCGCCGTCACACTGAGGGGAGGATACTATGCCCCATTTATATAGAGAATTTCGGGAGATGCCAACCAGTCAAATTTTCTTAATAAATTGTGGGGATGGTATAGTCATAATACAGGTAGTCCTTGACTTATGACAACAAGTGAGCCCAACATTTCTGTTGCTGAGACATTTGTTAAGTGACCTTTGCACCATTTTACGATCTTTCTAGCCACAATTGTTAAATGAATCACTGCAGTTGTTTAAGTTAGTAACATGGTTGTTAAGTGAATCTGGTTTCTCCACTGACAATGATATCAGAAGGTCACAAAAGCTGAACAGCTGAGCCGGCAAATCCAGAGGTTCGGCCAACTGACGATCTTGCCCCCTCCCCCTCCCATTAGTGGCAAGCCCACAGGGGCTTGACACCTGCATCAGACAGCATGGCAACCCACACAGGCATGCCTGGGCTATGGAGGTTACCATTATTTTTCCATGTATAAGACCCTGCACTTGTATAACATGCACCTGATGTTTGAACAGGGTGTTTGCAGGAAAAAAATAGCGTCTTATACACGGAAAAATACGGTAAGTCACTTTTTTCAGTGCCATTGTAACTTCAAATAGTCACTGAATGAACTGTTGTAAACTGAGGACTGCCTGTATATCTTGATTTTAGTGATGGTAAACATAGGCTGAATAGTAAGATAATTAAAAAGATAGTTGATTCAAAAATACACAAATATGGTTTCTCATCAAACAGCACAGAGGTATTGAATGAAATGTCACTAGGTTATCTCTGCACCCTGAACTTTCAATAGTTTTATTAACGGTTTGGCTAAAGAAATGAAGAAAATTATTATGCATAGAAAATTGAGTGGGAGAGCTAATTCACTGTGAAACAGAAATAAAATTGAAAATCAGTTTGATAGTTTAGAGAAAGCTGACCGTAACAAAGTGAAATTTTATAGACACAAATGCAAACTCTTCATTTAGGAAACAAAAATAAAATGCACAGATATTAGATGCGGGATACCTGACTTAGTGAGGGGAAAAATAGAAAAAAAATGAAACTGAATATGAGTCAGCAGTTATCACACACAGCTGCAGAAAAAGGCATGTGCAATTTTTAGTCTTTATCAACAAAAGTCTAGTTTCTAAATCAAGGGCAGTAATAGTTCCATTTTATCTGGATGCCATCCAAATAAGATACAATCTCAGGGATGGCTCACTGTTGAACATGACACTTTAAGAAGGATGGAGACAAACTGAAACAAACTAGAGAAGGACAACAAGAAGGATTAAGTTGATTAGAAACTCCTTTTGCGAAAGACTGAAGAAAATGGGCACAGTAAGTTTAGCTTTAGGTAGAGAAGACGAAGAAAGATGTGACAGCACTTTTCAAAAATCTGAAAGGAGGTCATATAGAAGTTCAAGACCTGCTCTCTATTCTTTCAAAGCAAAATACGGAATAATGAGTTAAGATTACAGAAAGATAGATTCCAGTGGAAGGTCAGAAAAATCTTCCTAATAATAAAATCAGGTAAACACTACAGCCAGTTACACAGAGAAGTGGTGGTTTGTGTTATCTCTCCACTGCACAATTTACTGTATGAGCAGTCGCTATACAGGTAGTCTTCGACTTACAATAGTTTGTTTAGTGACTTTCAAAGTTGCAACAGCACTGAAAAAAGGGACTTATGACCGTTTTTCAGTTACAACCTTTACAGCAGGGCTTTTCAACCTTTTCACAGATTGTACCACTTTTAGGGCATGACAATATTTGAGTACCACCAGTGCTTAGCAAGGTATCAAAAGGAGGGGGGGATATTGGGTTTTACTGATTAGATTCATTTGTTGTTATAGAAATGGCTAGTTTATAATATTATGGAAAAGTAAAAAGTTGCGGTTCAGTGTTTGTTTGTTTGTTTGTTTGTTTGTTTGTTTGTTTGTTTGTTTGTTTGTTTATTTATTTATTTATTTATTTATTTATTTATTTATTTATTTATTTATTTATTTATTTATTTATCAGACTTATATGCTGCCCTTCTCCGAAGACCCAGGGCAGCTCACAACAAGAATACAATAAAAAAACTTTAAAAATTAACCACACTCACACCACATACAAACACAATCAACTCGCAGTCGCCGATGGAGGGACACTCCTAGGGCCGAGGGGCAGAGCACAGCTCATACGCCCCAAGCCTGTCGGCATAGATGCGTCTTCAGCACTTTCCGGAAAGCTAGGAGGGAGGAAGCAGTACGAACCTCTGAGGGAAGCTGGTTCCAGAGGGCTGGGGCAGCAATGGAGAAGGCCCTTGCCCTAGGCCCCGCCAGACGACATTGTTTAGCAGACGGGACTCGTAGGAGGCCTAACCGGTTGCTGGGATTCATGAGGCAGAAGACAGTCCTGCAAGTGTTAATGCTACCTTCTTCTGCAACAGAGGAAGTCTGTTCTTTTTCCCTTCTCCCCCTCACTTTCCCCCCCTTTTTCTTCCCCACTGTGTCCTACTATTTGCTTTTGTATTTTATTCTATAATCTAATAAAATATTACAAACTGTAGAAAAAAAGAAAAACAGTACCAGTTTTAATTTCTTGTGTGGCTGTTCCTATGCTGAATCACTTTCCCTTTGCACTGACAAATGTATGATGAATTCAAACTCGGCACTTTTATGACATGTGGACTTCAACTCCCAGAATTCCTCAGCCCTCATGGCTAGTTGAGGAATTCTGGGAGTTGAAGTCCACAGGTCTTAAAGTTGCTAAGTTTGTAGACTCCTGAGCTAGCTGGTTGGCCCTTCTGAGCTTTTCCAATCCCTTCCCGGTACCCTTAAAGACACAGGAATCAAGTGCAAAGCAAGAAAATAAAGAAACACAAACTCCGGGGGTTTTTTTCTCTTTAAGCTGCGTCAGGCATGTCACATGTCACAAGGTTGCAATCCTTGACTGAAAGGCTCCGGCAATTGCGAAAAGCTTTAGCTTTAAATTAAGCCTGTTTACCTTCAAAGAAAACTTTCTAAAAGCCACAGACAGACTCAGTTAAAGGGGGTAGAATTAATTACATTTGTTTAAAGGGATTAAATCTTTCCTGATGTCTTTTTTCCCTTCCCCCACCCAAACCAGTTCTTTTATAGCCTCTCCTCTCCCCCCCTTTTTCTTCAGTTCACCTCCAGCTCCAAGCTGCTTCCGGAAGCGCCAATCAGCTGGAGCCCTGTGGCTCCTGGGGCTTCTGCCAAGCCCAGACAGTCCTGCAGCTGAAGCTGCCTCTCCCTCAGGCTTGGCTCGCTTTAGCTCATTCCCCTCCCCACTACACTTGGCTAGCAATCAGGTACCACCTGCCATGTGGCAAAGTACCATAAGTGGTACCTATACCACCGGTTGAAAAGCCCTGCTTTACAGCATCCCCATGATCATGAGATCAAAATTCAGATGCTTGGCCACTGATTCATACTTATGACCGTTGCTGTGTCCCAGGATCACGTGATCACCTTTTGCAACCTTTTCATAAGCAAAGTCAATAGGGAAGCCAGATTCAGTTAGCAATCAGATTACTAACTTATCAACTGCAGTGATTCACTTAACACCTGTGGCGAGAAAGGTCATAAAGTGGGGCAAAATACACTTAACAAATGTCTCACTTAACAACAGAAATTTTGGACTCAGTTGTGTTCATAAGTCAAGAAGTACCTGTACAACCATCTACCAGAGATGCTTTGATATGGATTCCTGTTGAACTCCAGGACGTAGAGTTGGAAAGCAGCACTCCAGAAAGTGCCTCTTTCCAACTCTATGGTTCTAAACTATCCATCCATTCTAATCCATCTCCTGCCCGCCCAGACCTTAGCAAATATTTCTGTTCATTTTAACCCACTTTCCATTAAACAGAAATAATACAGGTACTCCTTGACTTAAGACTGTAATTGAGCCCAGAATTACCGTTGTAACTTGTGCTGGTTGTTAAGTTGGTCATCACATAACAGACCTGATTTTATGACTCTTTCTGTGGCAGTAATTAAGCGAATGTGGTGGTTGTTCATTAGGTGAAAGCCATAGTTGTTCAGCAAACCCATTAACTGCAATGGGTGGGGTTTTTTTTGCAGGAAACTGGAAGTAAATGCCAATTTCCAGCAAAAAGTGTTGTAAATTGCAGTTATGCGATCACTGCAAACAGCCATAAATACAGGTTGGTTGCTGAGGGCTCAAAATACGATCACATGACCATGGGGAGGGGTGTCTGTCGTAACTCTGTAACTTCAAAAAGGGTTATCAGTACTGTTGGGGAGGGTCTGTTGTAACTTTGAATGGTTGTTAAGCTAAGAATGGACCAAGATTTTCTTCTAACAAGGGAATAACGTGTGCTGTTCTGCCCCTGGTCCATTCTGTATTTCCTTTACAATTCTGATATCTTGGTTCCTGTAAATTATTCTATTTTTTGCTCATTAGTCTTCTGTTCTGCCTCTCACCTTAGTTTAGATCCTATTAGTTCTGGTAAGCATTTGCTCTTATACAGTGGGATTAACAAACAATGCTACGTAATGTCTTCCTTCTTCCAGAAAACCCTTTCTCAACTCAGGATTTTTATTTATTTATTTATTTATTTATTTATTTGTTAAATTTCTATGCCGCCCTATTCCGGGAATTCAGGGCGGCTCACAGCATAAATAGAAATCTAATATTAAAATACTACATAATGCATATATAAAAAATACGTGCAGTAATGCTTAATTACAGTGTGATTAATCACACACCTACCGGTACTATAGCATGTAGTCAAAAGTGCCTAGGTGTTGCCTTTACCTAAAAATAAATAAATAAAACACATGGAACTTCAATTGTGTCACTGCATTCATTTTGATTTTTATGACCATACCCTGCAAATAAGTTGCTTATTAAATCCCAATAGGTAAAAAAAAAATATCCAGCAACATTAATTAAAAGTTTTCTGCCTGTGGATAATGCAGCCTGGGAGATTAGAAATGGATTTTCCTTTAATTTTTCTCTTTGAACAGGATATTAAATATTGTGCATTATTACTATTAATATTAACAATTATTGTTATTGACTTTGTCAGATGACAAATGAAAGGAGAGACAGAAAAAAATTATAAGCACAGATAAATATTCTGTGTAGTGCCTAGTTTCATTGCCGTGTCCATTTAGATCAGGGCCCCCAATATTGGGCCTTGGCATGCCAGCAACCGGTCCACACAAACAAGCAAAGCCCCATCCGTGGGATGCAGGCAGCACACAAAACCACACACTCTCCAGTCCGTGAAAAAACCTTTCTCCACGTAACCGGTCCCTGGTGCCCAAAAGGTTGGAGACCTCTGATTTAGAGGTTGCCAACTCAAGCTGAAACCAGTCTTAGAGATAGCTCTCTTCTCATAAATGTGAGTGGGTGACACATCTGTATATGTCTGTGCAAAACATATATGTACAGGTAGTTTCGACTTACAACATTTCATTTAGTGACCATTCGAAGTTACAATAGCACTGAAAAAAGTGACATTTGACCATTTTTCATACTTACGGCATCCCCATGATTATGTGATCAAAATGCAGACATTTGACTACTGACTCATATTTATGACGGTTGCAGTGTCCCGGGAAAATGTCATCCCCTTTTTTGCAACCTTCTGATAAGCAAAGTCAATGGGGAAGCCAGATTCATTAAACAATCGGGTTACCAACTTAGCAACTGCAGTGATTCACTTAACAACTATAGCAAAAAAGGTCATAAAACGGGGCAAAACTCACTTAACAAATGTCTCACTTAGCAACAGGAATTTTGGGTTCAGAGGTAGTCGTAAGTCAAGGACTACCTATATACTTCTATAATCAGAAGCCTGACTCCAAAAAAGGAAGAAAAATACCACTTAATTATATCTGATTGAAATAAGTCACCTGTAAATGGCTCCATTTATAAAAAGCATATACAGATATATCTTCTGCATATACCAAACATTTTCCCTCTTCTGCATTCACTCAAAAAAAAACCCTATATGCATAGAATGGGAGAGAGAGAGAGGGGGGGAGAGAGAGAGAGAGAGAGAGAGAGAGAGAGGGAGAGGGAGGGAGGGAGGGAGGGAGGGAGTCCTTATACTTTTTTTCTAGCAAAGACAAGGGAAAAAAATAAGAACAAAATAGTTTAAAAGAAAGGGGCATTTATTCTGCAGAGGAAGAAAAGAGAAGGAGAAAAGTGGATGGGGGCGGAGAGGGGTAAAGAGAATAAGCTACGGAACAGAGAAGGGAAAAAAAAGAGAGAGAAACTTCTTTTGAAACATATTTCAATTGTGCTGCGTTTCAGCAGACATGTAGCTATTCTCTGTGATGGCCAATCTTCAAAGCAACTCAAGCTATACAACAGGTTTGCAGCCGTTTGCCCTCCTACTACCCATTCCCCCCCCCCTTAACATTTTCTAGTCTTCCCAGCAAATATAAGAACGCTCCCGCCTTTCACAGGAAATTATGGGGTGTGGGAAAGAACTCTCTTCCTTTTAGCTAAATACGGTATAAAGTACTATACAGCAAGAGGGAAAGAAATAATGGAAGGAATCCAATAATTTATGCACCAGGCATGTGGGGAGCCACAGTATTCTTACAGAGCAATTCATCTCAGTTCCTATACTAAACAGGATAAAGTAAGCCGGACAGACCGTTCCAAATCAAACATGAAATTTTACAAGAGGTCTATAGATGCCATCATGTGTCATTTGTAACCATCCCATGTTTCTTCATCATTTATTTTATCTTTTTTCCCCCTCTTACAATAAAAAATCCATTAAGGAGAGAAAGATGGAGCAGCTGCCCAATTCCTTTTGATTAGAAATGCTTAAGTGTCATCTGTCTGGAAGCAGCCCTGATCATCCTCGCTCTGATTTCATCCTAGGACTTTACGAGAAACAGCCGTACTT
This sequence comes from Bothrops alternatus, assembly GCA_034064705.1. Classification (NCBI taxonomy): domain Eukaryota; kingdom Metazoa; phylum Chordata; class Lepidosauria; order Squamata; family Viperidae; genus Bothrops; species Bothrops alternatus. The sequence continues at coordinate 567,530 of JARGCV010000126.1, read as the reverse complement.
CCCTGGTTCCATCCAGAACATCCTGAGGTCTGGAACTCCAACCGGGCCAATCTCATTCCTAAAGGTAGCAAATGATCAGAAAGATTGGTTAATGATCATTTTCGTCCCAGCTAAAATAAGGGATCAGAATAGAATAGAGCTGGAAGGGACCTTGGAGGTCTTCTAGTCCAGCCCTCTGCTTAAGCAGGAGAACCTACATCATCTCAGACAGGTGATTGTCTAATCTTTTCTTAAAGATATCCAGTGATTGGGGGCCCACAAATTCTGGGGGTAGGCTGTTCCACTGGTTGATTGTCCTCACTGTCAGGAAGTTTCTCCTTAATTCCAGGTTGCTTCTCTCCTTGATCAGTTTCCAACCGTTGTTTCTTGTCCTTCCCTCTGGTGCTCTGGTGAACAACCTGACCCCTTCTGCCTTGTGGCAGCCCCTCAGATACTGAAACACTGCTACATGTTTCCCCTATTTCTTCTTTTCTTTAGACTACCCAAACCCAAGTCCCGCAGCTGTTCTTCATATGTTTTAGCCTCCAGGCCTTTGATCATCTTAGTTGCTCTTCTCTGAATTTTTTCTAAACTCTCAACATCTTTTTTGTGATATGGTGACCAAAATTTACTGCAGTATTTCAGGTGTGGTCTTACTAGGGCACTGGTTCTCAACCTTGGGGTCGCGACCCCATTTGGGGTCGCACAACGATTTCACGGGGGTCGCCAGACACCGCGGGCCGCCATTTTGGTTTTTTTTATTTTTATTTTTTTAAAAAAAAAATTTATTTTTTTTTATTTTTTGGCGTGCGCGCAGCGCATACACAGACCCACCCGTTGCGCCGGAAAAAAAAAAAATAAAAAATTTTTAAAAAATTAAAAAAAAATTAAAAAAACAAAATGGCGGCCGCGACGGGCGGATCCGTGCATGCGCAGATCCGCCCGTCATGCCAAAAAAAATAAAAAAATAAAAAATTTTTTTAAAAAAATTAAAAAAAATAAAAAAAAAATGGCCGCCGCAACGGGTGGATCCATGCATGCGCGGCGCGCGCGACGGGCGGATCCGCACATGCACAGATCCGCCCGTCATGGCCGCCATTTTGTTTTGTTTTTTAAATTTTTTTTATTTTTTTTTTGGCGCGCGCGCCCGGGTCGGGGTCGCGGTGCACATGGGCAAGTGGGGTCTCAACCTGAGAAAGGTTGAGAACCACTGTACTAGGGCTTTGTAAAGCGGTATTAGTACTTTGCGTGATCTTGATTCTATGCCTCTGTTTATACAACCCAGGATTGTATTAGCTATTTTGGTTGCTACTGCACACTGCTGGCTCATAGTCAAGTGATTGTCCACCAGGACTCCAAGGTCCCTCTCACAGTTACTTGCCCAATCTGTATTCATGCTTTCACCATTTCACTCCTTCATGGTTTTATTGGGTTACAAGAAGTCCTCTACAACATGGGTCCCCAACCGCTGGTCCGTGGACCAGTACTGGGTCATGGCATGCCAGCAAGCAAAGCCCCATCTGTGAGATGCAGGCAGCACACAAAACCACATGTCCTCTGGTCCGCTGATAAACCTCTCTCCACTGAACTGTTCCCTGGTGCCCAAAAGGTTGGGGACCTCTGCTCTACAACAATTGAGCCTAAAAATTCTGTTGCTAAGCAAGGCCGTTGTTAAGTGAATTTTGCCCCATTTGTGATGTTTTTGCCGTACAGGTAGTTCTCAATGTATGATCACAATTGAGCCCAAAATTTATGTTGCTAAGTGAAACAGATGTTAAGTGAGTTTTGCCCCATTTTACAGCCTTTCTTGCTACAGTTGTTAAATGAATTACTGCAACTGTTAAGTTAGTGAAACGGTTGTTAAGTGAATCTGGCTTCCCCATTGACTTTGCTTGTCAGAAGTTCACAAAAGGTGATCACATGACCCTGGGACACTGTAACCATCATAAATATGGGTCAGTTGCCAAGCGTCTGAATGTTGATCACATGACCACAGGGATGCTGCAACGGTCGTGTGAAAAACGGTCTTAAGTCACTTGCTTCAGTGTGTTGTAATTTTGAACAGTTACTAAATGAACTGTTGCCAAGTCGACTACCTGTACTTGTTAAATAAACCACTGCAATTGTTACGTGAATCACGTGGTTATTAAACAAATCTGGCTTCCTCTATTGATTTTGCTTGTCAGAAGATCACAAAAGGTGATGACCCCTGGGACAGTGCAACTTTCATAAATACATGACAGTTGCCAAGCACCCAATTTCTGATCATGTGACCATGGGGACGTTGCAAAGGTCGTGAGAAAACTGGTCATAACTCGCTTTTTTCAGTGTCGTTGTGACACAGCTCCAACTGCTCTTAGAGCAGGAATTGCAAGTCCAGGAAAACCTTTAGCCTTCTTCAAAATTGGGAAGTCCAATTCCTCTTCCAGAAATAAACATGGAAAATCTTTGGTCCAAATATGTTCAGTCTTCCTAGTGGCAAATCTGAATTTGTTCCTCTCTCTCACCCCTTGGGCCCTGGCAGGCTCCAGACACTGAGCATCAAGTCACTTGAGCATCCCAGGACTGAGATATACAACTGAGTATCATTGGTATATTATATCTGACCCCCAATTGACATATGACCTCACCTTTGTAGATGTTAAAAGGAAGGAACATTCCACAAATTAGGGACTTTGGCCTTATCCCCATGCAAGATGGACTGAACCCTCCCACAAAAAAAAAGGATCCTAAAATCCCTCTGTGAGGTCCAGAAGGCCAGTATGATCTATGCATTGAGAGCTGCTGAGAGGTCAACGAGAACCAAGATGGTACTCCAACTCCATCCCAGCTTTCAGAGGTCATCAGCAAGCATGAGCAATGCTTTTTTTTATCACTATATCTGATAGATAATCCTTTTCCTCTCTGAAGCCACAATTCAGCCATCTTTTTGATTACTTTCCCTAACAAGGAAATAGATAAAAGTTGTCTAGGATTGTTGAATTATACTTTTTCCTTTCTTTCTTCAAAGGCCTTGTACATACCACTCCTGCAGGAGACCTCTCTCCTCCTTTACCATCGCCATTGGCCCTCTCCACTCCAGACGCCTTCCCCCATTGGCTTCCCCCATTGACCAGACAGGGCTGGGGTTATACCCGATGACAAATACCAAGCCTAGCCTTCTTTGTAAACTTCACAAAGCTTTCGGATTAACAGCCTAGTTAAAGATGAATTTGTTGCCCAAACCCAATCAAGGCAACTTCTCAGAGTTAATGAAAAAGCTAATGGGAGACCAGAGAAGAGGGAAACAAGACTCAACAGAAGACGGTTTCCCGGAAAGGAGGGGGAAATCTACTCTCACATGGGGAGCATGGGTCCTAATCTGAGATTCACTGGCTTTGTCTCCCAGCCTCATCATCGGTCACCTGGGTCAGGTCAGAGCAAGATAAATTGGTAGCTGCTCTGACGTGACACCCAAGTCCTTGAATTCTGGCAATTTATTATTCATTAAAAGCTGTGTGAGGCAATCACCTTGGATAGAGACATCTGTCTGCATTTATGAGACAGCCCCAAAGTGGAATGCATCCAAAGTGGGTGGAAGGCAAGTGTATAGAGAAGGACGGACTTGGTCATATTCCTGATCATAATACAATGTGATAGAGCACATTTCAAATGTCCAAAGTGCTTTGCATGCATTAACATAAGCCTCTGCTCCATCTTTTTTTTTTTTTTTTTAAGGTAGGCCAGTGTCCGGGTGTGGAGGGGGGAGGAAGGATCAGTCTCCAAAGGGCACCCTAGACAGTTCATGATTGAGGGTAGCATTTTACTCAGAGAAATACTCATTTCTATCCCCCAACTTCATATAAATGGCTCACCACATGTCTTCCATTGTTACGCGACGAGACAAAAAACAACTATTGTGGGATTGTTTCGCAGAGTTTAATCTAGAAATCTGCTTTTGGTGCTCCATCCTAGAAGCAAAGCTGTCAGGAAAATAAGAGGGCATGCAGTCACATACCAAATGTGTTTTCTTCAGAGCACTAACTACCAACCAGTCCACTCTGCATCAGGGATTAGGTCTCCTAGGACAGAGGGAGGGCTTCAGACTCTGGCTCTGGCCCCAGAATCTTTCATTGTACAAATTAAACCATGAGATGAATAGCTTGGAAGGAGGAGTGGTAAAAGATACAAAAGGTAGTCTATTCCAAAAACAATGTGGAGATAAATAGGAGACTGGAATGAAGATACTTCTGTCATATCACGCAAAGAATGGGGGGTTGTTTCCCCACACTTTGTACATGTAGTCCTTTGTGGGGTAGCCATAAAGAAGAAGGAGTCAAGCTATTCTGCAAAGCACCTGAAGGCAGGACAAGAAGCAATGGATGGAAACTAATCAAGGAGAGAAGCTGCCTAGAACTGAGGAGAAATTTCCTGACAGTTAGAACAAATAATCAGTGGAACAACCTGCCTCCAGATGCTGTGAATGCTCCAACACTGGATGTTTTTAAGAAGAGACTGGACAACCATTTGTCTGAAATGGTATAAGGTTTCCTGCCTGAGCAGGGGGTTGGACTAGATGACCTCCAAGGTCCCTTCCAACTTTGTCCATTCTGTTCTGTTCTGTTCTGTTCTAAATATACAGTATTATGTTTGCTGTTCGTTGTGGCATTGAAAAGGCAGCAGGTAAAGCACAACTCTCTTTATTGCAAAGGCAAAACGAAAACTAGTAAGCACATGCTCCACCCCTATTTATACATTCAGCCTACGAGGCGGCAACCAATAGGAGCACAGTATTCTCCCGCTTAAATGATAACAAGTAGCCTCCAGACAGAAAGTCTGGCTTGTTGGCCACGTGGTCTGCTAACCATTATTACACAGTTTAAGGCAGATATGTCAAACACAAGGCCCGGGGGCCAAATGCGGCCTGCGAAGTGGTTTCATGTGGCCCCTGAAGCCATCCTGGAAACAGTGAGGGAACAGCCCCTGCTGCCTTGGCCCTGGCCCAGGCCGGCCAGGAGCCAATGTACAATTTTGTGGTGGCCATCTATGCTGAAACGCATTCAGTCTTAGCTCCACAAGACCATCTGGAAACAGCGAGGAACCAGCCCCTGGGTGCATGCTGGGGAGGTGTCACCCTTTGTGAGAAATGAAGAAATGCACCATCACCTGGAAGTGGCCAGTACATGGCCCTTGCCTATTTCACATATCCGGCTTGATGGGCTCCGGGGTAGAGGTTTCGGCAGGCAGTAGGGTGCTCTCCTCACAGCGCCAAAAGGCTGAGCTGGGTGGTGCAAAACTGATGAGAAGTGCAATGCTGCCTAGCCCCCAGCCTGCCCAGTTTCAGCAGGCAGCAAGGTGCAAAGCTGGTGAGCTTCGCACTTCCCGGCTCAACCTCTCGGCACTGTGAGGAGAGCACCCTGCTGCCTGCCGAAACCGGGCAGACTGGGGGCTGGGTGGCATCATGCTTCTTTTTGGATTTGCACCGCCTGGTTCAGCCTCTCGACGCTGTGAGGAGAGCACCCTGCTGCCTGCTGAGACCGGGCAGGCTGGGGGCTGGGCGGCGTTGCACTTCTTTTCAGATTTGTGCTGCCTGGCTCAGCTTCTCAGTGCTGTGAGGAGAGCACCTTGCTGCCTGCTGAAACCAGGCAGGCTGGGGGCTGGACAGCATTGCACAGGTAATGTTGATTTTCATGCTGCTCATGGCATCCCCTCTCCCAGAGCCCACCAAGCCAGATATATGTAGGTGAGGGCCATGTGCTGGCCACTTCCAGGCGATGGTGCATTTCTTTATTCCTCACGAAGGGTGACACCTCCCTAGTTGTGTTTCTTGCCTGTTTTTCTCCCTCCCTCATCTCAAATATTTGCCCACCACTCTGTGGGTCTGAGGGAAGTCCTGCCTTAGTCCTGTCCTGCTGCCCTTTCACCATCCCCTTGCCCCCTCTGCCTGGCCTATCCTGGGGGTCTCCCATCCTATTGCTAAGGAAGCTTTGGATACAAATTCGGGTCTCCTCCCATGGAGATGGAATGAGCCTCCCTCTCACTTTGCCCTCGTACCCATCATAAGCAATAAGGAGAGCAAGCACAGCAGCAGCAGCCTTGAGGTAAGTGCAGCTGGGTTCCCCCTTGGGGAAGTGGGGCTGGGCTTGGTGCCGTGGGTGCTTGAGGGCCAGGCTGGGCATTTAACCTCTGCTGCCCAGGGCTCCAGGCAGCGCCCACCACCATCCAGCCCCTCCCCTGCATGGCCTGAGAGGAACGGTGAGGCACCTCCAGTGGACCATGCTTTGACACTTGCTCTGGTCCCGCCCCATTCTGCCAGAGACCCTCAAATCTGTCCCATTCCTGCCCAGGCTCCCACAGGCACCCTTTTTTAAAAAACAAATTTTATTGTTTTTTTAATTCTTAGAACAAAGTACTCAAGACACACAATGGTGCTGGGATAAATCAAACATCCAGAAATAAAATCATATATGAATAACTCAAATCAATACATCAAATATTCCCTCTCTATTTCCCTCAAATAGCTTAATATATTTAAGATAATCCATTTCTAATTTAAATTTCTATTAATCCTAAACCTGTTTTGAAGCTTTATAAATTTATAATTACCATAATTAAATTTAACTTTAAAATAAACACATTATCAATTCAGGCATCCCTTCCAGATATATTCTAGTTCCTTAATTTTATCACAAGTCTTGCTTATTTCTTCTTCCACTAATATCTCCTAATTAAAATAAAATATTAGTCTACCCTATACATATCTAATCCATCCATCAATCAAACTCTTTAAGATAACAAGATAATATCAAACCTTAAATCATTTCAGTCCATTGGACAAGATTCAAGTTTCATCCAGTTAATTATCATACCTAATAACATCCATAATATCAACCAAAAACATTACCTTACTAAATTAATATTCGATTAATTATTAAGTTAATCCAGATCTAAAACACCTCTTCAATTTTCTTCTTTCCATTACATAATAATTTTCATACAAATAAACCAATTATTCTAAAACTACATTCTTAATCTATGTAATATATATATTCTAATAATCACCCATTTTTCTCTAATTTCTAACTCTAAATCTTAATCCTTAAATCAATCCATAATTCTACAGTGCCTTTGATCCATTACATATACTTTTAAATTTCTCTTTTCAGTCTTATTCTGGCCTTCTTTTGTGCCAGGAAGGTTTCCATAACAAAGCTTCCCTTTCAACCGATAGGTCTCTCTTTGTTGGTGGTAATATCATTTGAGACAGTAAAAGACATCCTGTCCTCTGCATTGGACATCTATTTCTCTTATCTTTAAAGCCTCGTTGCTTTAAAGGTTCAAATCTCAGTCTTTGATTTTTCTGATCCTTGAAGATATAGATGAAATGCTTGTAAGGTAAAATAAATTCCTCTTTAATCTCAATTGATTCCTCTTCTAGTATGTTTTGGTTTATAGAATGGTCAGATGTAGTCTGAAAGTCACTTTGAAGGTTTGGGTAGAGTTTCTGTCTCTTAATTCTGTAGTAATCTCTTTCATTGTAGCACATATTTCTTCAGTAGCCTCATAAATCTTTTCCAATATAAGTTTACAGTTTAATTGTGAATAAAGTTTCTCCATTTTAATAGTAATTGAAGAGAATCCCTTTTTTCTTTTAGTGGAGACTGTAATTAATAAAAGTTAAGCAATATCCATCCCCACAATTCTCACAGCTATATCAGCTTATCTTTTCTCTTCAAGGGTAGTTTGAAGGTCAAGTCCATCTCATCTCCAAACAATAATCAGCAGTTGCAATGTTAACTTTTCCCCACAAGATGTCCTCAGTAGATTAAAAAATCTTTTCCAGACACCATTTTTCCCTTTCTTCTATCTTTTAAAGGAAAAAGTGGAAAAAGAAATAACCTTCCAGTGTAAAATAATAGTATAGCTCTTAGAAAAGAGTTTTTTCTGTACCCTAAAGTAAATAAGAATAAAGTGTAGTCTTTAAAAATTTTTGTTCTATCTTTTATTCAGCGCCTTTCTTCCCACGCATACAAAAGCTGCTTTTTCAAGACAGGGAAATAATTCCAACAAAGCTTTTACAAGCAAAAAAAAAAAACAGAGTAGGGTGAAGAGAGGAGCAGAAGAGGTCTCACCTGGATCATCCGCAGTGGGTCTATTACACTTAGATGTAGATGTGACTTTTGGCTGGTGCAGCAGGGTAATCGGCCATCTTGCAGGACAATCTTTGCTCTGTCGGCCCTAAGGAGATAGCTGGAGCCATGAGAGAAGCTGCTGCCCTCCCGCAGTCACCAGCAAGCCTCCTTCTTGGTGGTCGCCCCTCCAGGGTGACTTTCGACCCACTAAGGGGTCTACCGGCGAAGAAAACGCAGCCAGAGTGGAGACGAGTCTCCAGACATGACTGGTGTCACCGCATACCGGAACTGGAAGTCCCCCCACAGGCACCTTTGACACGAATGATGTAGAGCTGGACATGCCCACCCAATAGGCCACACCCACCCCATCCATGCCCACCCTGGCCACCCCCACCCACCCCCAAGGGCAACCGCAATGCTGATATGGCCCTCAATGAAATTGAGTTTGACACCCCTGGTTTAAAGCACTTAATTCTCGGGCTTCCGGTGGCTCCACCGGCGCCGCTAGGGTCTCCTCTGTGAGACTCCGTCATCTGGATTTGTAAAGCCGTGAAAAACAGCGCACACCAGCTGTTTTTTCGCGGTGAAAAATCCCCTCTCCGGGCAAAGGAGAGGTGTAGAGCATCGGGAGCAAGGTTGAGCCTTCTTAAATCCCTGGAAAATAAGTTTCCAGGGATTAAGAGTGAGCTCCCTAAGCTCCGGAGGACGCTCCTATCCAGAGACGCTTCTGTCTTCGGGCAGAGAAAGACGCCGCGACCACTTCTGCCTTTTTTAAAGCTAACACTGGAGAGACTGTAAACAGGCTGAATGACTACAGGAGTCTTAAAGGGATTGCAAGTATCTTTATTGTTTCCTTTTGGTTATACATTTCTAACGTCTACAATCAACATAATGTTTCAAAATGGCGTTTAGCTTTCACTATTTTCATTGTTAAGGAAAGTGCTGGAAGTGAAAGTGGAACTGTTACTTTTTTCTCTCTTCCTGTTTCTTCAAGCGCAGCTAGAGAGACGGCTGTGATTATTTGAAACTTAAAATGGAGTGGAATTTACAGCCAAATGCTAAACCTATGTTGGATCGTACTGATGATTTTTATGAAAAAAGGTCTGATACACAGAAGATTTTTACCCAAGACTTTAAAGAGATTAAAGCGTCTTTGAAAGAGATTAAAGCATCTTTGAAAGAGGCTTCTACAGAAATATTAATTATATTAGCTAAATTCTTTCTTCCAAATGAAGTTGATGTACAATCGACTGCTGAACAATTTATTTTACAAGTTGAACATGGAGAGGAGTTAGATCAATTAACTGGAACTTTTTCTTCAAATGAAACTGATTTACAATTGTCTGCTGACTATTATATAACACAAGAGAAATCAGAAGATCAACAGGGAAGAGAAGAGGATTGTTTTGAGCATAAAGACTACAACTGGATTTTGCTAGATGGAAAGTTGGTTTATGGAGAGCAAGAGGTTTTGTTTCAAGAAGGGGAATTCTGTCCAGCCGGGCAGCAAGAAGAGGATTTAATTGATAAAAGAGAGACTTTGTTTCATTTTATGAAGCAATTAGACTATAAATGGATTCGGTTTGATGAACAGTTTATTTATGGAAAGCAAGAGGATTTGATTCAAGAAAGCACGACTCAACCTAAGAAGCAATCTATCTATGGGGTCGAAGAAATAAAGAAGAGAGATTTATTATTTGGATGGGTGGCCTTGTTATGGCGGTGTATTTGGTTAAAAAGAAAACCTAGAATTCGTTTGAAGTAGTGAAATTTAAAACTGTATGTAAGGATGTTTTGGTAATTTAAAATTATGGAATGAATTAAGGACTAAGAATACGAGTAAGATGATTAATGGTTGACATAATTAAATTGATGAAGGATGTATTGGTTTTGATGATCTAGATTTGATATTAGATTGGAATGTAAGTTAGAAATGGTACAAATAGTTTGTTTTTGTGAGAGAGCCCAGAAGTTGATTGATTAAACGAAATTTATAACTAAATGAGAGAATTAAGGTTAATCTAAGATTATGGGTTGATTTAAAGATTGAGATTATAAGTAAGTTCTAAGATAGGATGTTTAAATGATATATCAAGATATATTATTATAAATTATTATAAATTTATAAATTATAAATTATGACTTAGATTGACGGTTTAGCTGTAAATGATAATTATTATTTTTAACAAGATGTTATATTTTTTGTTGTTTTTTTTTTTTAGAATTGAGGGATTTATTGATATTGTTATTTTTAATATTATCTGTTTAATTTCAATAAGATGAGTTTTTTCTTTTGTGTTTTGTTTAAGGGATTGATTTGATTCAGAGAATGTATATATTATATAGTTTAAAATTCTTGTTAAGACTATATAATAATTTTGTTGGACGTAGTGGGGTTCCCTTTTGTTATACCCTGTAATCATTCTGGGAAGTCGAGGGTTAGGGAGGGATTATAATTTTAGAGATGATGTTTTCAGGGAGGGAGATAATAAGTATTAGAATATGTTTCTCAACTGTAGTTGGGGGTATTTAGGGATTATATAATTTTTTCAGGGTGCTCGGGAGAACTCTAGTCACCGCATTGGAGGGTGAGGAAGGTGGAAGGAGAGGTACTGGTATGTATAGAGGGTTAGAGGGTGGAGAAGGAGTAGAGGAGGATTGAGGGAAGAGGTATAGAAAGGTGAAAGTATGTAGGTAGAAGGATAGAAGAGGAGGTTAGGATGTAGGAGGATGTGGTGGGGGGGGTTCCGAGCAGCTATTTGTATTGTTTGTTAATTATGTTATTTGTTTGTTATCAGTTGAGTTATTATATTTTTGTGTTAAAATTTGTTAAAAGTTTATAAAACTTAATAAAAAATAATTTAAAAAAAAAATAAAGCACTTAATTCTCAAATTTAACTCAATACATTACATACAGCTACAACTGAGACCAGAATTTTGGTTCCTAAGCAAGGTGGTGGTTAAGTGAGTCATGAATAAAGGTGAATATACATATCCCAGGATAATGTTGCAGGATCCAATCCAACCAGAGAGAAGTTCTCTTGAGAATCGGCTCCAGCACAAATTCAAAAGCAAAACAAACAAACAAAAAAAACCTCTGGTCCTGGTGACTGACCCAGATTGGATCCTGCAAGTGAGTCATGCCCTAATTCACAACCTTTTTGCCATGGTTGTTAAGACAATCATTGCAGTTAAGTGAATCATGCAGCAAATCCAACTTCCCCCATTGACTTTGTTTATCAGAAACTGGCTGGAAAGATCGCAAATGGCAATCACATGACCGGGGATGCTGCAACCATTGTAAATATATGCCGGTTGCCAAACGCCCAAATTTTGATCACATTATTGTGGGGATGCTGTGACAGTCATAAGTGAAAAGAATGGTTGTAGGCCACTTTTTTCCATCACTGTTGTAACTTCGAACAGTATGCTACAACTAAAGAAGGCTCCTTCACAAAATCCTGTCTTGCCTGTGTACATATGCAGTGTAATTACTTATTAAATAAGTAACAAGATGTACAGATTGTTTGAGAGGATCTGTCACAGTCTGCTTCAACAGAACAGCACTGCAGAATCTGGATCTGTGGAACAGCAAAAAGCAGAACTACCATTTCTGTAAAACGATCCAGCACATCACTGGCAGGAATGTTAGAGACCAGGGTCTCTCCATTCCCAGGCTGTGGCCCATTACCGGGCTGTGGCCTATTCAGAACTGGGTGATGCAAAAGTTGAGCTGCATGTGTGCATATGCCACTTGTGTGGGCCGGTTCCCCCTCCCCTCCACAGCTGGGTTGCCAAGCTGCAAAGGTTGGGGACCGCTGTTATAGACAATTACAGCACATTCACAAAAATTGATTGGGTATATTTGGGACATGTCGCTAAATAATGACACTATTATTTCAATCAATTCCAACAATATTTGCATTATTTCAATTGAATAATATGGTCTCCCATCATAAGTGATTCTAGGTGGCTAACATAGGATTAAAACTTATTAAGACAATAACACCACAATAAGCATTTATCCATGAACCTCTCAATCTTTATGCCTGGCAAAATGACCATGTTTTAAAGATGTTATGAAATGCTAGCAGGGTCAGGACAAAGCAAATCTGAGGGGTCGGGGTGGGAAGGGTATGGTTTTTCAGAAAGCAGGCACAATAGAAAAGAACCACTTCCTGTTATGTCTGGCCACTCTCAGCTCATTAAAATCCACATAAAGATGTCTTTAATAGTTTTTAATTAACACATTTCAAACGAAGTCATTTCAAAGCAAACTGCTGGCATTATTTTGGCCGGAACGGCCAACACTGATTTATTTACATTTAGGATAAATATGCTATCCTCCCACCTTCCAATTAAAACACTCTTTCTTTATCACATTGTCCAAGACCTCATTATGTTTCGGTAGGTTTCAAAAACACCAGAAAACTCAGTTTCAACTCACTGCGAAAGTTTCCATGCCAATCTCTAATTAACGTTGCTCGTGACAAAGGCTTAATTTCTCTCTCCTCCTCTAATACAGTTTCCGATACGTCACTTCCTTTTTCTACTTAACTGAACCCTCCTCCTATTAACCCTTCGAACTCTCGGATCCAGCCATACATTCTCCTGTTCCAAGTCTGATTCTGCACCTTGAGACTCCGATGCAGACTGCATCTCAATCTCCTCCCTGTCTGCCTCGGCTGCCGGGAGGGGAAAGCACCCAGAGGGGCCTGGCTCGGCTGCCGGGAGGGGCAAATACTCAGAGGGGCCCGGCTCCCCCTCCTCATCCTCCGACACCTCCCCAGCTGGTCCAGAGACACCCACAACACTTCCCAAATCCCCCAATAAACAGGATGTGGAGCATCCCATTCTCTTGGATCCAGTAAGAGTGGTATAAACAGTTAGAGAGGGGTGCTCCTACAAATAGCTCAAATTCATTAAAAATCATAGAGAAAGGGGGGAAAAGCACCTTTGATTTATAGCTCTGTCATGACATGGCAGAGTCCCTAGTGACTCCGCCATTCCTAGTGCCTGGAATATGGCCACTACGGGGGCTCTAGACCGGATTGCACCATTGCGACCTCTCTGTGGCAGCAGACCCAAGAGATCTCCTTGGTTTACCGAGGAACTCAGGGGGATGAAGCGCCAGAAGAGACGTTTAGAGAAGCAATGGAGGAATCTGATCGAACCAAATTGAGAGCTTATATCAAGACCTATTTGGAAGCGATCACTACGGCAAGATCTCAGTATCTTTCCGCATTGATCGCGTCTGCGGAATCTCATCCAGCTGCCCTGTTTAGGGTGACTCGCTCTCTCCTTGATATGGGGAGGAAGGAGGAACCTTTGCAGGGCAATGCCGAAGAATTTAACACCTTTTTCGTAGACAAGGTCACTCAGATCCGGACTGACTTGGACTCCAATTGGAATGCAGTGTCGGCTGACAATGAGTCAGTCGAGATGACAGAGGCCCATCTTAGTCCTGTTGTATGGGATGAGTTTGACCTGGTAACTCCTGAGGATGTGGACAAGGCCATTGGAGCTGTGAGTTCTGCCACCTGTTTACTGGATCCGTGCCCCTCCTGGCTGGTTTCGGCTACTAGGGAGGTGACACGGAGCTGAGTCCAGGTGGTTGTTATCGCTTCATTGAGGGAGGGGTCCTTTCCGGCTCCCTTAAAGGAAGCACTCGTGCACCCCCTCCTCAAGAAGCCTTCCCTGGACCCGGCAGTTTTAAATAATTATCGTCCAGTCTCCAACCTTCCCTTTTGGGGGAAGGCTGTTGAGAAGGTGGTGGCACTCCAATTCCAGCAGTCCTTGAATGAAACTGATTATCTGGGCCCTCAGCAGTCTGGGTTCAGGTCCGGTTACAGCATGGAAACTGCTTTGGTCGTGCTGACCGATGATCTCTGGCGGGCCCAGGATAGAGGTTATTCCACTATCCTGGTGTTTCTTGACCTCTCAGCGGCTTTCGATACCATCGACCATGGTATCCTTCTGCGCCGGTTGGAGGGGCTTGGAGTGCGGGGCACCGTTCTACGGTGGTTCACCTCCTACCTCTCTGGCCGGTCACAGTCGGTGTTTGCAGGAGGTCAGAGATCGGCTCCGAGGTCTCTTCCATGTGGAGTTCCTCAGGGGTCCGTTCTCTCACCTCTGCTTTTTAACATCTACATGAAGCCGTTGGGTGAGATCATCTGTCGACACAGGGTGAGTTATCATCAATATGCTGATGATACTCATCTTTATATCTCTACCCCGTGTCATTACAGTGAAGCAGTTGAAGTGATGAACCGGTGCCTGGAGGCTGTTGAGGTCTGGATGGGTGCCAACAGGCTCAGACTCAATCCCGACAAGTCTGAGTGGCTATGGGCTCTGCCTCACAAGGATAATTCCAACTGTCTGTCGATTACCCTGGGGGGAGAAGTTTTGTCCCCTTTGGAGAGGGTTCGCAACTTGGGTGTTCTCCTCGATCCACAGCTAAGTTTGGAACATCATTTTTCGGCTGTGGCGAGGGGAGCATTCGCCCAGGTTCACCTGGTGCGCCAGTTGCGGCCCTATTTGGATTGGGAGTCACTCCTCACAATCACCCATGCCCTTGTCACCTCGAGATTCGACTACTGTAATGTTCTCTACATGGGGCAACCTTTGAAGAATGTCCGGAGACTGCAGGTAGTCCAGAATGTGGCTGCGCGAGCTGTCTTGGGTCTCCCAAGACATGCTCATATCACTCCAGCTCTTCATGAGCTGCACTGGCTACCAATTGGTCTCCGAACACAATTCAAAGTGTTGGTTATAAAGCCCTTTATGGCAATGGACCAAGATACTTGCGGGACCGTCTCCTGCCTCATGAATCCCAGAGACCAGTTAGGGTGCATAGAGTTGGCCTCCTCCCGTCTGCTAAACAATGCCATCTGGCGGGACCTAGGGCAAGGGCCTTCTCCGTTGCTGCCCCTGCCCTCTGGAACCAGCTTCCCTCAGAGGTTCGTACTGCTTCCTCCCTCCTAGCTTTCCGGAAAGGGCTGAAGACACATCTATGCCGACAGGCTTGGAGCATATGAGCTGAGCTCTGCCCCTCGGCCCTAAGAGTGTCCCGCCATCAGTGCTTGTGAATTGATTGTGTTTGTGTGGGGTATGAATGTGGTTGATTTTAAATTGTTGTTGTGTTTTTGTTGTGAGCCGCCCCGGGTCTTCGGAGAGGGGTGGCATATAAGTGCGAATAAACATAAACAAACATAAACAAACATGGTAGGACAGTGTTCCTTTTGGTTTTGGCTCCCAAGAAGAAAACATTCAATTGAAGTGTGCGTACTCACCACTCCAGCAATCTAATATCTACCATAACAAATTTAAAATCTTTCCTTAGCATGTGGGAACTCAACTGCTGGTACTCACCTAAACACATTAGTTTCTCCAGCAAGATGTGCCGTTTGCAAAAGAGTCTTTTGGGAACTGTAGTGCTAGAGTCCATTTCCCCATCCCAATCTAAATAAATAAACAGCAGACAAACCTACTTCCCGGCAGGACATAATGGTGGATAGCCACAGTACGAGTAACAGAGACCTGCTAGCATATCTCTATTGTTTGTTGTTGGAAAGGTAACATATTAGAGAAGGTAAGAATATCAAACAGTGATCTGTTCCACATCCTGAAGTTCTTCAGCTACTTTTATCATCTCTGGCAACCATAATTAGGTCTTTCCACCAGTTAGCGTGGCATGGATAAACCTATCAGAATGCTTGAGGAAAGTAAAACAACACAGGACAGCAGCCAAACTAATTTTGTAGGAGAACAAGGCTTGCTGAGTCATAATGCAAAGTCCATACACCTTATCAACAAAACGTGGAGAACATGAGCCTTTAGTGATGGCTTCTTCTGTTTTGGATAAATGGCCAAGACAGGAAACATTTCACAAAAATGCTAGGATGATGCAAAGAAGACACCAGTGCTGGAAACTTCCTCTTAAGCAATTCTAATCGACCAAGAGGCACCTTGGAGTACCTGCAAAGGGAGAGGACACAAACACTGTAGTGTGAATAAGGAGTCATCATTTATTGGCCAAGCTGAATTTATTTTCATCTCTGCTTCATTTCAAAATTGGTAACTTCCAGAAATAAGCAAAAAAATCTCTCTTGGAAACCCTCTGAGATGAGGACAACACGAATGGCTGTAAACCTGTCTTAGAGGGGTTTTTTTATCATTATGGGGATTCTGTGTGGAGGAACCACCCAGTCATTCACTTTTGTGACTCATCTGTCCTCCGTGAAACCCAGATTCTCATTTCTGAAGAATACAAGTTTCCATCACGAATGTTCCATATAGAACCCAGAAATCCTACTTTCTAATCTTTCTGAGTTCTGAATCAGTTGTTTAACTCTTTTTTCAGAAACACATAATATTAAGCCAGCAGCAATAGATGGTTCCATATTAGGCCTCATATTGGGAGGGATCATTACCTTCTTTTACTGCCCCTGCTGGGGCTCAGTCAGACACCTCATTTTGCTTTTCAACCTGTCCGGAACTTTGTTTTTAAAGCTAGGTTGATGCCTTGCTCCCTAAGGATACCGGTAGGCTGAACTACAGGCTTCCCAGATGGGTAGAGGAAACGAGGGCTTGAAGAGAGTCACGGTACAGATGGAATGTGGGGAAGGAAATGGCGTTAAGATATTGGTTGCAAAGGGCCTGGAGAATTGTGAGAAGCTCATTATAAAGAAATACAAAGCACATTTCCCGTCCTTAAGAAACACCATTGTTCCACCTTGTGAACCAGTTTTACAAATGAAGAACTGAGCTTGAAAAATAGGGAAGACACCTAGACAGGCCAAATTGGTTTTAGTCTGTGACCCACTTACCTTGTTTCTCCTCCAATACTTCTCTCTACTTTGTTCAGCTGCTTCCACGCATCTCTCCACTGTTCCAGTTTTGCCCCACAGATATTCACCCTCCCAGTTACCATGAGATTGTTTTACTAAAATGAAAGTCCATGCATATTCCGGGAGCCGTTCTTCTAAATCCTTGAATGATGCAGAACCTGAGCAGCTTTCATTTTATTTGGGAGCAGAACAGAAAAGGAAAGGCTGGCAGATCTATAAGAGACCAGCCCATCTTCCCAAACTGTTTCTAGCTGATCGTAATGGACAGTTACCTTTCCCTTTTAAGTATGATGAGCTGGCACAATCTTGTGTTTAGTTACCTTAAACCACCCTGAGAATCTTTGTTGCTAAAAAGGAGGATAACAAGGTAGGAATCAAACAAACAGCCCCCCTCTGCCTCTTCCATCTTTACCAGATGAGAGCACACAGCAGTTATTTAAGAGTTTTGTCTTACCTGGTCAGCTCTTATTTTCATGAAATATCCAGTCACTGAAATGTAGGCAGCAGCAACCAAATTATTTAGAAGCTGAAGCCGATTCCTAGTGAGTTAGGTGAGTTCAGTTTAGAAAAAAAATACAGGAGTGAGATAAGAAGGCCAACTATAGCAAAGTTTATCAAATTAAATATGAAAAATGAATAATGTAGCTAGGAAAATTATTTTCTCCCTCTCTTATCATGCGAACAGTTGAAGCCATCAATAAAATTGATGGGTCGTGGATTCGGGAAAGACAGCAGAAAGTACTTTTTTTCTACAGCGCATAATTAATTCATGGAATTTGCTACTGGAGGACAAGATGAGGACAGAGTGATAGCCATGAGCAAGAATAGTTTAAAGATAGCAAAGGCTCTGGCTTCTGGTTAGGAGAGGTATTATGGAACTGAAGCTGGGTGGGAACAGCAGACATCGTCCTCCAACAGTGGCTGTAACACACTGCTGAGCCTTAATTAATACAGGCCAACAGCAGCTGCCGCCTATTACCTTCTTAGGGGCTTCTGGAAACATCTGGCTGGTCACTGTAGGAAGTGAAATGTTGGACAAGATATAACTTTTCTTCTGGCCCAAAAGGGCTTTGCAGATTGCCAGTTCAGATATGCCTTAACAATCATCCTCGGTTTTCTCAAAGCGTGGAGGCCATCTGAATTCCAGACATCTAATACAGCCAAAATCACTGTACCCAGCTTCCCATCAGTGTATAGGTAGTCCTCGACTTACAACAGTTCCTTTAGGGACTGTTAGAAGTTACAACAGCACTGAAAAAAGTGACTTATGACCGTTTTTCACACTTACGACTGTTGCGCCATCCCTACAGACACATGATCAGAATTTGGACGCTTGGCAGTTGACTCATATTTATGACGGTTGCAGTGTCCTGGGCTCATGTGATCCTCTTTTGCGACAAGCAAAATCAGTGGGGAAGCCAGTTTCACTTAACAACTGTGGTACTAACTCAACAATTGCAGTGATTCACTTAACAAATGTGTTAAGAAATGGGGCAAAACTCACTTCACAAATTCTCATTCAGCAACGTAAATTTTGGGCTCAATTGTGGTCGTAAGTAAACAAACTTACTTGTTAATGTTTGCCAAGGAACAAACTTTTTAAGACATGCCCTTATCCTTATTCTGGCCATTAGTACCCATCTCCATCCTTATTTTGGCTCTCCTGCAACAATACTGTATTATTTTGTACTGGTTGAGTTCAATGTAAATGTGAAATAATGAGGAGAAGGAGGAGGACATGCAAAGGCCAAGAGTTCTATTGTTGCTTGGAAGTGATGCCAAAAGGTGCAGAAAGCCAAATCTCACAGGTTGGTCCAGAGACAGATTCAGAACAACTGGATTATTCAGTTGACTTAATTAGCATACATAAATTATCAACAGGTAGATATTTTTCCTTTTCCCCTTGGAGGCATTGCCAAGATCTTCCTTATATCTTCCTTGTATCTAAACCACAACTTTTTTTTTTTTTTTTTGGTATTGCAGCAAAGAATCACTGAATTTTGACTTTTGTTCTGAATCTATCGTAAACATTCTCCTGGGCTTTCAGGAAACTACTGATCCAATCTCTCACTTAATAGAGATTTCTTTTTCCTCCGGCAAACTGTGACAGCCAGGCCAGGTCTCATCCTAGATCCAATTCAAGAAGAAATAACGGTGATGCTGAAATGAAATGACAGACTATGTCTGGTTACTTGCTAAAGGTGAACTTGGCACAATTGCACTGGCTTTGTAGAATTCGGAAGGAAATGGGTAGAAGAAGAGGGAAAAAGTAATGATACCAATCTTTCTTGTCTTCTACAGGATGGCAGGGTTTTTTAAATTATTTATTTATTATTTCAATATTCACGGCCACCATCTTAAATTCACAGTTCTAGGCAGATTACAGTTCAGTTTGGCAGCCTGTGTGTCAGCTTATGTCCATTCCACAACTGCGGTTAGTAGCTGACTTTTTCTTGTGTTGAGAAGGATCCATCATGCCAAAGGCTACAGATCAACCCTCTCTTTGGCTTGGATTGTGGAACAATAGTTCAGTGACAACACTGCCATTTCTAATATCTGTCTTATGGTTTCTTGGCAGAAACTATGGCTGTGGTACCGATCCTTTCAAATACAATCAATTAAAATAAACCTGGAGCCTCAGTCTAGGAACATAGAATAATAAGATTGGAAGAGACCTAGATGGTCTTCTAACCCCATCCCCTGCTCAAGCAGGAGACGCTATGCCATTCTGAACGAATGGATATCCAGTCTCTTCTTTAAAACTTCCAGTGATGGAGCATTCACAACATCCAGAAGTAAGCCATTCCACTGATTAATTGTTCTCATTGTCAGGAAATTTCTCCTTATTTTTAGGTTGCTTCTCTCCTTGATTAGTTTCTATCCTTTGCTTCTTGTCTTGCCCTCACCTCAGGTGCTTTGGAGAATAGGACAACTCCTTCTTCTCTGTGTCAGCCTCAAATACTGGATGTCACAGTTTTAGTCCTTCTCTTCATTAGACTAGGCATACCTAGTTCCCTAAATCATCCATCATATGGTTAGCCTCCAGATTCCTTATCATCTTCGTTGTTCTTCTCTGTACTCTTTCTAGGATCTAAACATCTTTTTTTGTAAAAAGAGGCAAACTGAACTAGCACATGTTATTTAATTAATCAATTGTATTTGTACAGCCATCCATCTCACATAGTAATGCAAGCAGCATACATACTGTAGTAATAATCAAGAATATATTTTTAAAAAATATTGAAATTAAAATAAAAACAAATATAAAATAAAGCTGAAAAGAAACCTACAAAATGACAAAGCACTGCTATGGCTATGGGTAGAAACACAGAGAGGTTCGTTGGTGGCTAATAATTTTGTAAATTAACATATATAAATTAACAACTTTAAAATTTGACAGGCTTAGTAATGGAAATAGGGTGGGAGCATTGCACATCATTTTTGAATTATTATATGACAAAATGGAACCCATAAGTATTGACGAAATGCATGCGTATATTCTATACTGTATCAAGTATAGAATACCTTAGTTCTTGGAGAAAGCAATTTATTTTGCTGAGGGAAAAATGTTTACACTTTAGTCTGAAAATATAACGGAAGTGCAAAGTGGAAGAGTTGTGCTGCTGTGCAACAAATGAATTAGAAGGACAAATTTACTATGCAATAAAAATCACTGCATAGAAAACCTTTTACCAGCCTCCAGCTGGTAAATCCTGAGCTCTAGTTAAAAATAAATAGATACCATAAGCCTGAAGTCTGCCTGCCTCAGCTTCATATAGTACAGAAGGACCACTGTTCAGACCAAGAAATATCCAGTTCATAACCCAATACTGAATTGATACCGTAGCAGCCTTTTGGAAAAGCAAATTTTCAATGATAAAACTCTTGAGATACAAATTAATATTTGTAAATTTTGAAATTTTCCAAAGCACCATGTCCACAGAACATACTGAAGTTACATGCCAGTCAGATATTGTACAAGATATCCCAAATATACTGCAGACTAAGCCTTATGAGGCTACTTCCACATTTTTATGTATGTATGTATGTATGTATGTATGTATGTATGTATGTATGTATGTATGTATGTATATTGTATACGTATTATATCAAATTTAGAAACCACCCACCCTCCTCACAGAGGAACTCTGAGTGGTGTACAAATAAAATGTTAAACACATAAAAACAGAATATATTTTTTTAGAATAGAGGCAAGGACATTTCAAAATCAACATTAAAAGTTCATTAAAAGGCAGGGGGAGGGCCTTCAGAGTGCTAACTAGCCCTACGGCTACCTACTCTTCCTCCTTTTTCTTCCTGACTTCCTGACAGTAAAAACAATTAGCCAGTGAAACAACTTGCTTCTCAGAGTTGTGGGTGGAGGTTTTTCCAGAAAAGATTGGACACCCATTTGTCCGGAATGATATAAGGTCTCATGCCATAGGTAGGAGGTTGGACTAGAAGACCCCCAAGAACCCTTCCAGCCCTAAGATTCTATAATTCTATGAAGTAGCAGTGATGAAGTTACCTAGTTTGGTAATGAAATGTCTGCTTGAAAACCTCCAAGCTCAGAAAGCATCAAGGACCTCATGACTCTATGATTTCTCTGTGAGTCCCAAGGAAGAGAGAAAAACAGAATAACAGAATTGGAAGAGATCTTGGAGGTCTTCTAGTCCTGCCCCCTAAAGGCAGGAGATCCTATACCATTTCCAGACAAGTAGGTGTCCAGTCCTTTCTTAAAAGCCTCCAACTTCTGAAAGCAAGCCATTTTGAAAGCAAAACTTTAGACATTTCCAAAATACCAGGAGAGCGGAGGGGAGAAGTTCCCAAGGGTAGAAGCAACGATGGAGAAGGCTCTCTTCCTGAACCCTGCCAGCCAGAATCTCAATTTTCTGCTTTTTTCCCCCCTTTTACTTTTGCTCCAGTCCCCTCTGTTTTTTTTCTATAAATCTCTTCTTTCTTTTGTTGGCTTAGTCTAAAATGCTCATAGCCAATCAGGAATCCCTCACATTAAAAAGTTTGCAACCCGTCTACAACAGATTCATTCCTCTTCCCTCAGTTCTCCTTTCTCATTCATTCTCTCTCTTCTCCCCCTCCCCTGCAACTTTTCTGGTTTAATCTTCAACGTCGCCACGTCTTGGCTCGAAGGCGCCAAGTTATTAACAGCTCAGAGATAGAAAATGATTCCCTCAGTCACTCCTTCCCTGCTGGTGCAGATGAACGTTGCTGCTATTTTGTAGAGGATTCCCATGCAACACTCCCCAAGTCAGCTGCATCTTGACTCCTTGGAAACTTCAAGGTGCAAATGAGATGTTGAGAGAGAGACACACACAACTCCAGCACCACCGACATCAAACAAAACTAAAGATGGTGGCAGCTTAGTCCAATCCTTCTCAATACAGACAGACAAAAAAAAAAAACACCTTTGGGAAGTCTCCCTCAAGATGTGGCTCCAGCTACATCAATGTAAGTGTTGCAATACATAAAGTAAGATATCTATCCCCATCACAGACAAGTGTTCCATTCAATCTGTTCTCCATTGGATATCTGCGAAAGAATTAACATTTGTGAAAAGAGATATCCACGCTCATTTTTACAGGAAATGCACAAATACAATGTGAATTGTATTAAACCATCCCTCCATTAAAACTGGTGTTAGAATGACACCAAAGGATCTTGACTTAGAACATATCTGTCAAACGCACTCTTAGTGCAACATTTTAAAGACAATGGAACATCACAAATATCATCATAAAATTCACAATGGCTTTGTAACTATCAAAAAACTACTCAAACACAATGTGGATTTAAACACAATAATGAGAAGAAGCCCATCATCCAATCATGCTGCTACTACTCGGCAAAGAAATACAAAATGTGCATGCACACACATACGCACAGAATCTGGACATTGCACACTCTTTACAAGGAGAAAAAGTAGTCTAGGAAGCCCGTTAATGAAAACCGACTGTCATCAGGAAATGTTACTTCCAAGCCATGCAAGTATTTGGCATCTTTCCGTTCAGAATTTTTAAAAAGCAGATTGCAAGCTAAAATCATTTTAAGCCAGACACATGTGCATCCACTTACATACCTAGCTTTGCAAATTTCTATAACCTTTGAGATCTGTTGCAGGGATGCCAAATCTGAGTTTTGACCTTGTGCAACAGTCACAAAGAAGCTTTGGCACATTAGCAGAAACAGAACCTGGCTCTATTGGTTATATGTTATGATTTTTTCCTTGATACAGAAAATTGTCCACAGGAACCTATGAGCTTATGTATCCTTTCAGTAGCTTATTCAGCTGGTCCACGAATCTCTCCCACCCACCCACCCACCCCTTTTTTTTGTCTTCTACATCTTTTAAAACATCCGAATGCCCTCAAGTTTGCAGTCTTCATACTCTCCCTTCTTTTCTCCTTTCTCCATCTGCCTGGTTCCAGGATGGAGTCCTTTCCTCCCCCTTCTTCTTCTTTTTAGTGACTAGTGTTAATTTTCATGCTGGCTGCAGCCCTAACAGGTGGCAGGTCCCAGGGGAAGCTTGCTGCAAACCCGTGAGGTGCCAACGCTTCCCTGGTATGCAGTGGGCGAGACCTGCAACCCTGCCACTGCTTAATTTAGCTTTCATATCAAATTGGGAAATCAGCAGAAAAGCTACATCATAAATAGTCCTGCAGTCCCAAGAGGAATCCATTAAATTAACCCAGTATGCTACAGCTCTACATCTGTAAGGCACCCTGGGCTGAGATAAGGGGAAGGGAGGCTTGTGAGAGTTGAATGAAAGCTGTGATGGCGAGAGAATAAATCAGGCTTGAGGTTATTATGTTCTAGGTATGGGAAAGGGAGTAGCTATGGATACAGCTGGCCCCGATTGGAGATTGATGGGACTTTTTGTCCCAAACATACAGGCTCTGCAGAGATTCCAACTAGCCAGCTGCTTTGATGCAGCAGGCAACAGGATTGTGAGTTCAGATAGTCTTACTTGCAGTGTGGTTGTGAAATAAGATTGCCACCTAGTGGACCTCAGCCTGCAATGCTGGTTTAAATTTTCTCCTCAGCTGATATTTTCAGAAAGAATTCTCACCTCTCAGATGAGAGAGAGATGCAATAGAACTCAGACTTTCTAGCTGGCACAGATTCAATTTGTTAAGTGTATATGCATATTACAAACCATAATTAATTCTACACTGAGCTTGTTTGCTATGACACCCATCCAGTCCTCTGAACATGTCCCTGTCACCTCAGTTAATTGGCCACGGTAGCTGAACTAATCCAGCCTTTCTCTTTAATTCATTAGCTTCCCTGCCAATCCAGGTGGGCAAGCCGCCTGCATTTGAACAGCAGGGGTGAAGTCACTGTCTGGCCTACACCCCGGGAATGAATTTGCTGGCTGGCAAAGGAAGGGGTGCTGGATTGAACAAAGGGCCGTTCCAAGCAAAGGACAAAGGCCTCATGTTAAACACTAAAAGAAACAGAACTTCTGGGAAGTCTCATAATTCAGTGGCAGAGTTCATGCTTTTAAAGAACTTTGTTTGACAGGCAACAGAAGTATTTCTGAACTAGCAATGAATTCCAGACCAATGTTGTGACTTGGTATAAGATAGGGCTATCAAATATGGGCTGCAGTTGATGGAAGCAAAAAGGTGCAGAAGGGAAATAAATTCTATTTTTTTGTTGATGATCCTTTGGATTTTTGCTACTCAGATCTGATAGTTTTAGTATTAAGCACTTCCCAACTCTCCCAATTGACACTGATTTGTTAGGGCAGCAGCAGAATCTGTATCTGAAGTCATTGTTTTGTACTCTCTAGTGCCTACTCTGAGTACCAATAGCACTTTAATATCCCAAAGAGTGGGTTTTTCTCAGTACAGCCATTTGCGATAATGAGGATTAAGACTGGGAACTTCTAAGTGGCTCCTCCAACTAAGAGATCCTCCAATGGATAGATTCACATATTAAGCCAAACCAATATCTAGTCTGGCTGTTTCTCAATGTGTTGTATGAATCAGCTATTTTTATTTGTAAACCAAATATTATAGCTTAAGCTATTGTTTGAACTCAACTGTGGTTTATTTGACAAGCCATGATTAAACAAACCAGGGTTTAGTGCTATGTATGAACCCAGTCAGTAATCCTAATTGCTAGTCCCTATTTCCTGCTGCACTGTTATTCCAATCATCCCTATGTGAATAACAAGAACCACTGCCAATGTAGATAGAAAATGTGCCACAGATGGGTTACAGGCAATATCCCAGACTGTGCAAATAAAAGAAGATGGGTAAGATTCAAACCCTGATTTTGTTGTTGTTTTTAAAAAAATAAGTTAATTCATAGAGCAGTGAGGTGGGCTAAAAACTGAAATCACTTTTTTCCTTCATTTGTTTTGTTTGTATTCCTTTTCCAGTGCCCAATGGCCTGTTAACCTAAATAAACTTCTTCTTGGTTTACTTTAATTGGATACAAGGTGTTCTGTGCTCAAGAGAATAAGCTGTTAGCTTTAGGGAACCAACTTTTTGGAAACCCCTTTTTCCTTAAATAAGGAATTTATTTAAGTTTAGATAAGGAATTTATTCACATGCTTCAAAGAGTTTTGCATTTAAGGGAGGTATTGCTGCTGTTCGCTTCCAACAGAGGAACAAATCTCCAGAGAAGACAGCAAGCAGCCTGGAATCTCTTGGAATCTCTGATCCAGTGTCCAAGCAAGATTCAGCCTGCACTGGTTTGGCAATGCAAAATGTCCAGTCAAGGATGGCCTGGTTTATGCATCACTGGATGGGCATCAGGATAGTGTCAAAGTCACTTTCACAGGGAATCTACCTTTCCTATCCATGTGCAGAGATTCTCGGAAACCATAGTCAATGCACACAACTGCAGAATATGATCACCTTCCTGTTCAGACATGTTGGAGGGGGAGAGAGAGGGGGGAGGGAGGGAGGGAGGGAGAGAATGAATGTTTGGGTCTTTAACCAGCCAGGTATTTTTTTTTTACTAAGCAGCAGCAGGTGCACCACCTTCTCAGGGCAACCTGTTCCAAAACCTGGTTTAATACCAAGATAATTTCCTGATATTTATTCTACTGGTGACTTTTAGATCTTTTGGACTTTTAAAATGCCTGTCCCTCACAAGGAGCATGGGCAGCAACTGTGGATGATGGAGACTGTAATCCAACATATCTGGAGAGCACAAGAATTGTCTTGGCATTATAGGGGCTGTTATGATTTTCACAGCTGCATCATAGGCAGAAATTCAACTATTTCCCTTCGCTGTAATCAAACTAAGGACGCTCTTGTCTTTGTGTTGTTTGTGGCATTTGAGCTGTGCTGAAAGAAATAACAGCATCCAAACGGCTGCTTCCAAGATTTTTTTTTTTTTTTTGTTACTACTATAATGTCCAGCACCCGGTGACACTTCATCCTGCCAGAAAGGGTCCCTTTCCTTTGCTCTCTGAGAGAGATCAAAATAAAACCACCAAAAGGTGTCAGCCTGGGAGATAAGCATATATGATGACACGGTTTTAAATTACCTTTAAACGGGACTTACAACCTGCCACCACCTCACCTTCTTTGAACGTTAGTGCCGGCGATCTGAGCTCTGAAAAATCGCAACCTCCCTTCAAGGCAAGGAAGTTTTTTGCTACCCGTGTGTAAACTAGCATTACCTCTGTGCTACTTTCCCTGCAGCAGCCTGTATCAAAGCCCCCCTCCCCAACCTCCTTCATCTCTGGCTGTTGCTCTTCCTCCTTCTTTCCCAAAACCTCCCACCCTCCATTGCTGGCTGGCTCTGGCGCCATCCAATCATTGCCGCCAACAGCAGCCAGCTTCTGCTGACTGCCATCCGAGTCTGCCTGCGTGCTGCCTGCTTTTTCACATGAAGGGATGAGACCCTCCCGCTCGGCTGCACATAGCAAGTGTCTGGCTGAGCTGCAGCAGCCGGCAGGCTTCGGGACATGCTTGTTAGCAATTTATGATCCTGCTGTGGATAGATGGCAGCCTGTGGGACTAGACTTCACGAGGAACAGGCAGGGCTGTGATCTCCAGAACAAAAGCAGGAGGGAACGAATTGTCTTCGGGAAGCACGGGGAGCAGATGGTTCTGTGGTGGAAATATTTAGTCAAGATGTAAATTGGGTTCAAAATAAGAAGCCATTGGGACTGGGAATTCATCCACCTGATACACGTATCTTCACTTGGTTGAAGGATGTACTAAGAAACATGAATTCTTGTTAGTACATCTATGCCATTATTCTCTAGGCTCCCTGTTTTATTATTATGATCAAGAAAACTAAATGGAAAGACTTGGCTCTAGGAAGGATCCAGGAATGGCGGGATAAGAATTCCAGGGAATGTTTGTTCTTAGTACAGTTTGATAAGCTACACAACTAAGGATCCCAAAGTGGATCCAATATAGTTATGTTTAAAGTAGGTATATTAAAAGAAAGAGATAGTGTTAATGGGCTGACTCAATATGATTAAATCCCTGGCATCTATGGTCTGTATAGTCTTGATGAAGCACTGATGGTAAGTCAGGATCACCTTTAGAAAAGCAAAACACCCAGAATTTTTGGAAGCTAGTAGACAATAGTTAATTTGAATTTTCCTCCTAACTCTGAATGGGTACACTACATCTGGGCTATAAAAATCAGGATAATCATTAGCAGAGAGATACAGAAAAACTGCTTTGCTATTTAATGGATGTTCTGATCTTTGCAACCCAGATATAATAAGCTTATCCTAACAGTTTGAAGAAAGGCATAATATTGTAGTAAGTTATAAATTCTTGTGGACTTATTGGCAAAAGTATTTTATTATTTATGGATAGAATTCATTATGGCATATAATTTTCCTATGAATTATTTCAGTTATGATTGGAATATGCTGATTCTGGGATTTGATGATTAGATTTGTTATGATTATAGAAATATTCTGTATTGTTGAAGTTTAACAGATATATATTTTATGTTTATGTATTAGTTTAAATTTAAAATAGATATTACAGATATTTGACTATAGACTTATGTATATATTATGTCCTTTAGTAGAATTGTTATTATGATGCATTTTTGGCTTATATGTTAGAGTAAAGACTATGGTATTATATATTAGTGTTATTTTATTATTAGATAGGTATATCATATATATTTTAGCTTTGTATCCTTTTTTAAAAAAAACTAAGAAGAGATTATTTTATTCTGTAATTGTAACCTTATTCAAGAGGGTTGGAAATAACTTTTTTATGTTGGTTTTGGGGTTTTTTGTGTGTGTCACTTTGGTCCCCCTCTTTTTCCCCCTTTTTTGTTGTAATTTTATATTTTAACCTTTTAGCTTTGAAATTTAACTTTACAAATTCTAAAAAAAAAATAAAAACAAAACAAAGATTGGAATACACTTAGATTTAGTACTGTTGACAAGTAATGTTTTAAAAGTAGGGGAAACAAACAGGTTCAGAGACAAGCAGAACCGCAAGTTTGTCCCTATTTTCATGTGTGGAATGCTGTAGGATAGGCAGGGAGGAAGGAGCTTTGCTGTCTTCTGCAACTACCAGCTCTTCCTAGGTGGCTTTGAGTAAATCAGGTGAAAAATCTAGGAAGTTCCAGTCCAAAATGTTTGAAGATGTGATACTGAGGGTAGCTGAGTATATTCTTGGACATTTTATGTTGCCATCTTTCTTTTTATTGGCAAATACAAGTAGTTCTCGACTTACAACAACAACAAATTTCCATCCCCAGGCAAGGCAGTTGTTAAGTGAGTCATTCCCCATTTTATGGCCTTTTTGCCATGGTTGTTAAGCAAATCATTACAGTTAAGTGAACTATGCAGTTGTTAAGGAAATCTGGCTTCCCCCATTGACTTTGCTTATAAGAAACTCTCTAGGAAGGTTGTAAATGACAATCCAGGACACTGGGACACCGCAACCCTCATAGATACATGCCGGTAGCCAGGCACCTGAAGTTTGATCCCATGGTTGTGGGAATGCTGCAGCGATCATAAGTATGAGAACTAGTCATAAATCACTTTTTCAGTGCTTTTGCAACTCTGAATGGTCATTAAACGAATGGTTGTAAGTCTACTTGTGTTCTTTGTGACTTTAAGAATTACATGACAGGGAGACATTCAACAGGGGAGACATTCCCCACCACTGAATTGTAAAGAAAAGTTGTCTCCAATTAATATCTTCCTGTCATACAACCGTTAAAGACATACATGTTAGGATTTGGTCTGTATGAGCCACTAACACTAGGCAAGGAACAGTTCAACAGATTCATTGAGAAAGCTTGAATGGATGACATCAACCTCTGATCACATCTATCTTGACGTGGAGATAGTCTTCCTGCTCTGCTTCAAAAGCTACTTGTGCCAGCAGGAGCTGAACTATGCAACTTCTCTCTCTTTCTTTAATTTGATTTATGGAAATCTGCCCTCCTATTGGTCACTATATAGAGTTGTTCCTCTTCCCACTAGTTATTTTTGGACATTTGTGTCCAAGGAAGGTGCATGAAGACCTGGCTCTGCTAGATAGGGGAACTTGATATTGGAGGAGGTTAATTAAATTGAACCCCACCTCACCCCCCATGTGTCCAGCACCCCTCTTTGCCATCTTGTGCCCATGATTTTATCTGTTAATGGGGAGGTGTTGGTGTGTTTTTAATGATGTATGGTTTTAATGTTTTTCAATCTTTCTATGTTGTAAGCCACTCAGAATCATTGGATACAAGATGGCCAGGCAAATAAATTTTATAAACAAACAAATAAAGTCTTGCTGTGTTGTATGAGTTAGAGCAAGCAATATCTGCTCAGGAAGACTAGTGAACAATTGGTCTTTCTCCCTCCAATGGTGGACCAGTAAAACCAATCCTCCTCTTCCTCCTCCTCCTCTTCCTCCACACTTCCCCTTCTAGGCAAGTGTCAGAAAAAAAGACATAATTATGGTGTACAGTATGTGTATGCTTTTCTCAGTTAACCTGCTGTATGGAGAAACATCCAGTATGAGGGAAACAACTGGAGATGGCTCCAACAATTGAATCCATGGGTTCCCAAAGAAAAGTCCATGAAAATAATTGCTTTCCCAACACAGGTGATGGTCAACATTATTGCCAGAACAGAACAAAACAGAAGCAAAGTTGGAAGGAACCTTGGAGGCCTTCTAGTCCAACCCCCTGTTCAAGCAGGAGATCTATATCATTCCGAAAAAATGGCTGTCGAATCTCTTCTTAAAAACTGTCAGTGATGATGGAAGATGGAAGAAAAAAAGATGATCTTGACCATAGTTCCTTAAGATATCTTCTGTTCCAGTTGATGTGAACAGCAAAAACAGTTGCTTAAGACTGCCATATAGAAGAATCCTTGATGTCCATATAAGGAGAGATAAAACCTTTATTCCAATTTTTCCTGCTCCTTGGTCATTCCAACTTGCCATGTAACTGTTTCTTTGCCAAGTCTCCTTCCCTCTTTTAAAAAACTATAAATCTGAAGGTTGTTTCAATCCTCCAAAGTGTCTCTAAACCACAGGAGATTTTTTGTAATAGTTCATGGTACTTCACAAGCTTCACATTCAGCACCAAGAGTGATATAACTAACTGCCATGGCTCAGAATTGCATTTTACTTTATATATTGTATTTTATGTATTGTGCTGTATTGTATATATTATACATATATAGCATTTCAATTCAAGCTCAGAGAGGAAACCGCTGCAAGATGATGCTAAAGCAAACAGATAATTAGTGCTATTATTAATGCAAAATGTTTAGCTGGAAAACATTAACAGCTGAGCCTGAGAAGAAACATCTCAAGTGGGAGATACTGCAAGCCATTCAGCAGCCCTTTTAAACCTAATTGATATGGCTGAGCTGAACTCTCCGTTACCATGGAGATTAAACCAACTGGACTTCTCAGGGTATCTAAGTTGCAGTGGAATCATCTGCCCTTTCCCAAAATGCCATTTCTGGTCTCTGCCCACATTGAAAATGGCCTCCATGAATATTTGTATCTGTAAAAGTAAAAGTATTACAGAACCTTTTTTTTTCCAAAGATGGCTGCCTACTGCCCTTTTCTAAGATGGCAGCCTTTCAAAACAAGGCAGGCACTACCTGCCCACAATCAAAATGGTGTAGTGTTTTAAGGTTTTTGACAATGAATGGGAAGTATTCATTCCTGGAAAGATAATGACTTTTTGAGGATTGTCCTGTGATTCCCTTGAGCAAATATACTTACTGTTGTGTTTTCGGCTTGTTGGCAATTGACGAAGACACATGGTGAAACAACAAGCTCTTTATTACTCCTCTCCTTACAACCAAGCAAACAGTAAAAGGCACGCAGGCCTTTTATAGGGCCAGAAACCCGGACAGTGTGAACCAATAGGAATTGACCATTTTCGCGCCTTGTGCATGCGCTTAAGGCTGGCACCACTCTGTCTGGTCCCGGGCCGCTCTTGGAATGCCCAGGACCATTTGCATCATTTTGAGCCTGCTTTCAGCTCTTGCAGGCTCAGGACACAACACCCCTCCCTCCAGATGAAACACACCTAGCATACGCACAGGTGCATTGTGCAATGCAGGGAGAGTGGAACACAGATGCATTATTCAAATGCAAAGAGGGTGGAGATGCTTGGGTCTGTGCGCAGGCAGCCCATTTTCAAAATAAAAAATAATAATTATTAACTCAAATAAATGTATCCGAAATCAAAATAGTATATGAGACTCTTACCAAGTGTTAACCCCCTCATTCAGCAACCTCATAGCAAGGTTCCTTATGTGTTGACAGGAACCTCACATAATCTCCTAAATATTTAGGTGGGCACTCAGCCCGCTGCGACCTTCTAAGGATGGTGAGGGTGCCTGGCCTACCTGCTCACCTACCAGGCTAGGCAGGCCAGGACTTTGGTGCCCTAAATACTTCACAAGCTTCACATTCAGCACCAAGAGTGATATAACTAACTGCCATGGCTCAGAATTGCATTTTACTTTATATATTGTATTTTATGTATTGTGCTGTATTGTATATATTATACATATATAGCATTTCAATTCAAGCTCAGAGAGGGAACCGCTGCAAGATGATGCTAACTGGCTGGACCCTCTGACTGGCTGGATCCTCTGAGTCCAAGCCAGTGTACCTTGGAGGGGTGGAAGTCCTCAAGTCCACAATGGACTCCTCTTGGGAACACTGTCCCTCGAGCCCAAGGCCAGCGGTTGGAGAGGCCTGAGTGGCGGAAGCACCCCAGTACTCCGTAACCTGAGCCCGTGCCAGAGGTGCCAGAGTCAGAAACCGCCTCCATGGCAAACCCCTTTTCTATTGACTTCCTGTTCGGAGCAATAGCTGAATTGTGAGAATTCCCTTTCTATGGCTGTGTGTGATTTATGTGAATGCCCCCCCGTCTGTCTCCCTGTCTGGAGCACTATTTGACATGTTTGAATAATGTGGATACCCCCAGTGTGACTCCCTGCCTGGAGCAATAACGGATGTGCGGGGTGACTCCCTATCCTGGGAATTCCTGTTTGGGGCACTTGCGGAATCTTGTGATGACCCCCTAACAACCTCATCAGCTTGTGAGGCCCTGTTAGGCTTAGGGACCTGTGACTCAGAATGCATATTATGGCCCTCCCCCCCCCGAGCAGAGCCAGGAGCGGAAACGTGGCTGTCCAGCCTCCAACGCAATTGGTCTTTGTGTCTGCGAAGAACGCAGCCATCATCCAAGGTAATTCATATGATAGCGGCCCAGAGACCTTGCAGACCACTGCTATGACCCAGAGATGTCCAGGCCCATAGTTCCGTGCCCAAACCGGATCGCCCACCTGAAGTCTCCTAGGTGCGCGTGGTTGTGACACCTGTGAAGCCACCCGGTCTGGGTGCAACCTGTCCAGTTTGGTGATGAGGCGGCGACCCCAGTGGAGTTCTGCAGGGCTCTTCCCTGTGGCTGTGCAAGGTGTGACGTGGTGTGCAAGAAGGAAATCTGCTAACCTGTGATGCCAGTTACTGTAAGTCAGTTTCTTGAGGGCATCTTTGGTAG
Source organism: Bothrops alternatus (assembly GCA_034064705.1). Classification (NCBI taxonomy): domain Eukaryota; kingdom Metazoa; phylum Chordata; class Lepidosauria; order Squamata; family Viperidae; genus Bothrops; species Bothrops alternatus. The sequence goes on along the minus strand of JARGCV010000126.1, from coordinate 534,589 downwards.
TATGCACCATTCTCTCTGCCAGTCTGTTGGAGGATGGGTGGAAGGGAGCAGAAGTCGCATGCCAGATCAAGTTGGCCTGAACAAAAGCCTGGAACTCAAAAGAGGTAAATTGAGGGCCATTGTCTGAAATTAGGACATCTGGAAGTCCGGACGAGGCAAAAATTCCTCTCAACACCTGGATGGTCCTGGCAGTAGTAGTGGAGGAAACAGGAACAACCTCTAGCCACTTGGAATGGCTGTCCACGAGGAGAAGGAAGAATTGCCCCTGAAAGGGCCCAGCCCTATATGCACCTGTGACCATAGGGATGTGAGTTTCCTCCCACCTATGTACTGGGGTCTGAGGCATTTCTGGCCATGACTGTTGGCACAGTTGGTGCCCATGCACCTGAGCCTCGATGGCTTTATCGAGCCCAGGCCACCAAAGATGGCTGTGCGCAAGCGCTTTACCAGGATGTCCCTCATGCAGAGAGAGCAAGATTCTAGACCTCAATGAGGCTGGGATTACTACCCTGCTACCCCATAACAAGCACCCCTTGAAAGTGGAAAGTTCATGCTTCTTGTGCCAGAAGCTTTGGAACTCAGTATCTGGGCACGTGTCAGGCCATCCTGACAACACCAAGGTCAGCACGCGTGTAAGTGTGTGATCAGTGGCAGTTTCTGCAGCCACGTCCCTAGCATTGAGGGGAGATTCAGGCAACTCCTGAATGGAAAGAATATTAATGACAGGAGCAGGATCTGCCTCTATCTCAGTGGTTCTCAACCTTTTTAATGCCGCGACCCCCCAACTGGTCATAAGTCGAGGACTTCCCAACCGGTCGTAAGTCGAAGACCCAACCGGTCGTAAGTCGAGGACTTTCCCTGCCCGGGAGCACCGCGCATGCGTGGTGCCACTCCCTGCGCTGGCCGAGGCATAGCTGGCAAGGGGCAGCGACGGCGCAGGGCGACCACCAGCTAGGCCACGAGCTGGCCCAACCCAAGGGAGGTAAGGCACCTGCCAGGGCCCACGCACGCCAGCAACCCTCCCTGCGCCCGCCGGCCTCCCACCTCCCACCCCTGGCCCTCTTTTACTTACGTTTTTAGTAGTCGCTCAGCAGGGAGGGGTGGAAACTTCCAGACAGCTCACCTTCGCTGCAGACAACTTGCAGCACCGTTTGCAGACTGGGACTTTTGTCAGGCTCAGCAGGGCAGAGACAGCCTGGACAATTTCTATTGGCTTTTGAAAGCCAATAGAATTAGACTCTATTCAAGAGAGTCCATTCTATTGGCTTTCAAAAGCCAATAGAATAAGAGGGAGTAGCGCAGCTAAGGAAAAGGGGGAAAAATGGCGAACTGCGTTGTTTGGCGACCCCCGTGAAATGGTCGTTCAACCCCAAATGGGGTCGCGACCCACAGGTTGAGAACCGCTGCTCTATCTGTTTCAGTGGTAACCTGCTTAGGCCATCTGCATGACCCATCTCTTTTCCAGGTTTGTGAACTAGAGTGTAGTCATATGCTGACAGGAAAATGGACCATCTCAGCATACATGGGGAAATAATGTGTGGTGTCTGTTTGTTAGTGGTAAATAACCCCAGCAGAGACTTATGGTCTGTATAGACCGTGAAGTGGTCGCCATATAAGAAATCATGGAATTTCTTTATGTCACCAAGGCTTCTCTGTCAATCTGAGTGTAATTCTGCTCTGCAGATGACAGAGTCCTTGAGTAGTAGGTCACAGGGACTTGTGTCCCATCAGCCTTCAGATGGCTAAGTACTGCTCCCACCCCATAAGGAGATGCATCGCATGCGCTGCAAACAGGCAGTTGCTCATTGAAATGTGCTAAAACAGCATTTGACGAGAGCAAGGCCTTAACCTTATTGAAACTTCTGTCATGGACTTTAGTCCACTGCCAAGGAGCCTGCTTGTCTAAGAGCCTGTGTAATGGCTCTGCCACTGCAGCTTTATGTGGGAGAAATGCATGGTAAAAATTTAATAGCCCCAAGAAGGCTTGCAGCTCACTCTTAGACTTAGGGCTTGGGGCCTGCTGGATAGCTTGCAATTTAGTTTCAGCAGGGTGAATGCCTTGGGCATCAATCCTGAAACCTAAGAAGTCAGTAGAAGTGACTCCTATCTTACATTTATCCTTCTTTAGTTTAAGGCCTGCTTTTTGAAAACGAAGCAAGACAGCCCTTCTCTCTGCTAAATTTTGAGATGACTCCCCAGCAATGAGGACATCATCAAAGTAGCATACTATTTTATTTTACACAGAGTGAAAATGTCAAAAGTTACATGTGGATTCAGTAAAAGTACTGACTACTAGGGAATACAAACATGGTATTGTGTATACAAGAGAGAACTCGATGCAAACAAAAGATTTGGTACATAAGTTATTGCTTTTTATGTATTCCACACAGCAGCGATTATATACCAAAAATTGTACAATATGTAATTATATTTAATATTAAAACTTTCAATGAAACCATAAAAAAAAAGTATGGACAGACCCCAGGAATACCTCGAAGTGTGCTCTCCACGACACTTTGGAATATGCCAGGGGCTACATTTACCCCAAATTGCAATCTCTTGACCTTAAATGCCCCTCTGTGAGTTACAATAGTCTGGGCCTCTGCTGCTGCCTCATCAATAAGTAGCTGTTGATAGGCTTATGCCAGGTCAAGCTTTGCAAAAAATATGCCCCCCCTTGATGGAGGCCAGAATGTGACTTACATCAGGCACTGGATAAGTGTGCTGTTGCAGCGCCTTATTTAGTGTGCACTTATAGTCTGCATATATATGGATTTCCCCATTAGCCTTTAGAGGCGTTACTATGGGGGTTTCCCATGGACTAAAATCCACAGGTTCTAAAATGCCCTGCTGGAGCAATTTGTCCAGCTCGGCATCTATCTTTCTTTTGAGGGCAAATGGCACCCTGATGGACGTGATGGTTAGGTCTAACCATAGCGAAATGGGAGGCCCCTTGTAGGATCCTAGCTCTGAACTAAACACATCAGCAAACTCCTTGCAAACCTCTGCAAGGCCCAACGTTTGCAAGTTGTGCAGCCCAGTTACTTGGATTCCCAAAGCCTCGAACCAATCAAGTCCAATAAGACTCATACGTTCACCCCCAACTATCACATCAAGGAACCCTTCAAAATTCCTTCGCTGGACTTTGAGTGTGGCCTCTCCCTTTATACTGACTTTAGAATTCTGAAAATCAGTAAGTATTAGATTTGATGGCCTGAGTTTAACTCGAAGACCACTACTGCTGCAAATCCTTTTAAAGGTGTCCAGAGAAATGATTGATAGAGCAGACCCTGTGTCCAGCTCCATCAATAAGGGAACCCCTTGCAACTTCACATCAATGCAAAGTTTTTTCTTAAGGGGCTTGTGTGTCCCTGTCCTCAGAATACTCCTGTGCGATGCACAGAAATCCACCCTGTGTTTGCTGGGGACCCTGGTACCTTTCTGAAGCAATTCTTCCCGAGGTTGGACCTTCTGGCAACCCAAACAGATGGAGGCAATGTGGCCTTGCCTGCCACACGCCCTGAAAATGGCGGAGCAAAACCTGCAGTCAGCTCACTTGTGGCATCCTCTGCACCCGAAGCACTGAAGAGATGCTAGGGCCTTGTCTGGACGCCCCTTCGGCCTCCACTCAGCTGGCTGGTGAAGTCTGTCCACCTCCTCTTCAGGATCCGCTTCTGATTCTTCTCAAGCGTCCTCTTGATGGATGGTAGCTGTGGCTGGAGGGTTCTTGGCGAGCTGCAAAGCCTTCACAGCACCACCTGCTGCTTCTTCAGCTGCCACCTCTCGTAACGCGTCTTGGAACGAGACCTTTTGCAAAGATCTTTTGCTGGAGGTCTCTACTTCTTAAGCCACACATGAAGCGATCATGCAGCCTTTCTTCTAGATCCTTGAACTCACAAGGCCTGGCCGCTTGCCTTAAGGCAGCAATAAAGTCTGCAGCAGATTCATCCGGCCTCTGGTCTCTCTGCTCGAACGTGTGCCTCCAAGCGATGACAATTTCGGCTGGAAATGTTATTTCAACATCTTCTTCAAGTCAGTGTATGTTACTGACTCCAGAAGTGCAGGGGCCACCAGATTTTCCACGATCTCAAAAGCTTCTTGTCCACAGGCACACAGAAGAGTTGCTGCCTTCAGGCCATCTTCTCTTATCTGATTTACTCTAAAGTAGTTCTCTACCCGTGCTATGAAGGAATTCCATCTCTCTGGGTGGGAGACATCAAAATCAGTCAAGCGGCTGATCTTCGACATCGTAAACTTTACCACCTTCGCTAATTGCCTCCTCTGCAAGCTGATCTTTGGGATCTTTTGCCGAGCTCACCTCCAGTGATGCTGTACTGGCAGGCTGAGTCGCGAATACAGGACGCCGTCTTCCCGATCGTCAGGACTTCCTTGGTGAGTCCTTAATTCTTTTTATTGCTTGCAGGGATCCCACCTTCGTCACCAGTGTTGAGTTTTCCGCTTGTTGGCAATTGTTGAAGACACATGGTGAAACAACAAGCTCTTTATTACTCCTCTCCTTACAACCAAGCAAACAGTAAAAGGCACGCAGGCTTTTTATAGGGCCAGAAACCCGGACAGTGTGAACCAAT